>RJWM01000017.1:0-443539 GCA_004363535.1 Dasyprocta punctata
AAAAAAAAAAAAAAAAAAAAAAAAAAAAAAAAAAAAAAAAAAAAAAAAAAAAAAAAAAAAAAAAAGCACCCAAACCAAAAATCAACCAACCAAACAACCCCCAACAGCCAAGCATACATCTCTAATTTTTTTATTTTAGTCTTTTCGTTGGATTTTTCCCTTTCTTCTTTTTTCTCTCTTTTTTAAAAATTTTTTTTCTGGGTTATGGCTCATTTTTGAGCGAAGGTTTACATTTTTAAAAAAAATTTTGCCTCCAGCCCGCCTCGATCTTCTAGAGCGAGTTCATCGATTTAAAAAAAAAAGAAAGAAAGAAAGAAAAGAAAAGAAAAGAAAAACTCTCGGCGTCTTTTTTTTTTTTTTTTTTTTAATATTTTCAAGGGGGAGGAGATTTTCTACAAGAAAAGGTTGTTTTCATGTTTGGGATTCAGGAAAGCATCCAACGGAGTGGAAGCAGCATGAAGGAAGAGCCGCTGGGCAGCGGCATGAACGCGGTGCGGACGTGGATGCAGGGCGCCGGGGTGCTGGACGCCAACACGGCGGCGCAGAGGTGGGTACCGCGCGGGGACGGCGGGCGGCAGCGGCGGCGGCGGGGCTGGGGCTGGGGCTGGGGCTGGGGCTGCCGGGGCCGCGCCGGTGCCTCCGCGCCCCGCTCCGCGCCGCTCGCCGCCCGCCCGGGCTCAGCGCTCCCCGGCTGCGCCGCTCTGTCTCCCGCGGCCGGAGAAGCGGGCGCTGCCTGGGAGGAGCTCGCTCGCTCGCTCACTCGCGTTGGGCCGGCGCTCTCCCCGGCTTTGGCTGCGACTGTTTTCATTTTGGTCAGACCCCAGAAGAGGCGTCTGACCAGCGTGATGTTGGATATCTGTGTTTTTACGAGATCGCTCTTTCTTGGCTGGCTTTTTTTCCCTTTCCTTCCTCCTTTTCTTTCTTTCGTCCGTCCTCCTTTCTTTTTCTTCATTCGCTTTTCTTTTTTTTTTTTTATTTTATTCTAGTCTCTCTTCTCCCTCCCGTCCTTCTTCCTCTCTTCCTTTCATTTTTTCTTTCCTTTCTCTCTTCTTTCTTTGCTCCCCCTTCTTTATTTCCCTCCTCTCCTTTCCCTCGCCACCTTCCTCCCTCCTTTCCTCCCTTCCACCTTTCTTTCCTCTTCTTCCTCCACGCTGCCCTCTCCTCTCCTTCCCTTCCCTCCCTGACTCTTCTGTTTTCTCTCCCCATTTCTCCCTGGAGTCTTCTCTTATTTCTCCTATCTGGATCTCCCTCCCTCTGTCTAGCTTCGGTTTTTCCTCAGTCCATCCGTAGAAATAGCGGCTCCCAACTTTCATTCTGACATCTCCTAAAAGTGTTCCCCACCCCCTGTCACCATGGCCCCTTCCAGCCCCTCTGCCCCTGGAAGCTCCCCAGATGCGAGACCCGGTGGCTCGGAGCCACTGCCTTGGGGGTGGGGGTGACTTGAACTTTTCTGGGCACACCCAGTACCCTTTCCTGGAGCTCCTGGTCCCAAGTGAGAAAAGGCCCCCTTTTAATTCTCGGCTATCCGTTGGGCTTCAGGGAGTGGGAAATCTGGTGGCCCCAGGCCCTATCGGACGCAGAGAGTGCGGAAGGGGAAGAAGGAAAATGACTAATTACATCATCTCCAGCTTCCCGGGGCTGGAGACAAGTGTTCCCTGCACAGTTCCCATCTCCGCTCAGCATAAGGTTGGGGGTGGTTGGTAGTGAGAGTGAATTGGGTAACTGGGCTGGAAGCGAAAGTGAGTGTGCGCGGCGCGCGTGTCTGTGTCTGTCTGTGGCTCTGTGCGCCTGTGTAGGGCTGGTCCGCTGTCAGTGGCCACCGGCGCCCGGGGCGCCCGGCCCCGCTGTGCCCGGCGGCGGGCGCGCTCCGCCAGCTTCCCTGGCCCTTAGCATTTCTGGAGTATGAGGATTTCGGGAGAACAGCGAAACTTTGTCAACACAGGTCTTTTAAAAACATCCCAGTTCTTTTACCCACAGCGACCAACCCCCACCCCCAGCTCTGGGACCCTTCACGAGCTTGTCTTTGAGTGGAAATTTAGCCCGTGAGGCCAGGCGCCCGCCGTTTCCCGGGGCGCGGGCGTGTTCCCGGAGGGCGGCTGCAGCCGTGAGCAGCCCAGCGTGTCCGCAGCCTTCCCACCTGCCCACGCGCCTCAGACGCCAGACTCGGAGGAGAAGCGGGCCCTGTCCCATGCCCCCTCCCTCTGAGTTGTAAACCTGTAGTTTTTTTTTTTTCCCTCTCTCTCTGAATCTACTAGTTTAACCTCATCTATCTCCACTTCAATTTCTCCGCTCGCGCAGCACGCTTCAGGTCAGAGTAAAAGCTGAATAGAGCTTCGTCTCGTGCACAAAACCCAAACAAAACTTTCACACCTCTTTGGCGTGTTCTGAGGTCGCGCTCTGTCCTTGGCCGGGAGGACTGGCACCAGTAGGGGTGTAGGTGTCCTGTCGTTGGCTGCACCTGGAGCACCTGAGGGGTCGTGGAGGGCGCCCACTGGATGCTTTGGGGGCAGAGGAGGTGGGTGTTTGAGGTGTCGCTCTTCTGTTGTGGGTGACAAGGGAGGTGCAGGTGGGGTCCCGCTTAGCCGTCTAACTGTGCGTCTTTGGCCACAGCGGGGTGGGTCTGGCCCGGGCTCACTTTGAGAAGCAGCCGCCTTCCAATCTGCGGAAATCCAACTTCTTCCACTTCGTCCTGGCCCTCTACGACAGACAGGGCCAGCCCGTGGAGATCGAGAGGACAGCCTTTGTGGGGTTCGTGGAGAAGGAAAAAGTAAGTGGGCGCAGTGCCGCCTGCCCCTGTCCCCGGCTGGGGAGGAGGCCCAGGCGCCCTCGCAGGCGCGCTCCGCTGTGAGTGCGAAGCATTCATAACACGCTCCCGAGAGGGGTCCCCTCAAGCCACTTCCCGTCCCAGACGAATGTGGGCTTCCGGTCCCTGGGGTCGTCCTCCCCAAAAGTTCACATGGAGCCGCTAGAGTTGGAGCCAGGTGACTCCGGCCTCGCAGTCCAGAGCCATGGTGCCTGGGACAAACTCATCCTGGACTCCCAGACCACTCAGCGCCTGCCTCTGATGGCACAGGCCCGAGGCTCCAGGCCCTGGGGCGAGGATCACCCTGCGCACCTCGCAGAATTTTCTGGAAAGGGAGAGAAAGCTGTTTGGGATGGGGGCGGAGAGGGATCACAGTTTGCCTGAATGTCTCTGGCTACCGGGCTGGCTGGCTCACTCCCTAGGGGTCCCGGTTTGGGAAAAGTTGCCCCCACATTGGTCCACTTGCTCATGAGACCTCTCTCCCGCGTCTCCTGTGTCTCTGTGTCCTGCTGCAAACTAGGAAGCCAACAGCGAAAAGACCAATAACGGGATTCACTACCGGCTCCAGCTCCTTTACAGCAATGGTGAGGCTCCCGTGGGGTCTGCTCCGGTGCCCTGGGGCTCGGGGCAGGGCAGGGGCTCAGGCAGCTCCAGGCGGAGGAAAGCCCCCCAGCGAAGTGCAGTCCCGGCCATCCTCTAGGTGAACTGGCCTCTCTAAGTTTCCTCCTAGGAAGTTTCACGATTGGAGGGCCCTAGCCGTCCCCAAGCAATCCTGTAGTCCAGTGTATACTGGAGGCCTCAGCTCTTCCTGGGCCACTTTCATTCATTCTCCCCTTCCAGAGGCCTGTCCTTGCCACTTAGCCCAAACACCAGGCCCAAGGCCCCTTAGGCTCAGGGGGCTGGGGGCAGTGGTTGCGACAGGGGACCCAGAGGGACTGCTGTCCACCAAGGAAGAGTAGCCAGGTGGGGGTCCTGTCCCACTCCTAGCTGCAGGACCTGCAGGCTGGCTTGCTAGAGGCCAGGGCTCCTCTCTGGGTATTGGGCCAGGGAGGCTTGTTGCGCTTTTCCAGGACGGTAGGGGTTCCAGTCGCATCGGACCCCTTCTTTGTGTGTCGTGGTAGTTGTTGGTTTTGTTTAGTTGCCCCTCTCCAAGCTGAGTTCCTCTCACTTATTTCTCCTCCGGTCCTCGTTTTCCCTCTAGGGATAAGAACAGAACAAGATTTCTACGTGCGCCTCATTGACTCCATGACAAAACAAGTAAGTTTCTTAATTCTGCGCGCCCGTGGGGGATAACACTAGGGGCGCGAGTTGCGGGGAGAGAGTGGTGAAGTTGGTCGCTGCACAGCGGCAGGAGGGCTGAGCTCAGACTCTGGAAGTCAGGGTGACTTCGGACCTGGCTCCCAGCTCAGCTTCCAGGTCGGGTCACACTCGTGCGCCTCCGCGTGGGCGGGATGGCTCGAGGGCGCTGTGGCTCCGAGGGAAGCTCAGGCCCTGTGAACCAAGCCCTTGGGGGCTGAGAAGGCAGTAAGGGCTGAACTTCCTCTGACTTGGCCAGGGAGCGCCAGGGGGTGCCAAAGGTGCCCAGGAACCCCTGGGTGGCAAGAACTAAACTTCTGAACCGGGAGCCAGCCCTGGCCTCATCCAGAAGGCCCTGAAATGGGGAGATGGGTGGAGAGTACAGACGACCGTTCCACAGAATTTAAAAAAAGGGGGTGTTGGTGGAGGGGTAGTGTTGGAATAGGGAGCAACAATTGCTAAAAGGATATTTTGCAAAAAATCCTCTCTGCTTTTGCCTCCAAGTTTGGCAGGAAGCCAGGCAGCATGAGTGGTGAGCTTGTGGTCTTAAAGGTACATAGACGCGTTTCCTCAAACTCCTTAACACGCGGGTGTCAGGCAGTATACATGAAGGCTGAGTTATGGTTTAAAAGATACAATTATGAGCCGAGTCAGGAGAGGGGCCTGACATTTTAATGAGGCTCAGGAGCTTTTTTTATTTCCTCTTTCTTCTTAATTTTTAAAAAATGTTTAGTTTCAGAATGAAGTAGCTGGCTAGGTAGTTGGAGAACTTAGGGGCAGAAAGAAGACAGCTTTATTGGGTGGGAGAAAGAAGTCAAACAAAAGAGTCTTCACTCTGGTGATGATATCCATTATATCTAACCAGCAATTTAGTAAGGAGGTTCAAATTTGTTTATTTGATTGCTATTTTTGAATGTTCTCATTTTATAGTAAGGGAGGTGATCCTCTTTCATAAGGGAGGAGGCTCAGAAAGTTTGAAATTAAGGTATGCTTGCACATTTAAAAATTGCTTCTCAATAGGCCATGGCTTAAATATGTTGCACAGAATGCATATTAAGAAGTTGTTGGGAGTTTTAAAATTTGCTTAGTAAGAATCAACTTAATAATAGCTAATTTTGATTATTACACTCACATTTCATTGTGACCCAAGTAGCAGAATAGAGGGTATGTGTTTATAAAATTAATAAATAAATATCTATTGACATCAATTTCATGTTATTTCCCTAAAATTTTATCTTTTCACAAAGATTTTGTTTATTTTGTAGTTGATAGCTTAAATTCTCATTTATACTTTTAGCTTTGGTCTTATTTTCTTTAATTGGGTTATATTATGAGGTAGGATAATTCTGTTTCGTTTGGACACTGTTTTTTATTTAAATTTTTTTTCTGCCAAACAGAAACACGAAAGCCTCATTTCAGTAACTTTTATTTTCCTTTTAAAATACCAAAAAAAAAAAAAATTGACAAAATCTTAACTGGAGTTTTGTTTTCAAAATTGCCTTTGAAATCCTGGATATCTTTTCCTGCCATTCTCATGGAGGGGAGAAGGAAGGAGGAGGAGACATATATTTATTGGTGTCTATTTTTTAAAAGATAAAAAGCACATACCGACAAGTATGTAAGGACTGTGCAACATTGACTACTTAAATGTTATATTATGGGCAGTAGTGTGAATTGAGCAGTTTTTAAAAGCACAAAATTAGGACATATTTGAAGTGATTCTATCTGATTTAAACTTCTTTAAAACTTTATTTTAGATATCGCTCAACGAAGTGTGCCATCAAGAATTGATTTTCCCATTATGAAATTAATTGGCTTTATGCATGCATATGAAAATAGAGGGGAGAATAATTTTTTTTTATTTTTGTAAAGCAGTATCAAGTACATTTTACTAACAAGGTTATAGAGCTTAAAAAAGCTGCAGAAAGAGGACAGATAGAAAAGAAGAAAATATGGTTTGTTTTTATAATAGTAAGTATGAGAAAGTCATTTGCCATACATGCAATTATATTTTTTTGGTGAGGAGTGACCTGAAAAGGGGTTAGTAATTATTTAAATTACTGTGAAAATACCCAGAAAAGGGAAATTTCAAGATATACCTGTGTGCTCTCATAATGATTGTTTAAATAACCACCTTCTCTGTAGCTTTCACTTTGAGAGCAATCCCTGCTCATTAGCTAGTTGCTTGTTCTTTGGTTAGTGCTGTACAAGCTTTGGAAGTAGGTTAGCTTCTTGTGTACATAGTTAACAGCACGGTCTCCCAAAAGCAGATAGATCAGCGTGAAGACACCTAACTTTTCCTAGCTGCGACATAATAATTTATATTCAGTCTTAATGAGTAAGACAGTGATTCCTCATTTACTTTGAAATTATTTAATGATAATTAAATACCTGATCTGATTTAAAATTTCTTAAAATTTTTCTTTTGCTTAAATATACAGAGGCCTCTTCCATCAGACATAAAATTTAATAAAAGCTGACTGATTAAGTGATTGTATATTTTGTCTGTGAACTTCTTCCAGATTTTGATGTTTAGAGTGCAGAATAGAATACTTTTGGCTATGTGATATTTTCTAATAATATTATAATTGTGGAGGGAATATCTAGCTACTGTCCAAATGTCTCTCTTTAGTTACTTTATAATAGTGTTTTTAATATCAGAGATGTGATTTTGTGCTTATGACATCATATCCCTGATGCATGTGCTGGTGTTAAAATTCAAAAGGAATCATGGGCAAACAATATGCAAAAATAGCTGTGTATACTACATTTTTATAGATTATTCCTGGTCTTGAGTGGAGTTAGCAACACTGAGATCAAACAGAAATGTACTCAATCAACCAAGCTGTATTGATATGACACAGTATTTCACACCTTTTCAAAGTGTCTCATTATGCTCTTTTGGGTAAAGACTCTTAGTTTTGGGCTTTACCAGGGATGAAGATGTTTCATTAGATGTGAATTTGTAAAGATCTGAGGTTCCTTATCCCTAAGCCTCCTTTATACAATACATAGGACATAGTATTTTAAAAGTTGTCTAACAACTAGAAAATGTCTTGCTTTTGGGAAGGGTTGCTCAAAACCAAGCTTAGCTGGACTAAAAATAGATTGTTTTCGTGTCATTGCTGTTTTTGGTATTCTATTAGTGAGCATGCAAAAACCCCTGTAGGATCCAGGAGTTTATGACCGCTGCATCCAGAAACAGTATCTACCCCAGAAGCTCACGTGAGCCCAGTGGGAAGGCCTGAGATTTAATGTGCCTCATTTCAGATTTTCTCCTAGTACTTGAAATATGATTACAGTCTGTGATTGCTTCAGTGAGGTATTTATCTTTTTATAGTTAGAAAACAAAACACAACTTTAGCTCATCTCCCCTCTTTTCCTTCCATCTTGTTTGAAAAGAGTGACATTTTCTACAGTGATACTCAAAGAAAGGATATCAAATTCCATCAAGTTATCAAAAATACTGTACTGCCTGCCCCTAAATAATCACGCTTTTGGAGAGGAGAAAACAGTGGTCACATAATCCTTATATGCATGGGTTTAAAGGTAGGACATGTAGTAAGGGGATGATGAAAAAGGTCTTGACACTGTAGAGGCTTCAACGTACAATAATGGGAAATCCCCTCAGATTTCTCCTCCCAGTCAGACTTCTTTATATATTCGTTTTTGATGTTCCAAGTACTTTAAGTTATTGATACAAGTGCGTTTTTCTGTATTGATTGTTTCATTATATGCTGCCACAGCTACGTAGATTTGATTAACAACCCTTTCAGTTCATAGTTCTTCGGTGGTAAATAAACACATTTTTAACATATCAATAAGTTCCAAGGAACTCACTAGGCCAGTGTAGCATCCTTCCATACATTTGGGGAAACAAACAAAAAGGATGGAGCAAGTTTATAACCAGGGGTCCATATTTCAGCAGCTTTCTGTCTCCTTTGATAACATGTCAAAAATGCAGGTGATTTAAATTTCTTTGCACATAGAGGAATGAAGAAGTTTGGAATTTTTATGCATGATCAGGACCTGTGTTTGGGAAAATGTAAACTCATCACAGTGGAAAATGTGTTGTTTGGAGTCTGGGGGTGAAAACAAAGCTGATGGTTTTGGAGAGATTGCCGGAGCCAGATGGCCTAGTACTTCCCCAGTCTGGCGGTCCAACTGCTCCCTCCTGGATAATATACAGCCATTTGTTCGGGGATATTTACGCTAGAGCTGTTTCCATGTGAATGTTTGAACAGCATTAAAAACGAACATATTAGTAGGGATGCATTTATCGAACTTGTATGACTGAACAGGCAGTCTGTTATCTCTGTCTTTACTTATACTGCCGAGAGGGATGAAGGAGTGTTTGAACATTGGTGAATTGTTTACATAGTTGTTGAGCAAGAAAGATTTGATCTTAGTGAGTAATTAAAATATATAAGCACTTGGAATCGAACTAATGGGAATGATGGTAGCACCCGTATCAAAGCTCTGTTGTGAGAAAGAAACAAATTCAGACATGGTAAAGGGCTTTGAATAGTGATCAACACATACTAAATGCTTAATAAATTAGCTACTTTTATTATTTTATTATTATTATTGCTCTACTGAGTTGACAAAGTCAAGTGTATCTACTAATATAGTTGTAAAAGTAGTTACTGTACGAGTAAAAATTGTTTATTACTGCTAAGAAAAGAAATGTGATATGAGATTATTAGAATGATGTAGCTTTTTTTCAGGCATTTGCATAATATAAGGGGTTTTGGTTCTTTGAGACATAAAAGATGCATTCTAAAGCTCACTGCATTGGTATACATTCACTTTTATTCAGGGCTGTGATGTAACTGAACAGCATACTGAATATGATATCATTCCTTTGCGACTTTCCTAATTCACTTCTGAAAACAGGCCTGCTTAGCTGCTGAGCTGAAATTACATCTTTGCAATTTGTTCACCAGTAGCCAAACTGCTAATTGAAGCAAAAAAAAAAATTTTTTTATCCCACTATTAATGTTGGATTGTTGTTTGACACAATTGCTTATGAAATGTCAGATTTGTAGTATTTTCTTTGGCATGGTTTAGCTTTTAACTAAGCCTCCTTCACCTACTGGAGATTTCTAGGCTCACATTAGCTAGTACCCTGTTGAAGGGACAGGCTGTGGAACTTGGTGTCTGAATCTACTAATTATTATTGCAGTGTGTTGATATTGGAGGTCTTCATGTTATTTTTTGATTAGTTCAGTTCTTGGTAATTTGCTACCAAAGGCTTGTTGACAGTTCAAATTCAGAGGATGTTTCTCTTCTGATGAAAAGAGGTATTTTGTACATTCATGAACTTGTTCTCTAAGGTGAAAAATTAGATTTGACCTCTCATTTTGAACATAGAAAGAGGAGTAAGATTTTCAAGGTTACTGTTTGATATAAGTGCAAAATTAGAAGTTTGTATTAGTTATAATATTTATTTATTTTCTTTCTTTCTTTCCTTCTTTCTTTCTTTCTTTCTTTCTTTCTTTCTTCCCTCTCTCTTTTTTTTTTAAACTAGTGGCAGCAAGTCTTTTATTTTTTGGTTCCAAACTAACAAACAGAAAAAGACTTCTAATGAAAATATTTTGTGTCTAAAAACATTTTGTTGAACCAAAGTCAAAAGGATTCTCTTTGCTCCCTTTGTTTTGGCATGGAACACAAAGGGTTAAAACTATTAGAAAAGTAAACACAGAAAATCCATGCTCAAGTCTATGCACTTCCTTTGGTATCTGTTGAAGTGTGATCTTAGTGTATGTTCACTATATATTTTTTGTTTTACAGTGTGGTCTTTGCCCATAGTAAATTTCACTTAACTTTTAAGAACTAGTGATATTTTAGAAAAACAAGGATAAGCCTACATTTCAAAGATGCCTTCTAAAACATGGCAACTGGGGCACCTTAGTACATTGGGTGACTGATTGATCGATTTCTGTTTAAAGGTGTTACGGACTAATTTATTATGGAACCTTTGAAATTGATGGCATTTTATCCTCTAACAGTAAAATATCTAATACTATTGCATCAGGGTGTGAAAATTTTAACAACTCATGCTTTTATTTTCTTCTTTAGTTAATTATTTAAAAAATTTCTTGGAAAAACTCAACATGAAAGTGAAAAGAATGTTAAAAAATAATATACAATACGTGTATTTTCTGTCTACTTCTTAGTGGGTAACATTCAGAAAAAGGGGGCCAGTACATCAGAAAAATAAATCTACACAAAATATGTTCAGTTTTGACGACTTTTTTTTTTTATCAGTATCACCTAGGTTTTTAAAGTTGAGACGAAGTTATTGTTGCTTACTGTTTTACATTTCTCCCTGTACAAGCAAGCATTCCTACTGCCTCAAGGATTTCTTTGCTATTTTAGAAAAACAGGGATGAGCCTACATTTCAGGATTAATGTAAACACCGTTTTCAACATGAAATTGTATTTTTTTGTTTCTTAGAGTATAAAGCTCAACTTGAGTCACCATCGGTTGATTTATATTAATAATACATTTCATATAATTTTTGTCCTCTCCTGCCCATCTCGGTAGCAGGCCTCCATCTTCACTCCTGATAAACACATTGATTTATTTAAGCTACTGTTGTCTTTGTCACTCTCACAGCAGATTACCTTCCTCTCAGTGAGCAGATGCATGATTTACTATGGAGGATGACAATAAGCCTTCTTCTTGGTGTTCCATTGTCCGGCCCTAAACCAGCTGTCTATTAAAATGGTTTCACTTAAAATAGTCAATGCTGTCTTATATGCTCCTGGGATCTCCCAGCTGACCCAACCTCAACCAGCTTTCCTCATACCCCACAGAAGCACAGATTTGAATTAGGAAGAAAAGCAGAAACTTCCCTGTAAGTTGAGGTTAGAGAATCTGTATGCTTTTGGGTTACATTCTGGTCTTGCTGAACTGTGAACCAATCTTGACAGGCGTGCTAAATGTAGATGGTAGAGATTTGATGGGGGCTGTCAGTTGGGGTGTAAGCTGGTAGGAGACCATGGGAGAATTTTTGCTTTTGAGTCTGTCTTTCTGTTGCTATTCTGCATCAGAGTTGTTCGTCCATGTAGGTTTATCATATATTCCTACACTGGATCTCATCAGGATGTTGATTTCTGGGCCCATGCATTCTCTGTGTGTGTTAAAAAGCCTTTCCAGTAACAAAATTTACTTGGGCGGGGTTGGAGGTGCCTTTGGCTTTGAGTTCCACATGAAAGCTAACCCTCAAAGGTCTAGTTCACTATGGTTATGGGATTTCAGTTCCAGTCCATGATGGAGTTTCGCTTGCTTTTCTTTCAGAAGTCACGGAGCAGCGCTTCTTTCTCTGCTTTTATGCAGTAACAGAATTTTGCCGTCCAGGCATAAGCTCAGGGAGAGCAGCAACTTCATGCTTCCAGCCCTCCCCAGAGTTCCTAATTATTTCTGAGCAGATCCAAACTCATGGTTTCATTTTTCTATGCTTGATTTGGAGAAAGATTCTCTGTTTTGACTGCTGCCAGAAGTGAAGTGGCAGTTCGGTATTTGGTAAAGAGATGTATTACAGAGGCTCTGGGCCTTAAACAAATGATGCTCAGTTATAAATGAAAAAAAACATGGGACTTCTGGGAGTCCGTGTCATCCATTGCTTGGGGGAGTCTTGAGTAGATTTGCACTGCAGCAGGTCTTTAATTGGATAATATCATGGAACCAGTAGCTCCAGTAAAAATAATATCCATACTATCTAGAAATAATCAAAATGAGAGAATCTGATGTAACTCATACTCCCCAAAGCTCCAAAACTTCTTTTTTTTTAACAGTTGGAAAAAACTTACCGATATCTATGAATTTATTTACCAAGTTACTTGTTTTAGTTTGGCAAGACAAATGCTAAAGTTGAAACAGAGGTTATCTAGAGCATTAAGAGAACATACAAACAATTTTGTAGTAAAAGTATATAGCAGAAATGCGTCATTAAAATTTTTTTAGCACCATGTGTTAGATCCAATCAGTAATTTACTTTTAAAAAATTTTCCAGCAGTGATTGCAGGAACTATAACAGGCAGATATAATTTTTGGTTTTCAGCACATTTTTGATTAATACTTTTCTTAAGTAAAGCAACTTTTTTGGGTATTTGAAAGGGTCTCTTAAAAATACAAGAAAGCTGGGCTTGGTGGTGCACACCTGTAATCCCAGCACTCAGGAGGCTGAGGCAGGAGGATCGATGCAAGTTTGATGCCAGTCTTGGCTACATAGTGAGACCCCATCTCAAACCCAACAAAACCAGACCAAACCAAACCAAATTAAACCAAACCAAGCAAAAACAACAACGATGACAACAACAACAACAACAACAACAACAAAAACCCCAAATACAAGTAGACAAGAAAGAATCATCTGTGCATGTTAATACTAGTGGATGAAAATTTGAGGCATAATAGTATAGTAGCATAATAGAAATTATCTCTCTAGAAGATAGTTATGAATTGCATAGGCAAGAGTAAAAGTGTATAGTGGGGAACTTGGCTGGTGATCTCTGTGGAGCGTGGGCATCACCTTATACCAGATGGTCAAAGTTTATGTTGCTGGCAGTGGAACTAATCACCAGCAAGACCCGAAACACAGCAGCCCCACCCCCAACCTCCGGTAGTATTCCTGAAGGCAAAACTTTACACTGTGACTGGGAAAGCTCAAACTGAGGGATTTTCTTCAAAATAACTAACTTGTATTCTTCAAAGGTGTTGCAAAATAAAAAAGATTCAAGAGTTTTCCATTTTAAAGGATAAATAACAAGTCAATACAGTGATTAGTATTGGATTGTTTTTTGCTGCAAAGGATATTACTGGGTAATTGATAAATATTGATAAGGTCTAGCGATTAGGTTATTGTGTTGTATCAACGTTAATTTTCTGATTTAGATTATTATACTGTGGTTATGAAAGAGGATTGCCTGTTTGAAGGAAATACACTGAAATATTCAAGACATGCCTGCAGTTTACTAAAAGGTGATTTAGGGAAAAAAAGAAAAGAATAAAACAAATTTATGAGAACACAAACTCCTTTGAGGAATCTGAATATGAACATGGTGGACTTTGTTGTATATTCTTGTAACTCTTCTATAAGCTTACAAATATGTCAAAGTAAAAATATTTTTTACAAAATACAGGATTATGATAGGCTAGCCTTAAAAATTACAATAGTAAGGTTTTCTCCTCATGCGAATTACTTTCCTTAATGCTTACTTTGTTGCCAAGTTTGGCCCTGTGGTCAACGTCATCCCCAGGGCCAGCTCCAAGGACCCAGATACGCTGGGCCTTCAGCTGTACCCATTATGCAGCCACTGGAAGTCCTAGGTTCAAAAAACAAAGCCCATTAGAACCAACTACCAGTCGCTGTAACATCTTTGCATACTACCTAAGAACAGTCTCTGGCTAATTGAAGTAGTTTTGTCACCAAGAAATTGAGAGTTACATGAATGTGCGAAAGTAATTTTATTAACAATTTGAAACTGTGTTCTATTAGTGTTATTGCAGTGATACAGTGTTAAATCAGCTAAATGTATCCCATAGCAGAGATGGGCTCTGCTAACAGCTATGTGTGTGGTTTGTTGGCTCAGGTATTAACGTGTAGGTCCATAGGAAGAGGACCTCTCAGGAGGACTTCTTGGTGTCCAGAAGCTAACTGTTTGTGCACTCCATGTAAAAAGTGGGTCCAAACATTTTTCCTCCAAAGTATAAAGGTTGTGGAGATGGTATGGGATTCCAGATTCTGAGAGCGAGTTGTACTCCTCTTTATTTTAGGGAAATTACTCTATGGCTCAAAGCTCTCCCACAGCCTATGCCAGCAAGCATTCTAGTTTGGGTGGGCGTCTTCCCCCCAAGAGCATGTTTGCAGCCTGTTGGTGGGAAGAGGGATTTTCCCTGGTTGATGAATCACTTAGAAAAATGACACAGTGAGTGAATGGACTCATTTGCTTCCCCCACACTTGTTTTCTGCTGCTTACTATGAAAATGCTATTTGTTGGGGCTGGAAGTAGTAAACTGAGGAGGGAAAAGCGTATCATTTAAATACTAAGTTTGCACGCTGCTCTGTATTTTAAATGCGTAGTGTCTCGATCTACTCAGCCTTCTGGCTTTTTTCTTCTTATTGATTAGGCTTATTTTTATTCTGTATTGAAAGGAGAATTATGGTTGTCTTGACAACAGAACCCATCACGCTGATCCAGAGATGTGCATTCTAATAAGGTGGTTGTTGGGGCTGAGAGGATCATGGCCTCTTCCACTCAGTTTGGGTTGACGCTGAACCAAGTATTTTGAAACAGTCCTCTCCGTGAGGCAGTGGGCTCCCAAAAGCTCAATGGCCCTCAGCAGTGATGGGTGAGTCAAGAACCCAATAGTTATACTTTGTGTTCTGCTACTTAGTTGAAACCATGCCTTTGCTTTCAGGCCATAGTGTATGAAGGCCAAGACAAGAACCCCGAAATGTGCCGAGTCTTGCTCACGCACGAGATCATGTGCAGGTAAGAAATACCTTTGTCTTTCTCTTTCATTAGCAAAGAGAAGATGAATTGATACTTCACTTTTAGATGAACTCGGGTCT
Source organism: Dasyprocta punctata (assembly GCA_004363535.1). Classification (NCBI taxonomy): domain Eukaryota; kingdom Metazoa; phylum Chordata; class Mammalia; order Rodentia; family Dasyproctidae; genus Dasyprocta; species Dasyprocta punctata. The sequence continues at coordinate 14,683 of RJWM01000017.1, forward strand.
GTTTTTGGTTATATGTTTATCTTGCTTTTAGCAGATAATCTAAAAGAATTGTTAGACATGAGTACTTAATAGTAAAGGGTCAGGTATCACAGTAGTTCTAAATTATTTCTTAGCCTTCATACTGATATCACCCTGTTAATGGTCTCCTCCCCTTTCTTTTACACTAAATAAAATGAAGTACCACCATTTTATTGTTAATAAGTGGATTCCTCTACTTTGCCAGTCAAATGAGTAAGAGTTCTATTGAAGTCAGTGGAGGCTTCTGTTTGGGAAAAGACTAAAATTATAGTCCCCCCCGCCCCACCACCGCACTTTTTAATTCTCCTGCTTAAAACTATGACCATTCATACCTAGGCAGCATTTCTCCTCACACTGAGTATGATATTTTTCTTTTCTTTCTCCTCCCACCCCTTGTATTTGATTTCTTAGTTTCCCTCTACATAACTGGCAGTGTAGCTAATATTTCTTCGAGATAGTGAGCTTTGTGTTTTTGCAAGGGTGACGAAGATGAGTTCATGAAAAGTATATAAATTCATATTAGAAATGAGTGTTTTTGTTTTTGCCTGTAATCGGACTGAAACTACATCAGAAAACAGGCAAGTGGGCCACACGCACCTCCCTGGCTTCAGCTAGGCCTCCACATGTAAGGGACTGGGTCAGGGAACAGCCTTTTAACTTGTCTTCTTATTCTTCATAAAATAACACCAGCACTTTGCTCCCAGTATATTCTGAGTAATTGGATAAAACATGAAGATGCCACTGTGCATCAGAGAAAGGCTACTAATTGCTTTGTTAGCCGTGCAGCTCTTCTGGCACAAAGCATGCTCGGCTGCTATTACTGACCAATCCGCTTAGGACTTCAGCTGCCACCTCGGCATGGGTGGCCTTTATTTGCTGCTTGTGTGCCCTTGTGGGGAAAGTGATCTTAAAACTCTACAGGTGGAAATAAAGTCAAAAGGGCTTAATGTGCTTCCTGAATAAAATCCCAAATATTAACTTCTATGTCTATAAAAATTTCATTTTTCCTTTTAAAAAGTACTTCTAATGTGTTATTTTAAAATATGCAGGAGTGTCACAAGTTTTCACTTCAGTGATTTGTAAAACTTGTTAATTATTCCAAAAAACAGGTTGTTTGTCCCTGACTTTAAAGCTGTAACCAGAATTATGGTCATGGAGTTCTTATATTACTAGGCAAAAATGAGGGTTATACTTTATATAATTGTTTAATAAAACTGAGTTGTACCTTTCAGAATTAAATGAGTAAAATTCATTTTGAAAAGCACTGAAACATGGTTTCCTTGGTCATACTATTTTTTCAATCAACTCTGTATTATTTTAGCTTCCTTTAATTAGCACACCATTAGACTGAATTTTCCATGTTCCACGACATGTGATTCTAGCAAAGTAGGAAGTAGACAGGAGGATGGATCTTAACCAATAAGCCAAATAATATCTGTATATCATAGATATTCTATTCTTGAAATACTTAACGATATATTATGCCTTTCACACACAGGCCTACCCTCTATTAATGCGGCTTGTATTTTTCTTGTTTTTAAAATTCACTGGTCCAAAGTGCTTTATTATGCTGGTTGGTGTGCTTTACTGCTGATGTTATCTCTGTTTTGCAGAAGCATAAAAATAGCAAAAATAAAAATTTCAAGCCACTGAAGGCAAATGATGCTGTTTGTACCGTGTGGCTTAGAGGGAAAACCCATATTCAAAATGTCATCCAACTAATGTTACAGATTACCGTCTTTTCTGGCTGCCTATAGTTGTGGATGGGGTACTTGTTTGTTTACCAGGCCGCCATGACCCCATTACACAAACCTGTCATCTATTGTGTGGCTAACAGTCTTTTAAATTGCAAATCTGATGCTCTTTAGGGGGCTTTAGGAAAAAAAAAAATCTCACTTTCCACACCATCCTATTTCTCTTGATTTCTTGCCTGTTGTAAGTGGAAGTTGGGATGTGCTGAATTTGCACCAGGGGTGCAAATGCAGGCTCAATTATAAGCATAAAATTAGAGTCTGTTCACCATTAATCAGCCTGGCTAATTGCTATGCACCACCATTAGCCATATGGTGTGAAAGACAGCTTGCTCTCCCCAAGATGAAATTTCTTCATTGCAGACATGAAATAGTGAGGGCTCTGGATTTTAAAATAGCCTGTTTTAGATATTTAATTTCTAAACAACTTTCTGCAGTGCTTTCTATCAAAGCTAACAGCACAATAAAACTTTGCATTGATGTCACAAAAACTGTATATTTATAGTATGTTGGGTATGGTAAAGGAGACAGAATTTAGATAGATAAAAAAGGGCTCGGTATGATTCTGTGTTGTTGCAGGCAAAGGAAAAAGAAAAAGGAAATTTAAAAGATCACCAGAGAGTCATGTCTCGGGTGTTGCAAATTTTAAAATCCCATTTTATTCTGTAGAGAAAGTGACTCCATTGCCTGGGCTGGCCCAAGGAATTGCCCATTGAAATATAATTATTACCACTCACAGACAAACCCTCCTTTGACTTGCCGACATGGAGCTCTTCCATAGGATTCTGGGACTGTCCCTGCCTTTTGGGGAATTGGAATCTATCATACCAATCATCATTATATTTTACCTATACCTGATTGTGAAGTTCTTAAAATAATACAGTGCCATGAGTGATTTTTTTAGAGTCTATGAAGGATACTCTAAGAGATTTGATTATAAGGGAATCCTGAAAAATCTGTGTTCAAACCTGAATGGAAAATAGGAACTCTTCTTGGTAGGTAAACTTAGTTCCCAGGTCCTAAGTGGGCTGAATGAAGTGGGTTTTCTCCCTTTACAGTGCTCTGAACAGTAAGTACAGGGACAGGTACTCCATTTAAGAATGCTTTTTGCCATGATCGGTGCCTGTTTTCTTGTAGGGCTATGAGTTCTCAAGGCTAACCTTGCCCCTTGATATGCTTTTACTAACTTATTTTGATTTTCTAAGCCTTCAGATACTCATGACTTCTTCAAGGAAGCACGCTGGCCTTTGGCCCAAGGCTTGTCTTTTTCATGCAATCCTGTATACTTTGTGCTTTTCCTTCATAGTTCTCAGTATCCCTGCAGTGGTGTGCTCATAATCTTTTTCTTTTTTTTTCCTTTTTTTTTTTCTGGGCTAAGCTACTTGATTTTTCCTCTGAGCTTTAGTTGACTCATGTATGAATTGGGTTTTAATATTACTTATCTCAGAGGGTGGTAGTTAAGATTCAGTGTTACAGTTCCCATATATGCTTATCACAATGCCCAACACAGTCAGTATGGAGTGTCCATTGTTATTAATAGAAGCAATAGCAGCAATATCTGCACTAATTATTTGGAGCATTGTTGCTCAGAGTAAGTGATAGTAAGGGAATATTAAAAGGAAGGGTCTACTGAAACACGAGGGTGCTTTGTTCCTTCTAGTTGTGGTAGTTAAGAATGTCTTTATTTATTTCTTAGCACCTGCTATGTGAAAGCCTTCTGGAAAGAGTCAGCAGACCTTGGGTCAGGTAATAGGAGAACTTTTGGTTTAGCCTGGGAGCTGAGCATTGTAAGCAGACTACTAGACTTGGCTCTAGAAAGGGTGGACTGTGATGCAAGACTGAGGCAAGGGGCCCTCACAGAGGAGGGAGGACATACTGGTAGGTGGGTCTTGGCAGCAGGAAAGGGAGAGGGAGTGAGACAGGAGAAGGACTCCAAAGGGTGCATGAAGAAGTGTTTATTGGTGGTCCAGGCAAGATTTTTCTGTGAAGCGGATGCAGTGAGGTGGGCCTATGGCCCGGAGCTGGGAAGAGAGTCAGGGTCAAAGATAACTGACCTTGAAGGTGTCTTCCCAGAGGTGATAGTTGAAGCTATGGGCTTAGATAGGGTTGACAGGTGTGAAAGAATAGAAAGAGAACACATTCCTTGCCCCGGTTTATGAAGCTGTGAGTCAGCTTATTAGAAATTCATCACCTAGAAGTTTGCCTTTCTCTGAACATGCAGAGTTGTCTGAGAGATACATGATCTGGTTGGGGAAAGGACTACTATTTTGAGTCTACAGTGTATATGCCTCCCCAGGTGTGGGGGACCCACTGTTGTGACTAGCCACATGACTGTCCTGTCCCTGGGGTTGCAGACTGAGAAGGGATGTAAATAGAGGTGGCTTTTGGAATTCTGTTTTGATGACAAATCAAATCAGGAAAGCTCTAAATCCTATAATAAATATCCACTTTAAGGAACATATACGAAGTCCATCCAGTCATGCAGACGGCTGAAGCTGAGTGCCTTAGTTCTGGGATAATGAGGACATAATGATTGCTGTGTTTTTTCTTAGTAATACAGTAACTTTCTTGTAAGTGCTTTTGCAACTGTTTTGTTGATTGGATTGTTTCAGTATGAGCCTCATGCTTTCCTAAATACATCTGAGAATGTGTTGTTTCAGTTTGTCCTTCCTAGTCAGCGCATGTCTTGTGTGTAGTGGACACTAGTGCCAGCTTTTTTGGTCTGAGTTTAGTAGAAGAAGAGCTCACTGCAAGAAAGACTGCCATGGGGATGAAGGACCAGTCCTTGCTCTGTTTGGTGCTAGGAAGTTACAAGTATATGTGCTGCTGAAGCGAGCCTGGAAGTTACAGGATAGATGTCAGTGCATTCTAAAGAAGGACTTTCCTTCCCCTTGTGGTTGATGTTTAATTTTTTTTAATGGGAAAGTAATATTTTATCACAAAGCAGAACACTGAAGAAACATAAAAATAAAATGTACATCCTCTGATCTTCCCAGTGCCTTTTCCACTCCCTATAGTTTAACTCTTCGAAGTGCCTATTAATTTAAAACATAATTTCTGAAGGCCTACTGTAGGCTGAGCTCTGAAGATCTACTGTGTGATAGGCTCAGTTCCAGTTGCAGGGGATGGAAGGGAGAACCAAACAGTTCAATACTCTCTCTGTCCCTGTGGGGCTTATATTAGAGTGAGAGAGACCGAAACAGAAGGCAAACGTGAAACACAACGCAGTGACTTCTGTGAAGCACAATGTGGCAGAATGAGGAGTTAGAGAAGGCTGTAGAAGTCAGGATGGGCCTTTCTAAAGCAATGGCATCATTTAGACTTCAGTGAAGTGGGGCGTGACCCAGGTTTGTGAAAAATTCTGTCATCCCTTCCTTCCCTCTCTTTCACTTGTTCATTTTTCTTCAAGAATGGGTTCCATAACATACATACTCTTCTACAGCTTATTTTTCTCAATTCACAGTATAATGTAGCTTTCTTTCCTTAATAGTGCATCACTTACCCACCTTCATTCTTTTTAATATTGTGCAGGATGCAACATATTCCCTGAATATGGGTATATATATATATATATATACACACACACATATATGTACATGGACACATATATGTCTTGAGATATCTATCTATGAGCTATATATATCTTATGATATATGTATATGTATATTTAATGTGATGAGATCATTCTTCAGACCCTAATTGGTGGCTGCTTGGATGGGGAACAGAAACCTGATTAGCCTATTTTGGGAATAATGAGTACACAATACAGTGATGACCCAAGAAACAGAAAATTTGTTGAGTTTTTCATATTTATTTATTTACTTATTTGTTTGTTTTTTTGAGGCTCTGGAGCACTGAGCTACATCCTAAGTAGCTGAGATTATAGATGTGTACCACCACATCCAGCCTGAGTTCTCATATTTGCATAAAAATTTTTTTAAAAAAGTTAAGTGACCCCTAGCTCCACATTCTTTTTTTTTCTAGTCTTTTCTTCACTTTCTCTGTTTTATTTCTGTTCTCTCTTTCCTTCTACACTTCCGGTCTTTGCATCTGCCTGTTTCCCTGGCTCCCTTGGGGCACAGCATAGAAGCATGGCTAAATTCATCTTGCAATTTATCCTCAGGCAAATTTTTATTTTAAAAAGATGAGGACCATGTTGAAGTCAAAGAACACATCTCTGGTCTGTGTGGCACTTGTTTGGGGGCAGTGGTTTGGTGTGGGGGGGGTGGGGTGCATCTCCTTTCATCAACTATGTCTGGCATGAGGGTCACCTTGGCCTCCTTTGTCTGTCACTCTTTTATTCTTCTGAATTATCATTTTTTCTTAGTATATCATATTCATTCATGAACTCATTCAGTCATTCAATCATTCAGTCATTCAATATTTGAACTTTTCTATTCTATCTCAGGCTTTATGCTACTCACTTGGTAAGTAAAATTGACAGTTTATTCCTTTATGAGCTGTATGAGTTGAGGCCATAAGACACAACAAAAAGTACAAAAATACATATGTAACAATATAATTTGCCTCAAAAGAAAACACCCCTGGAGGACTCTAATTTAGATAAGAGCAGGGTGTCGGGGAAAACCTCTCTGAGGAAGGGGGTACAGACAACACAAGGGGTGGGAGAGGCTAGTAGACTAGGGAAGAGTTGGAGGATGGGCTGACCAGCAGGGGAGCATGGTTGGGGCTGGGCTTGACTGACCACAGTCCATCTCATGGCTGGCGAACTGGAGGGAAGGGGCAGGAGGTGGGAAGGTGGTTTGGCATCGTGCCGTTTCGCAAGTTTATTCTAAGTGCAACGGGAAGCCATTCAAAGGTCTATGACAGTGAAGTGACACAGTCCCATGGACATTTGAAAAGACAGTTTTGGAGAGGTCAGAGTGGAGGCAGTGTGACCAGGTGGGAAGCCACTACAGGATCCAATAGAGCAATGAAAGTGACTCTGATAAAGCCAATGGCAAAGAGGACGGAGAGACTCGGTTAGGCTTGAGAGGTGGATTCTTGTCCATAAACATCATCAAAGTAAGCTAGAAGAGTCCCTTCTGGGTATTTCCTCCAGGTAGAACCAGGGTGAGGTTATAGCACCCAGGAGCTTGCATTGCTCACTTACTGCCTCTGTAAAGGAAAACAAAGGAGAAATAGGCCTTTCCATCCATCAGTTTTCCTCCCTGTGTAATGGAGACTTGGAATCTATTGATGGGCTGCTATTGGATACCTGCTTCATCCGCAGAGCACTGGGCAAGTTCACTCAGCTGTGGAGGAGGTGGTTGCAGAGGCACAGGAACTGTTAATGATGCTGCTCTTCTTTGAACTCTCAGTAGGGCTAGCGCCAGAGCCCAGGCTTTGTACCCTTATGGTATGGAATCTTTGAGCACTTAGATATAGGTACCACAATTTTCCCAATTTACAAATAAAGAAAAAAAACCCCAAAGATTACAAGGTGGAGTACATTGCTCAAGGTAATACTGGTAGCTCTGCCTGGTCCCAGAGTCAGTGTTCTTACCCCCTATACTTTTCTGGCAAGCATGTGAAACATAAGTGTAGGTCATTAGGTTAACTTTTTAAACTATTTCTTTTCATGCATTCCCACAACTTGTACTCCCTTCTCTCTTGTTTCTTTATTATTTCTCAGATACCTATATACTTTGGGCTTTCTATCCACAGTGTTCTGGTATAGCAGACCCGCCCAGAGGAAATAGTTTCCTGTGAATTAGAAAGGGCATGACTATCAGGTAGATGGGGTGTTGTTTTCTCTGGGGTGCTGACAATGGAGATCCAATTTTGAACATCACTTTTTGAAGAATTAGCACCAATTCTGGAAGCTGATTCTGCTCATAGAGATAGTTATGGTGAGGAAAGAGACTTCCCAATTTTGGTGAAAGACTCCCTATACAGGAATATATTTCTGGGTCCTGAAAAAGCGGTTCAATATTGGTTCCCACCAACAGCTCTCTAAATTTAGTCTGTATGAGTCACCAAGTCTCAGGCATGTATGTGTTTGTGTGCGTGTGTGTGTACATACATGCGTGCAAGAGGATGGAGGAAGGTGCTTTGTTTGCTGGTGGTGCATGGTGAAATCTAACCCTTGGCGAACCTCCTCACCTTCTTGACTGATTTAATATATGCTTTCACAGTGTACCTCTGGGTGTACGCTGGCCAAGGGACACATTTGTTACTTACAAACAACTCTCAGATGGATAGTTTTCTGTTTATTGCGAGTACTTTTCAAAAACACAAATTTTTTGCCCTTTAGGAGAACCTCAGTTTAAAATACTAAGGTCACAGCTAGGTAGGATTTTGGTAGCAGGTGCTTACCTTGCTCATAGCTGTTCTTTTTGTGACTTAATAAAAAAGATGATGGCTGTGTCAGTCACTGGATCCATTGTCTATAATGCTCCCAGAAAACTCGAGTAGTTCCCAGTGCTAGTCCGAAAAGCCAGAGGACTGGGAATGTGAACCTCCACTTTCTTTTATGTTATCCCTTCCTTGTCTTAATTATTGTGAAATCTCTATTCGCATGAAGACAGTTCAAAAGCAAACATTTACCACTGTCGGATTTGGGGGAGGTCTGTGGTTGAAGGAAATGCCACCCATAAAAGAGAAAAGAGAAGAAAAAGGAATCCATTTAATATGAAATAACTGGAGGGGGAGAAATCACTCAAACCTCATTATTAATGCGTTCCACAAAAATTAGTGTGATCTTGTGGGAAGAATGTTTGAGCCACCCACAACCCTGAATATTCTTATTGGGTAGATGTAATAATAATGCACTTCGCACTGAACTCTGCCAACACCGCAGGCAGCGATGGAGAGACCCCATCGTAAGGCTGTCATTCCTGGCTCTGGGAGAACCCTTCTCCTTCCCTCCCACTCTGAGCAGGGAGAGGTTAAGCCTGGCCATTAACCCATAGGTGACCCAAATAGAATTTTCTGTCCCAGGGATCCGTTGATTGCCAGGTATGGCTTTGTGGTAATTCTAGCATTTGCAACCCAGCAATTTGAACCTTCTGTCTGCTTAAATGATGATTTTACATTGTAATGGTTGTACTAAATCGTTTCGCTTTTGCTCCATAGCCGCTGTTGTGACAAGAAAAGCTGTGGCAACCGAAATGAGACTCCTTCAGATCCAGTGATAATTGACAGGTAGGGACCACTCTTCTTTCACTGAATTCTTATTCTTCATTATAATGAAACACCTGCCTTGTGGCCGAAATTTGCCTGTTGTTGGTCATGACTTAGGCTGTGCCGACGGCTTGCGATTCCTGGGAAAGCCATATGGAATGCCCTTTGGAGGTCTTTTTCTTGGATTACTCCAGTTTTGTGTCTGTTTCATGCTCCTAAAGGAATATTTTTTTCATTTCTGACTTTCTGTGGCTCAATCCTCACGCTGTGCCAGGAAGCTTCAGAAATAAAATAATAATAGTTTGTGATTTATGAAATGTGGTTGGGTGCTTATAAATATTTAACTTTTATTTGAAAAATGTTTGAATCATTATCACTTTTAGCTACAGTAGTTCTGTTGGATGTAATCCATCTACATTTTAAGGTTTTATTTATGCATAAAAGCAGTTTAAAGAGATCTGTGAACCAAGATTTTCTACTGTTATTTCCCGGGTTTGATTGCAGCTCATACTGTATTGTAACTTGATTAATTTATCCTGCTTGTCTTAATTATTGTGTTTTTAAACAGATCCATATTACTAATCTGACATGACCAAGTAAATCACTATAGAACAATAAATCTGTTTTAGTTGTTCAGAGCAATTTTGAGTCAGTGTGTGTGCACATTATGCAAAATCGCATTCCAAATATTCATTTTACATTTTAATTATTGAAATTCATTGTATAGAAACATGTATGATAAACCATTTGTTACATAGCATTACTCATTGAGAGTTAAATGGCCTGGAAGCTTTATAGATATTGTCAATCGTCAGCTACTAGCTGTAGAAAGAGTCTTGCAAATAAGACTGACTGATCCTCTCATTGAGGAAATCAACAGCCAAACAGAAGTCTCTTTTGGGGTTTTGGCAATATTTATTTTTGACAAGAACAACACCCAAGGGGGGAAAACCTGTCTTTGAAATTTTTCAACTGTTTTGGGCTTGATTTATCACTTTTTCGGCTAACAATCCAAGATGGTTACTTTGTTTCATCATACTTAATGTCCAAGATTGTCAGTTTTGTCCTATGTTATTCTTTATGCTTTAATTTAGTATCGATTGCCAAGTAGTTTTATGAAAGTTACATTTCATTTGGCTATTTTAATTAAGTATTTTTTAACAATATTCACTAAAATATACTTTTACTTGGTATGAGTAATAATAAATTGATTCAAAGTTAAAAGATGGGAAAATGTAATGCACAGTGACATTGTATGCTGCCTATAGAATTAGGATAGCATGTTTATCTGTGAGAGCAGATATGACTTCATGTAATTGCTTTTTCTGCGATGGAAGATAAGTCTTCAAATGAGTAAGGTCTAAAATAAATACAACCTTTACACTGTCTTTTTCCTTTATATATACCTCTTCAAAATACCATTTCTTATTTTAAGCTAGTTTTTCTTATCCTTTTGTGGGAAGGAGCATATTCTGATCAAAGGACCAGCCCAAATAGCCCCCAGAACTTTGAAACTATAAACATTCTGTTCTGCCACACAGTTCCTTTTGGTTTAAATGATGACCAGAACCTTACCTTGCCACCCGCAATGAAAACACTTTTTTGCTTGTGAATGGGTTAAAGCTTTTAACTTGTTCGTTTGGTTTTAAGCTGTGACTCTGATATAGAAGGTTGATATGACTATGGTTTGAATAACATTTGATTTTGACCTGTTCCTGTGGGTTGCGATGGCATAAGAAACTTGACTCAGCGGCGCTGTAATTAGCCCAGCCTGTGTTTTTGAAACAGGATTGTGTTACCTGGGTTGCATTAGTGTGGCTTCTATTGCTGCCGCCTTGCATCTGTCCCAGTAGGGTACTTAAAACCTTTTCTTGGTTGGGATAGTCCAAGCAATTTAGGCAAAATAAGTGTGCACTTTATGCTGTTGGTGGCTTTAGAGATATTACTCACGACATTTATCCTTTTCAACCTCCCCTTTTGGTTGCACAAGTCGCAAACAGTGTGCAGCTAATTGTGGTCTCTTTAGATAGAGGAGCACTTTAAAAACGGCTGACACATGGTGCGGATGCACACATATGTTTACCTGCTGGTTGTCACCACTGTCTCACATGAACTCTCTTTTCATGCGGTGTTACCAGTTAATATGTGAAACCCCTTTTAGCTGTTTTTATTTGCATCTGAGTTTTCAGAATTTATTTGTCCTTTAGTCTGCCAAAAGTTCAAACAACTAGTTCTGTGTATGTTGACATGTGAAACTTCTATTTTTATCAAGAGAAAAAAATAACAAGAAAAGAACATATGTAAGGAAGGGCAGCTAGGAAAGAATTTTCAATTCCATGAAATTGCTGTAAAAGGAAAAAAAAATGATGGCAACCAAGTCTGAATTTCATAGTTGCTGATTTTGGTCTATATTGATTGCATAATACCTGTTACGTGCTTTTAGATTTGTGAAGGCAAGTCTCTGAATATTGCATAAAAATAGTCTATAGGACCTGCAGTCAGTAGTAATAGTGACTGCCTTTACAAGGTGCGTGCCATTTGCAATTCTGGAGCTAAGAGTACAGATAGTCTTCACCTTGGGTTCAGGATGGTTTTAACAGCCCATCTCTTTTTTGGGCATCAGGATGTCTTAGCTCTTGTTGCACATCCTTTGGAATCTGGAAGAACATCGCTATGTTATCAGACAAAAAACTTTCTATAGTGATTATTAAGGAAAACTGCTTATAGGATAGACAGACCAGGCTTTCAGGTCATACAGCAGTTGTGTGGGACAAATTATTTCTGTGTCAAATATTAGCTGTTCTTTGCCATCAGTGTTTGGGACACATCATCTCAACATTTTCTATGAAAAAGTAAAATTAACAAAATCAACAGATGTATATTGTAACTTAGAAAATGAATTTCTGCTTCCTTCTAGTGATATGCAACAGAATAAGAATAGTGTGATCTGAATTCTGGCTCTACAATTATGACAATTTGTCAAGTCAGTACAAAAAAGTTTACAGGAAAACTGCTATAAAATGTAGAAAGTGTGTGTTTGGAGTAGACTGCTAGGTTACATTTCTGCTCGATGCCAAAAAGCTTGATTAAGAGTCACGAAACACAGGCTGTGCCCAGTGATCCTAATATTTGGGCTATGCAGACATGGAAGAAAGTCAAATGTGTTGTTTAATAGCTGATGACCAGGAACTAGTAACATCAAATTTCATTATCACTGAGGTAGAGGGCTGTGTGTGGTAATTATAGTTAAAGTGAAAAGCAAAAATGATTTCCAGTTATTGAATTAAGGTGGAGATTGATTTAACATAGTCACATACTAACTCATATTTGAATTTAAAAGGTTTGCAATAAAATTCTTGTTTAGAAATCGAATGAATTGTAGTTTAATACTACACTGGATATCCTTGTGTCCTAACCTTTTTCTTTGGAGTTATCTTAGTTCAATAAATAAAACCTCATTAGACTATTCCCATTTCAACGAGTTTATTAAATTTTGCAGGAGTAATTAGCATAAGCTGTGCTAATTTTTCTGGAAGACTAATGAGGGAGGTTCTTAATTAGGGTTACTTTGTAAGAGTCAGAAAAGATGACAATGACGAAAGTCACATAGGGTAGTCTGAATTGGGAACCCACTTTTTCTGAGTGAATAAAAAATCTTTCACGTTCTATGTGGAAACTACTTTATAAATTCTTGAACTATATATATTTAGTGAGACTATGAATCTATATCTAGTTAGGATTACCATCCTCACTTGATTTGCTTCACAAAACTTTATATTCTTAAGCTACCTTTGAGTGATGACATGGATGAATTCCGGCCTTACAATAAACATTTCTGTCTCCAAATTGTACTATTGCTTTCCTTTTGCATAGAGTCCTGATGTTTTTGGCTTCAGTATGTGGGATAGAGAGCAAATCAATATATATATATATATATATATATATATATATATATATATATTTCATTTAGCAGCACTTGCGAGTGATGAAATAGACCACTAAGTAACGGGAGACAGTAAGGGCTCATTTCTTCAGGTCTTTGTACCCTTAGATGATAACAAGTGAATTTTTTTCCCCCCTGGATAGAAGTAATAAAGGATGAAATTCCTTCCTGAAGTATGCATTCCTATCTCATGTGAATGCAGATTTAATTCTTTCAGGATGTGCTGTTGCTCAAGTACCCTGAGAGTTTTGGGTTCCTCAAAGCCAGTATTTAAAACATATATTTTAAGGCCCGTCATTAATGTACCTCTAATGATTTGGAGTTTGCTCCTTGTATTCATAGATTTGCTATGTCTTTCTTTTTTACTTATAAGAATCCCTGTAATCTCTTTACAGCTATGCGATATAGGTCTTGACATGTGATATTAAAAGAAATAAATGAATTTTATAATATGACCATTCTAGTCTGTTTGGAACTACTTCAGGCCACACTTACCCAAGGTGCTCTTAAAGAGAAAAACAAAACAATGACAGAAAAAGAACCTGTATTTGTATTTTCCAGAATTGTTGAAAGATCACTCACATCTAGAGCACTTTTATTTAGCTAATACAAATTGAATATGTATTATGATTATTGTCTGAAGTAGAGTATTCAGTAAGGAAAATATTAGAATGCTCATTTTACCTGATGATTTCACATGATGTACATCATTCCAGCAGAAAATGTTAACCATGCTAGTATTGTTCAGAGAAAAAATTTTACTGAAGGCTCATTGTAAGAGGTAAAACTGCAGTAAGAAGATGTTTCAGAAAACTGTCATGTTGTCTTATCACCAAGCTGATTTTTTTGACTAAATTGACCTCAATGTTTTTATATAGCATTTATTCCTATCTGTACAAAAGAAGAACAACAATAGTCAAACTTTAGACCTAGGATGTATATGTGCATTTTTTACCATTGGGAGGGGTTAGTGTGGGGTATAAATTCCCCTAAGAGCAGGAAGGCATTTCCTTCTGTTTTTTTTTTCTTTTTTTTTTATCATCAGTGGTAAATCCCAAAATTCATTAAAATGTTTTTCTCCCTGTTTTCCACAAAAATAAAGCCCAACTAATGGGAACATAAAGATGTACTTTTACTAATGTTGCAAATAAAGATTTTAGTCAGAGTTTCATGACTTCATTTCATTACCCTTCAACTCTTATTATTTTGGTCTTGCTCCAGTTTTTAGAAGGCTCAACCACCAATGTAAGCATTCTGCACAATACACAAACAACTGTCTGGGTCACAAAGAACAAGAGGTGTAAATGCATTTCCCAGAGCTCTGGTAAAACCTTTTTAAACTACTCGATTTCCTAACCTTGACTGCTCGGTTAAAATAAAAGGAAGAGGAATTTACTTTTTAAAATTGCCCCAGGCTGCATAATTGCTGTCCTTTTTGGTTGCTTTGAGAGGTTTGCATTTTTTAAAAAGCAGCAAGCCAGCATCGACACAGAGCATGAATTTATGGTTGTACATTAACCCTAGTGTTCCTAGGCATTTGTTTTCTCAGTGAGAATTCTTATGTGATTATTAGAAATGAGACTTATCTGGACAAGTATCATTCTAAATTTTGTCACATATCAGATAACCCCATTCTAAATATGAAATGAGCCTTGGACATTTGTGTGTAGTTTGCTACTGTGATAAGAAAATAACTAATACAATAAGCTAATAGCAGTCTATATTCCATTTGCTGTCAGCTATTCTCAAATACACAGTCAGGATACATTAAAATGCATTTCAAATATGCTGACAGTATATCATAATGCAAAGTACTTTTACATGGTATAATACTACTGCAGACACTGTATAATGAGTAACAGTGGTTTTCCTGTAATGGAAATAATGGCAACGACTTCCAAGAAATGTTATTTAGCGGAGCTTCAGAGAATCGGCAGTGTATGTGTATAACATGGCCTGGGTTTCAGCTCATGGTGAGGGTGTACATCTTATGTCATCATGACTTTGCTTTTGTAATAGTTCTGGAAAAATACATATAGAGAAGCAGTACAAAGTCTCCTGTGTGTCATATTAACAACTTTGCACAATTTGTGATGATAACATTTCAGTGTATTAAACATACTTTTACTTTTCTAAAAGAAGTTGATTGAATTGGAAAACACTCTAGTAAAAAAGAAAGAGAGAGAGAGAGAGATTTAAAAAACTCCATTCAGAGGTTCTGGCATAATGAGATGGTACTTTGGTTCTTTTAATTTGCAGAGATGTTATCTGAAATAGTCTACCAGTTCTTCCTTCTCATGCCTGCCCTGCCCTGTCCCTATCCCATTCCTCTCTTTACAAATTTTGTAACTATACACTGTCCAGGACAGTATAAAAGTGACCCAATACTCCTATTGCAGTCAGTGAAATATGGTGAACAGTACAGGTTTGTCTTTGGTTGCTTGCTGCCTTTAAAGGTGTGGGTAGATGAAGATAAATTTCCCTTGCAAACCATTTCTCCTGTTACAAGCCTTTGTCCAGAAGGAAATGGTTTTAACGTTACAGTACTTCATAAAATAGAATTTTAATTGCCCTAAGCCTGCTACAGTGTGAAGCTGAGTGTGTGTTCCTGTGTGTGTGTGCATGTTCACATGTATTCTTCATGGGAAAGGGAGTCAAGTTAAAAAAAAATACCCTGTCATATTTTCGTTTGGAGAGGGGACACTCAAGGTAAATGATGTAAACTTAATCCAACTGACTGGACAAGCCATTGATGTTTCGTCTTTGCTTTGTATTTCCCATTTTCCTTGGGAGCAGAGTGGTCTTCAGTATGCTTTGGGAATTTTTATTTTTGAAGGTGAAGTGCTCGCCTCTAGTTCCAAGTATGCCCCAAAGCCCTACTTATAATGACTTAACTAGACAAGCTGGCAAATTATATAGCTCAGTCCCACACAATAACCTCCAAAATGGCACACGGTAACTATACCATCCTGCTAACTATTTGAGGCACAATAGTGTTGTAATATAATATAAAGTAATAGTGTTAGCCAACACATCTTTAATAAGATATTGTTCATGCCTTTGCCATATGCTCCAGAGCTGCCTCTCACTCGGTGGGCCTTTTGATTCCTCTCAATAAGATTATTTCAAATACTCTAATCCTGAATCATTGACATGAATACAAAAGCCTAGTGACATCTAATAGATGCCTCTTAGCTTTGCTTTTCCTCTTGTTCCTTTCCTTTTTCTTCTCTTTTTACCTGACAAAAAGCTTATGGACACTTGGGCTCTGTCTCTCAGTAGCAGCATGGGGGGCTCCTCATGAAATATAAAGGAGGAAAAAGGACTGACAGAGGCCCGATAAGCTACAGAGTGGAGGGCCATAGATTAAAAGTAAATGCCAGTAAATCCCACTCTGTACACTCACTTGTTCTTTTATTGTTTTCTTTAACACTTTCAGTGCCAGGACAGCGGGAAAGTGGAAATAGTAATCAAAGAGCACCTGGGCAGTTGTAATCAGGATATGGTCACTGTACATATTTTACAGGACTTTGGCAAGATTTTTGACTTTTGGTGGTGGCTGCTTTTTAAAAAAATTGCCCTTTTCATCAGTCTCAAGAATCCCTCAAGAACAGAACTTCTTTATTGCTCATTTGCTGTCTGGTTGACCCAATATTGATACTGTGCATGGGGATGGGTCAGTGGATGAGTAGAAAGAGCTCCTCTGAATGGCGTGAACCTGGAGCAGTCAGGATGTGACATTTTTAAGGTTAAAATGACTTTTTCTTTTCATTTTAAATTAATAATTGAAAATGATCAAAGCAAAATGTTAAGGTATCTTGTTTCATGGTATCAGCTGCCTGTGTTTCATGTGGTTTCCCCTCTTAGGACAACGAATGTCCCATTGGGGCTTGACGGTCTGTGCTGGGGTAGACCCTGAGCTTCCCTGTACATCATGTAGGTTGTTATTATTGCAGCCCAACACTTTTAGTGGTCAGAAGGTTGCTTTCTTATACACTTTTCTAAAGCCAATAGAATGAACCAAAGCATTTTTTTTCTCCATTTGCAGACCAGATAAGCACACTTTTTACAATTTATTTATTATTGTTCAGTGGCTAAACTATTGAGAAGTGCCCCTTTAAAAATATGCTTCCCATTCATTAGTATTCTGCTCTGTTAGCAATATCTTAACGTTACCTTTAATACTTTGGATACACTATTGGCTGAAGTTCACTCACACATAGAAACTCAATTTGAAGAACTCTGGACCTGTCTCAGGTTTGGTTACACGCATGCACACATATACGCACATTCTCATCACAAAGAAAGATAAAAAGGAAGATAAAAAATAAGCAGTGTCTTTTATTTACTGGAAAGTTCTCTAGAAAAAAGTTGGCTAAGCATTCACGTGTTATCTTTGAAGCTCTTACCTACAGTGTCAGAAGTCCACATTTTCCTGTGCAGTCTGCACATTCTAGTTACTTAAAGTCAGATTCTAATACTGCATGCTTGGCATACATCTCAGAATACCTTCAGAAATATTAAGTCCTTCTTTCTGTAGCTGTAGGACTATGAGTACCCTATTCTGGTTGTCCACATATTATCATAAAAACCAGCATCCAGATCCCGACTTATGAACACCTTAAAATGAAACGAACAGAATTCCGGACCACTGGAAATTTGATAGTGACTTACATCTCCATGGCTCTTGCTGAGGTTTAGAGCACTTTAAGGTACAATATATCAGAGAATTCTTTTCTTACAGATTCTGTTTGACAGATCCGCAAACTGAGGCATTAGCGTTGCATCTTCTAGCTTACTACCCCGCTCCACTGCCCAGTAAAAAGCACTATTTTTAGTAGTTCGTGTCTCATTTATCTTATTTTTCTTGATACCCACAACTAATCCTCTATGTATTACTCTAAACTCATTTACCTACCCAGTTTTGTTTAGCTGCTACTATAGTTAACTTTCTGGATTAAAAAATGATGATAATATGACATATTAATTGTTTTACCTTTTGCTGGAGCAGTTTTTGCATTCATGTGTCCTTGTTTACTTTGATGAATAAACCTTTTGTGTGTTTGTTTTATTGAAAAAAAATAGGCACTATTCCATAGAGAAATCTGGAGCAGGCATAGTATGATACGAAAGGCATAGACTTTGAATTTTACTGACTGAGGATCAAATCTCTCCACTGCTGCTTAATGTTTAAGACTGAGGGAGCTCAGTTTTCCCATCTTCAAAATGGGAGAAGTCATTTCTATTTGGAAGAATAGCGAGGATCCAAATACCTAGCACTGGGTTTGGTGTGTATCCGGTGCTTAAAATCAGGTAGCTCTTCCAGTTTGAACATAATGTATACCATGTAGGATGTTATTCTCAATGTGATCATTGCCATGGAACTTTCTTACAAATATGCTTAGCTCACTGAAGTTGATCATGGTGTCTTCTTGGACAGGGAGTCATCATTTTTTCTTTACTTTCCACAAGTACTTATTGAACATCTACTAAATGCCATGCACTGGTTCCAGACTTGACCAGATAAGCTACAGAGTAGAGGGTCATAGATTAAAATAAATGCTAGTAAATCCAGACATATCGCCAGATCCAGAGACATGTTTCTTGGCCTCATGGAGCTTTTTCAGTGTCTCAGAATTGGGGGAAAAAGGAATAATAATAAGTGTAAATGAAGAATATATTGCTGTTTACAAAAAATACAACACTGTTAAGATTGGGGTCATGGTTGAAGTGCCTGTTTGCTCATAGCTGGTGGTACTGAACTTCAGCAACTTAGGTGAGTTCACTACACTCCTCCGAGGTGGTCCCCGTGTTGGAGAAGATTGTGAGCTGTGCAGTTAGGATGCCTCTGATCAAACCCTAGCTCTGCCTATGTAACTTCCCTAAGCCCCAGTTTCATCCTCTGTAAGATGGAGGTAAGGGTAGCAGTTCCTTCTTTAGGGTTTGTGGTGAAGACCAAGTAGATAACATATGGAGAGCTCTTAACACATGCCTGGCACGTGATACAGATTCAGGATGCTGTGGTAGTTATTTTTCAAATAAAGGCTAGAATGAAGAGATTGCTAGGATTCTTTCCAGCTATGGAATCCTAATTTATGCTTCTTACAGTTTGCTGTGCCCAGTGAGGCAGATGCACTCTTTAGAAGGTAGACTGGGTGTCTAAGAGGGCAGTGACAGGCTGGTGGTGGTTGGTGCATGTCCCCAGCACTCAGCACAACACCTCACCTGTGTGTAGCAGGTGCTTAGAGTATGTTTTTGTGAAATGAAAGAATTAAAGGAGTTAGAAATGCAGTTGTTGAATCTGGACTTCTCATCTTTGCCCAGAGATAGACTTGTTACAGCTACACAATAAAATGCAACGGCATTGCCATTAAAGAATGATGAGAAACAGAAATGTAAGATAAAATATTAAATTTGTTACACTTAAAAATGTTAATCTTCACACGATTACCATGCAAATCTCTTCATAGCCTAACTGTTTAATTGATCAAGTAAATCACAGAGCTGACAAGCAAGTGAAAATCCCTGCTGTTGACATTCTCACAAGCACGTTTTCAAGAATGTGTTCTGTTAACTAGTATGTCTATTATACACGCTAACAAACATCAAAGAAAGGAATACATGTATGTTGCATATTTAGCAAGTCAGCCTATTTCAGGGAGTTTGGGGGAAGATTTGATTTTTTTGTGGGTGCAACTCAATGTTCTCCCATTGTTGCATCGAACATGAAATCAGTGTTAAGAGAAGCCATGTTTAAGCAGAGCCTTTGTTTTAGGGAACGTTAGAAAACTTAAGAAGTTACCATTTTATTTTTCCTTCCAGGCAAGTATAGTAGTATTGACAAGCTACTTTGGTGGTTGAAGGGTTAATGAATTCTCTCCCCACCCAACTGCAAATCCCCCTATCCCCACCCCAATCCCATCATGTGCCTGGTTGGTTCTGAAAGACTGGGGCTCGAAGTTGCCCACAGGGCATCCCTCTTTCCATCCTTCTCCAAGGCCACCTGGGCAGACCCGAGCTTGCCTTCTGTCCATAGGACACAAAATCCAATCAGGCGCCTGGTCTGCCAGTCTCTCTGACCTGTGAGCTGGGGGAGAGGAGGGGAAACAGAGGTGTTCGCATTGGATAGGATGCATCTTTCTGGCTTTAGGGGGCTCCTGAGTCTACTGCAGGAAGAAAGTTCTCCCTTCTTTTCCAGATAAAGTATACATTCATGAGAGCAATGTGCTGAACTAATCAGGTTAATTGAGAGGCCCAGAATCGTCCGCAAGGAGCCCTTCTCTTTTCACTGTTACAGGGAGGGAGTGCAGACAGACAGCTTACACGTATTTTTGTTCTCTCTCCAAAGCTCATGAAATCTGTAGGCGGGCAGAGAATGTAGGCTCAGCCCAGAGTCACTCAGGCTACCTGTGCATGGGTTCTCATTGTAGAACACTATAGATTAAAACAATAAAATACAACGGAATAACAAGCTCTTCTCTAGGTGGAAAGATGGAGTGACTCTGAGTGTCTGACGCTTTGTTTTTTAAATAGGTTAAAGACAAAAAAATATTCTCCACATTTCAGATCAGCCAGAGAAGACTGTTCATTGCAGAATTCAGATTTTTTCCTATTTTAAGATTGAAACTTAAAAATTAAAAAAAAAATCTCTCTGTGGAGGGTTTTCAGTGACAAGTAGCATCTCCAGTCACATTTCGATTCTTTGGCTTCCAAGTCAGACCCTGGGGGCGGTGGCCCCATGAATTGCATCCCTGACCTCCCCGCTGGAGCAGCCTCGTGGAGGAGAAACGAAGCTAGTTCACCCGAATTCCATCCAGGGCACTGTGCTCCTCCTCTCCACCACTCAAACGATTTGTCATACTTTAATTTTAAACGCTATCATTGACTATTCTTTCTACTCCACCTCTTTTCTCCTTTTTTTTTTCTTCTTGGAAGTTCCAGGAATGACTTTAATTATCTCCACAATCAAATTCTCGTTGCTGCCTCCGTGAAAGTGTGTAGTCATAGATTGCAGGGATTATTTTCTTTAGCACTTGGGGGATAGAGAAACCGGTTGTTTCAAAATGAGAACCAGCTGGTTCCACAGAGCCCTCATTTAATGGGAAGCCACTTTATACACAAAGCCCTCACTCAGGTCAGTCATTACTGCAAACCCCAAATCAGCAGTGTTTGGTCTATCACCCTTTATTAAATGTCGAGAGAGGAGTGATTTAGCCAATAGGACAATATAATAATTTTAAAAAAATCAACACACACTGCATCTTTAATTTTGCCTCAGCTAAATACTGAGGTATGGAAGGAACAGTTCTCAAACTTCTTTAATCGTAGACCTAGTTTACCAACATTCACCCACAGATGGCTGAGATTGTGTGTGTGTGCGCGTGTGTGTGTGTGCGCGCGTGTGGCTTTAACCCTCTAAATCTAGAAAATAAAATTAAGCTCATCTTTCAACATAATCTTTTATCTGACAAGCGCAGTAGACAGATGAAAGGTAGATAGCCAAGTTGTGGGTCCCATCAATAGAACCAATTGGAGGGCAGAGATAACTGCTATTATCAGACATCTTTTATGCCATCCTGTAAAATGAGCGTGAGGGTGATATACCATATATATTTTGCTGTCTTTCCAGCTTGGAGAAATTGGTTTGTTGTCATACTCTGTTAATCTCTCAAAGCACTAAATTCAATTTGAAGTGAGAGTACTTTCACTATTTGTACAAAGTACTTTTGAAGTATTCAAAGAAGGAAGAAAGGCATAAAAGATATATAAAACCACAGGAGATAGTTACAAGAATGATTTGTTTTTAGAATCCACCTGGCATTTTTATAAGATAAATGTATTTTGGGGATGTACATTTATTAAATCAGAAGTTAAGGATTAAAAAAAGCTTGACACAATTAACAGTCTAATTTCACCAAATTTTATCTTATAAATGTGAGCAATTGCTTTGCATTAGTAATAAAAATATCACAACATGCTGTTCATGTGTGCATCAACATAACAAAAAATTTGAAGGAATGGTAAAGATTTAGAAATGGATTCCCTCAGATAGTTTGATCAATGAGGTGAGCATTGGTATATGCACTTTCAATTATTTTTATTTTTGAATTTCTAAGTGAAACATGGCTTGGGTAAAATGTAATGATTTTTTTTAATCAACTATTTTTGCTACATAATATCTCTTTAGTTCATACTATAATTGTATTTTACATTTCCTGTATCTGTCTTTTCACAAAAAATTCTGTGGGTTTTTTAATATAAAAAAACAAATAACTGTTATATTTCCAGTCACTCAAATTTGAACTGAATTTTACTTCCTGTTTCAAAGGTCAAGGCAGGCTGACCTCAACAGCAGTGTGGAGGCTGCTGAATTATTCATATCATTGACTTTGTGTCAGCTTCCACATTTGTGGAGAGGGATGTTTTATTCATTTATCTCATTTAGGGTTCTTCTCTGCACCTGTTTCTACCATTAAGTACCCTGTAATTTGCATTTGATGCTAATTTAGTTTCATATCAGCCTGGTCCCCCCTTGTTAATTTAATTTTCTAAGACCCTTTTCATTACCGTAGAACTGTTTTCCTCTTTAAAGCAAACATCTATACAAGTAATTGTATAAACTGCCTTTTAAATAATATCTTTTAGAAGATTCCATCGTTTAATTCCTTAATTCCTATAATTAGCCACAGTTTGATTAATGTTTCAAAGGGTTAAATTAAAATGCAGAATTACTCAAATACATACTTGAATAATTTCTTATATACAGCAGTGTTAGCGTTGTGGTATTCTTCCTGATAATTCTCAGAATAGTGTATCTTAGCAGCAGTAATTTTCTTTATTTAGTGCACTGATAGTTTCTTTTACTGATAGTTTCTTTAAAATCCCTGTGATTTAACATTACTTGTGAAATACTAATTTTTTTCTTTCATCAAATTGCTGATAGACAGTGGCTTAAAAGTGTTCCTGAAACATTAACAATGATGTACCCCAAAATAATCAGGGCAAAATTAAATCCAATTCCTTCATCTATCATAGAAGTTTGGTATAGTGAATTTCGGGAGACCATGTTACCTTATATGTCTCTTCCTCTTCCCAAATCTTTTATTTTTGTCTTTTCACATAATTAGAATGTCTGGAAATTTGTCAGCTTCCCAGAAGTGGTCTTAGCAAGGTTTCTTTCATTTGTATCTAATGGCACCCATTGGGCTATGTTGGTACCTAAATATTGTGAAAACTGGAAGTGCATTGTTCGAAGAGACCTGAACAGAATGGAGGTGGCCTTGGTTCTTAAAAGCCATGACCACATCCCTGGGATGTCTGTCGGGGGTTTGTCAGTCATGAGAATTAGCAACTCATATAAGCAAGGTATGCAGTCCCTCTGATTGTTGGAACAGTGCTACCTCAGTCCTCTCCTGTGACTATTTGGAGAGTCCTCGGCACAAATGAGTTCCTTCTAGGAACCTTACTTGGTGGTGAAAATTTAAAATGCAGATACGAATCACCACATCAAGTCTTAAGATACATGGAAACTACCCAGAAGGAAAGTTGTAGCTGTGGTCAGGTATTACTAAGAAATTAGCAAGCTGAATGTGACCCTTCTTTCCTCTGGGTTGAATTAGCTTGACCTGGGTACACAGAGTGAAGCCACTGCTTTGATTCCCAGGAGGACCTGTTTCAGGTTCACTGAAACTGGAGTTTGAAGGGGTCTTCCCTTCTTCTCTTGGGTATAAATGATTTATGGGGACTCCCCAATACAACTTTATCATGGAAATAAGAATTGGAACTTCAGATTCTCCAGCAAATAGCTTCATTTGTGTCATTTCTAGGTAGGACAGAGGGCAGACTGGATACTTCCCAAAGGTTTCTTTCAGCTGGGAATTTCTTTGGTGTATCCTACCAAAGTAAATTTTTCTAATTTTATCATTAGATTTGTGTCTTTGCTGATGGACTTTAAATAACATGAGGGTTTTAAGGATTTGAATACAGTATCTTTATTCACTAACAAAAAATTTACTTACTTCCCCCACCACCCCACATGGATATTCTTCTTAGTTTGCTCAAGTCTGGGAGATCCGCTGAAAGTCTCCTTGAGGTTTGGTTTAACAGCTGAGTTTTAAAACAATATAGAATATTTGTGGCGCTCTAATGCAGGGAAGGTTTTCCCACCCAATTCTGGCTGTTGTTTGGAATTCCACTGTCAGAATCTTATCCCTTTAGCTAAGAACCTTTGATCTTTGCTAAGACATATATGAGACGGAAGACCAACACTTTAATTCTGTCACTTGTGTATCTCTTTGAAGAAATGAAATAAGGATCTTACATGAGTTTGCTCTTTTTAGTACAGAGAGGTCTTTTTTCTACATCATTTTAGTTTCCATGACAGCGCTGAGATTGGCAGAGTTTTCATACCCATTTCATAGATGTGGAGAATGAATCAAGCAAATACATCATCTAGCTAGGTTTCAAAGGTAGGTTTTCTGAAGAGTCTAGATCGTTAGAAGAAGAAGCCAGGTTTCTATCTGAGCTGAATGGACACTCAGAGATTATAGTCTAGTCCCTTCATTTTATAGATGAGAAATCTGAGGCCAACAGAAGCTGGGCAACTTTGCCCAAAGCTCTAATTAGCTTCTGAGCCAGGACCAGAAGCCAAGGTCCTGGCTCTGATTCCATGGCTTTTCTGCTGTGATGCTGGGCCATCTGGGTCTTGCTCTGCTATCCATTTCACCTTGCGTGAAATCGGCCTCAGGGAAGGATACAACTTGTATTTTCTGGGTTTGGGTCCAAGGAAACCCCTGAGCTCTGTGTCTCTAACAAGGCCTAGTACTGTGCACCAACTACCGGTTAAATGTTTCTAAGGAGTTGTCACAGTCAAGGGGAGGATGAGGCTACAGAATATGCTGTCTTAAAGCAGTGTTTGTAAAAGCTCATGTATTTATTTATTTGCAGTTTTGTTTATTCATACTACATCATAACACTGTGCAAAAAAATTCATTACACTGTGCAAAAATTGTCTTTGTTTTTATTGTTAGGGGTATTTTATCACTAGTCATTTTTCCGTAGAAACTTTAGAAAGGTTCTTACGCTTCCAGATGTCCCATTATGAAGCATTGTCTCTGTTTTCTTTCTCCGGAAGGAACTGATATACATAAATACTGAACTTGGCAATTTTCAAAGGCCTCATTTTTAAAAGAAATCACTGTATGTTTCAACTTAAAGATTCTATATTAAGTTTTATCATTAAAATTTAATAATAAAATAATGATAAAGGAAATGAGGCATCATTGTAGAATATAACACTGAAAAAAATGTCCTACCAAAAGGGGAAAAATGGACACTGTATTTCTACTTACTCAAAAGTAGTTTCATATATGATTCTGCCTAAGCCTGAACGGGTTTGTCACACCTTCTGAATGACCAAAGAGGGGCAGAAGTCATGGATAAGGTGCTGAGAGAAATTATTAACCCCTGGCATCATCTCCAACTGAACTGCAGGAAAATGATTCCAAAAGGCAAGGGGCATTCACTTAGTAAGCTAGAGGGCCAGGCGGAGAGTCAGCAGCTTTTGCACTTTTTCAGGATGGGAGGAAAAGGAGGAAACAACAATTATCTCAGCCTCTGAAATACATGCTTATCTGACCTGCCTAAAACGATGGACCTGATCTGATTTTCCATCTTGGTTCAAAAATGAGACTGAATGTAAGTGAGATCCAATTTTTTTCTTCCTTACATTCATCGCCCATGTGGTCAGTTAAGGCCAGTGCTTTAAAAAGCTGGAGTTTCAAATTTATGTATCTTCTCTTCTCTCTTCTTCTTCCCAAGTTGCCATTTAAACTCTCCCACAAGCTGAGTTCCCTTGGGCTCCCAAATCTTTTGTCGTCCTCACTTGGAAGTAATAGTTCTGCTAAGGTATAAAAACTGGTTTCATGGTGGGATATATTCTTGTTTGGGAACTTTTTTTTTTTTTTCATTCACATAGTGATGAGAGCATGCACTTGTTGAGTTTGTTGACCTTAAGTAGGAGAAACAAAGAAACCGACACATTAATTTATTCAGTAAATGTTCATGAAGCATCTGCTGTATAAAGTAAATTGTAGCTGTCCTCCTGGTTTGGGAACTGCCTTAGAGATATTTTGTGGCACTTCCAAGGTGCTCCTCTACTAGGAAAACTGCATTTGGTATGGAATGCTTTCTCTTTTGCAAATCACCACCAACTGCACTGAGTCGTTCATCTCTCTGCCAGCATTACCTGGCTCTTCTCAGGCCACTGTCCCACTTTCAATAGTAGATGTAAAGTCATTCATTACTCATTAGATTCAGTGTAGGCGAGTGCCCTATTGTGCTCATTTTCAGTCTTCAGGGTCCTGTTACCTCCATTCTTAAATCCAAATTTGAGAACACCCTCTGTAAAGGAGCAAGCATGCTTCGGTCCTGTTACAGGCCTAACAAGTTAAATTGCCCATTCTGAAGTTGGATTTTTTCATTTATAATGAAAATGAGAAGTAAGCTGGTGTCGAGTGCTGAACTAGGACACAGGAGACCTGTTTTTTTAACACGGCCTCTGCTGGTATTTAGATATGCGAGCCTCGGCAAGTCTCTTTACTTTCTCTGGGTTTCAGTTTTCCCATTTATAAGATGAGAGAATTGGACACTTAGTGTCTTTAAGGTTCCCTGTCTCTTAATGATTTTAATCCTCAATACACCTATGAATCTGGTCACTTCTTGTATGTGACATGGGACAGTAGCCTATTGCTAAACAATTGCATCCTTATAGTCAGGACTGAACAACCAGCCGCATTTTCAGTCTGTTTTCACTTCTCCTTCATTATCTGGTCCAAGGCACCAGGTGGGTAATAAGAGGATAAAGCAGTCAGCACGGCTCACATCTATTGCCAAGATGTACCTTAAGGCAAGGGGCTACTGGGAGAGATCGTTAGATGAAGTACCTTACAAGGCTAATTGAGTTGGTGTATTTAATTTATTGGTAGCATCACTTGGGCAAGATGGGGAAGGGATCTAGTGAAAAGAAAATTGTAGGCTTATAAAATCTGAGGCACATGGACCAACACATTTATTTGTGTGAGAGTAACCCCAAAAGGCCATCAGCAGAGGCTGTCTACATCGTCTCCCCCGTGTTGTCTCACTGGATTCCTCTGGTTTAGACTTTGCTCTCAGATGAAGCAGCGTAAAAGTTGATGTATGGGGGATATAGTATGTGCTCATTAAATGACTTTTCATTGTCAGCATTCTCCATTTGTATCTGTACTTTTGGGGTGAGTAATTCCCTTTAAGGTGTAATAACTCTGAGTATCTTTATAATGAAGATGTGACATTTTATGCTTTGCTTGTATCCTGGGTTAGTGCATGACAATTCAGTGCATATTTCTCAAGAAATGAGTATTTCACAAGCTTTTGAACTTTTTTGTTATATGGAGAGAGACAGAAATAAAACTTTTTCCAGGATAGGAATAAAATCTCGATCTCTCCTTCCTCCTCTCTCTCTCTGTCTCCTCTCTGTCTCCCTTCCTCGCTTTCTTCCTCTCTCCCTCTCTCCCTTCCCTCTCTATTTTTAAATTCAAAGTATTTCAACCTTTACATATAAGCATTATAATATTTCAACAGATCCCCAAATAAACAAAATCATAAGACCCACGGATAATGATTTTCCAAGAATTCCAAGTATACAATGGGTCCCCTTAGGATTTCCTGTTTTTCATTTGCCTTCCTTCGTTTCTTATTTTATGTCCAATAAACCTTCAGTTTAAGCGGGATCAAGTGTTAAGACAAACCAACTACGGAGCTAATGTATAGAACATTAATTTGATAGAAATGCCCTATAAAACCCAAGAGAAATAAGACTATTAAAAGAAATCCATACGTCTCTGGAATTTTTATTTAAGTTTATATTAGCAATAATGAATTTGGTTCCAGTGAATTCAGTAACGATTAATGACCAGCAAGGGGTCACTGGCCCCATGGTGCTTTGGGGCAGCAACCCCTACCACTGTGGACAAGAACTGGCCATTTATCCCAAGGAAGTGCCCCAAGGCGGGGTCCTTATCCTCTTGCCATCTGATTGTAATTTAACTTCTATTTTAAAAGGCTGCTAGGAGCAAAGACACAATGAATGTGCTTTCAGTATTTTAAAGAGTTTATTTTTGTGATGTAATGTGCAATTGGGGATCACTGAATATAACCGTCAACATAAAGTTGATAATTCTAGTCCTTTCATTCTGGGGTTTATTTACTCATTTTATGCCTGCATATCTGGAAGTCTGCACTGTTATAGCATACAGTCACATAGATAACTTTATTTCCATTCTCTCTGTCTGTTTGTCTGTCTCTCTTTGTGTTGGGAGAGGTGAAAACAGGATAAATGATAAATAAAATTTCCATTGAAAAAACTTCAGTCCTCTTAGTTTTACTCGTAGCCCTTCAAGGATGTAGTTCTGAGATATGCAAGATAAGGGGTTAGAGGCAGAGCAAAATTAATCTTCTTGGTTACAGATGACTTGTGCGGCGTGGTGGCCGGCATTGGCATTTGCATGTTCTATATTTTTATAACTGCTGATGAGGACGATAATAGCCAACATGTATTAAGCCATATATTTGCTGAGAATTCTCTCATTTAATTCTTACAACTCTATCTGGTAAGTATTCTCTTTTTCCCCACTTTATGGACAAGGAAATTAGGGCTCCAGGAGGTTAAATAACTCGCCTGGTGTCAACACTGCTTAGTAAATGGTGGAGTGGAGATGCCAGCCCCACTGTGTCTGACCCCAAAGATCAGGGTCTTAATCATGACACTGTTCTGCCTCT
Organism: Dasyprocta punctata; assembly: GCA_004363535.1. NCBI lineage: Eukaryota > Metazoa > Chordata > Mammalia > Rodentia > Dasyproctidae > Dasyprocta > Dasyprocta punctata. Next base: position 43,336 of record RJWM01000017.1, read on the forward strand.
ATCTAAAAACTAACATTTCCATTTTCTGAGTGCAGCCTTTAATATATTCATTTAGGCAAATTTCCATCCTTTGCTGGCATAATCGCTATTCCTTTTGTTGGTCATTGCTCCCCTGGGCTTCCCTCAAACATGGTCAGAGGTGCCCTGGACTTTTTAAAGATGGAAGAAAGGCCACATGGCCCTGCATAATTTGACTGAGACAGCTGTGCAGTGGGTTGTCTCATTTAAATTACAACCACAAAAAAGATGTGCCAGGCTTCATTGACACAAAGCTAAGGGCAGGAACACGAAACCGTTTCCTGAACCTGCCCTGGGTTGCTGCCAAAGGTAGGCAGCCCGCTCAGCGGGGTCTCAGGGACCACTGAGGAGGCAGCCAGCGTCACTAAAACAATTATCCCTGCTCAGGCCTCTCCTGAAGGCTCCTAGCTCCCAGTTCTCAGAGTAAAAGATCTGGCCGGCTCTCCATTCCAGCTTGGAATGACGGTAGATGGAGGCAGGAACTGAAAGACAATTCATTGAAGAGTTAGGGAGAAAAACAATGGTTGAGGGTTTAAAAGGCTGGTGTTGAGGAGAACTGGAGAATCATCTTACGGTCTGGAGGGAAAGGAACCCCGAACCTTGCAACCACAGCTCAGACTTCCCAGAGAGGTTTCAGAGACCTGACAGGCCTTCTTCTAATACAGTCTGTTACAGAGTTTCATGTGTGTGTTTTTGCCCTGGGTTTTTCCTGTGTTCTCTGGAATTAGGTCTGATCACGCAAAGGGTAGTTTTTACATGGCCATATTTTTCTCTTTGAGATGTTTAGGAGTGTTTCCAAGGTTGTGAAGCAGTGAACATACATGCCTAGGTGTCCCAGGCTTCCTTCTTTTGGGGTGGAGTGCTTTGGTGGCATGTTTCTTCTCTGTATAATGATTTTAAACATTGTGTACATTGTTACCATTTCCTATCTCATCTTTCCAAAACTTCATTCACAGTGGGTGCTTCTTACATCAGGTTTGGTTTTAGTAAAGTTATGATGCCTTTCTCAAACAAATGCATTCACTCTTCCAGAAAACTCTAGAATAGTGATGTAATTTTTTTTTTTTTGCATGTGGGTGTATTATGACCCTGAGTGTGTGCATGAGTGAGTGTGTGTGTGTGTGTGCACCATGCAGGTTTGTGTGGACACATGCATGTCATACGCCTTTTCTGTCACAACTATTAACGACAAAAGATCATATTTAAGCAAAAGGAAGATGGAGATGATCCCCCCATATAGAGAAAAAATTATAACCAAGTTAACGAGGACAGACTGCGTGTGCTGGGCCATTGTGCAGGACCGCAGATCGGGTGTGCAGGGACGGCGGCCCACAGAGTGGGAACACCTCGCTCCTCGCTCCTCCCTCCAGCCGCTCTGCCTCTCAGTAGTGGCATTGTGGGGACTCATGAATTACTTCTTACAGTCAGGGCTCTTTGCTATAAATCCACCCTTGGTGCCGAGCGCGCTGTGGGCAGCGGAGCACAGAGCAGCGGCAGGCGGTGTTTGTGTTGTTGTTAGCGACACGTAGCGAGCTCCTCCTGAACGGAAAGGCCCCGGCTCCAGTTTGTCGCCAGTGAAAGCCGAAACACCAGTCGCACATGTGGCGAGGGAGCTGTTGGCCGCCTGGGGGAGGGGGGTGGCTGGAGTTGGGGAGTACAGCCTGCCAGATTGGGGTGGGGGGGCAGCGCCCACCTGGGGATTTGTTTGGGCTGGAGTGGGAAGCTAAGAGGTGAGGGTGGGTGAAAGCAAAGAAAATAGCCCTAGGGGAGCTAGAAAAAGGAGGAGATGATTCCTAAATGTTAGGTGCCCCCGCCCCGCCCTGCCACGTTACATCTCACTACTTGTCTGAATATTTGAAAGAATTTTTTTTTAAATGTACCCTTTGTAGTATGACTTCAAAATGATTTTCTTTTCCAGGATATCCTGTGCTTCCCTGGGTGGGTTTTTCATGGGTTAGTTGGTTATGAGACGTCTCCTATCCCTTTAAGAGGTAGAAACATGAACAAATGTAAATGCAGAGACTTTAACACTTCCCCCCTTCCTAACATTCATATAATTGCTGTTAAGCCACATTGAAAACCCTGGGGCCTGGCGTTCACCAGGGTAAAGTTACATTTCACAAGCAGAAAATTGACTCACCACTTAGGAAAATTGGCTACCAATTATGTGTCAAAGGCTCTAAAGTCAGACCTGAGGTTTTCTTTTTTTGCCAGCATGTGGAATTAAAAAGAAGAGCACAGGCGCCCAGCTTTGTCCCCCGACTGCTTCCCCGGAGTGACTTCGTGCTGGATGCCTGTATTTCTGAGCTTCTTTCTAAGATTTTTGGGCCCTGGTGGGGAAATGGAGGGCTCCATGCAGGTCTACCCTGGACTGGGGACACAGCAGCAGGAAGGATGGAGTCAACCAATAGTCAGAAGTTAGTTCATGCGTAAGTATGTTAAAAACGCGCTGGTGGCCTGTGTGGAGCCGGTCACTTTTCCCCCACTGCAGTTGGTCTGAGGTTGTAACTGAAACTCATGGAGAAAGGAGTTGCTCTTGAAGACCAAGCCAAATAAGTCAGGGGACGCACGTCTGCTGTTCCTGGTGACATGGTCCTCATAGCTACGCCAAGTGCCGAGCTGTCCTGAGAACTCCTTAATTCTTCTTCCTGTAGGATGAGCCGTCTGGGCAGGAGGGACCAGTCTCACGCAGGAGGATTCAGGGTCCTGGGTGGGGAATGTGAGGGACAGAAGGCAGGAAGGAGAACAAGAAGAAACAGAAACAGAGCCACAGAGCTACAGAGACGGGGGCAGCGGAAGTACAGAGAGAAAAGGAAAGAAAATGGGAGTGGGAGGGGGTGAAGAGAAATGAGAGCACAGGCAGAGAAGAGATAGAGAGGTGCGGGGAGAAAACTCCTTGGACTGTGCTACCCCCATTTTTCCTCTATCCAGCTGCTTGACACATCCTGGGCCTTCTCCCGAGGCTGGCTTTCTGTTCCTGTCAGAGTGGCTTCAGCCCTAGTTTTAGTTTTAATTCCCTGAAATTAAACCTTGGTTAATGCTTCATTTTCTGCCTCTAGAGGGAGAGAAAGAGAAAGCATCAAGACCTGCCCCGTGCAGGAAATGTGTTGCCCTGTGTTGGGGAGAATTTTTCAGGACCACCAGGATGTAGAACTATCCTGCAGAGGATTCTAAGCCAGGCACCCCTCCTGACAACAGGAGGTGATATGTAATAATTTTAGTGAGAAAAACTATCCTCGTTTTGCCTTCTGGGAAATCTTATGCTGGCTATTTCTGTTTGACTCTCACTTTGGAAAATTTCCAGAGTTCTCAAGAACTAAAACTACCTTAAATCCTCGATGCTTTTGACAGAAAAGATTGTTTTGTCTAATGGACGGCACTTCCAGGGCTGAGTCTCCCTTACACTATCGACTTTCAACTTAGTTCTGGCTACTTTGATGGAACGGAGAGAAGAAAATATTTATAATTTCCAGAATATTTAATTCAGTTTTTATTGGGTTAAAACGTGTGTATATGAGTTTCTCCTCTTTTTTTTTTCAAGTTCAGAATACATGGAAGTTTATGTTTTTCTAATCTCAGCTCAAACCTTTTAAGTGGAGTTCTTTTTCTTCCACCATCCTTTGTATCTGAGAGATCTTTTCTAGTTTTAAGAATCTTACAGGCTCCCTCAAGTGATGCTTAATTAGAGAAGTCTTCTATCCTTTAAGTATTTTCTTAAATGTATAATTGATTGTTCAAGGAAGGAAGAGCTGCAGGAGTGGAAACCATACATCATTCCATTATTAATGGCAATGTCTAAATAAAATGCAGACTTTGTCGTGCTAATGGATAGTTTAAGTATGTTTAATGTTAAATCAGAAGCATTTTTTTTCTGCTCTGAGATCATTTTAGGAAGTTTAAATAGCATTAACTATATTGATAAACATGTTCTTAACATGCTGGAGTAAGTTTGGGAAAAAGAACCAAATCAAAGTTGAAAGAACACAAGGGAATGGTATGACCAAATGCGTAATTTGGGAAGCCATAGACATTGCCTCCTTTTTAACTACCTGTGAAGAAGCTGGATTTTTACCTGGATTTAATTCAGAAAATGTGTATTTGGCATTTACTATGCACTGTTTCCATAGCAGCATTCCACAGCTGTTCTCAGGGACAGCAGAACTGAAAGTGTCGTGGGATGGTTCTAACCCTGGTTTCAGTGTAGAATTTATTAGCCAGACTGAAAGAATATTGTGTGGATACTGAGATGGTGGTTTTGACCAGAGGCTGTCCTACTTTGATGTTCCCCTGAAAGCAGACCTTCTACAGGGATTTGGATGCCTGCAGATTTTGTGGGCATGATCCTATGAGATGTTGGGAAGAAGAGAGAGAATAGGTAAGAAAGATACCGGTCCAGGAGATGCAAAGCGAGTCTGATGAACAGACCTTCCTGTCTTTAGCCTGAAATTCAGATCAGCTGTTCTTCAGCTTATTTATTAGCTGTTGCATTTACCCCTCACTGAGAAGCAAGGGTCAGAAAGCAAGTTTTAGTGGGAGACTTAGGGAAAAGTTCGATAGGTTTCTGTGAGTTTCCTGAAAGTTTTAGAAAGGGGATCCTGCAAAGGAAGGGAAATAGCAGTACATGGGATATGTAGTACCTGTTCAGAAAGGGTTGGGTCATTGTGTGTGTGTAGGACCCTGAAAGCCATTGTAAAAATTGATTTTTTTGGTTAGGGAGTCATTTTTATGTAAAGGGGGACATAAGATCCGTGTTATTTGGGTGTGGTGGTCCACGCCTATGATCTCAGCTCTCTGGGTAACTGAGGCAGGAGGATCACAAGTCTGAGTTCAACCTGGGTAATTTAATGAGACCTTGTCTCAAAAAAAAAAAAAAAAGTCTATGCTGATGAACTCAGCATACAAGCAAGAACTCTTAGTTCTGTTTCCCAGAACTGGTCGTTTTCCTCCTATCAATGACAGATTTCCTCTGTGCCTTCAGTTCTGGAAACTTGGGAACTGTCCCAGGTGCTCTGCCCGTTTCCGAATGTCTTCAGCCACGCTCTCTTTCTCAACTTGTCCCTTTTGCACCAGCCTCACTCACACTACTGCTTGCTGCCCTCGCTTCAGACCTGTGCCTCTGCGTGCCTTTGGCCTCTCTGGAATCCATTCTGTGCACATGGGAGCCACAGTAAGCTTTACAGGTTTCAAATCTGACCCTGCCATTCCCCAGGCCAAAACTCGCCAGCGTCTTCTTATTTTTCCTAACATAAAGGCTAAATTCCTTATTCTTGTGATGTTCTCATTGCTTCTATCAGGGATGCTGCTTCCTCTTTTTGACACATTCACTTCATCAGATGCAAGCTGTCTTTTCTTTACTCCTCAGCGTTCCCCCCAGCAGGGTCAGTTCCCAGCCAAGAGTGCGGTAGGCATGACGTGTGGCCAAGGGTCGTAGCTGTTTGGTCATTGGTTGTTCCGTTCTTTCTGACCAGCACAGTACCAGACTCTCAGTGTTCGAAAATATGTCTTCAGTGAATTGCTGGGTGAAGCAGCCGCAGAAGGTTTATACCCTGCCTGTTGTGGTTCTGGAATTGACTTGCTCAGATTCATGAGAACCAATTACAGGATCTCTTCTCAGCTCCACTGGTAGCTTGAAATCATTCATGGTGAGGTTGTTTGTACCATGTAACATGGCAGACAGTACAGAGCAGGGCTCCCTCCCTCCTTACTTAGCAGAACACCACTAATTCTGTCATTCACGATTCCTACCAAATCTTCTCTAAGACTTTTCTTCCATATTGAATCTTTGTCATCAGGTTTCTGGAGGGTAGAGAACATACCTTACTAGACTCAAAATCGTCAACCTGTGATGGGACATACACTGCAATAAGCATTTTTTAAAAGAAGCCAACCAGCAGCTCGAATCTCTCGTCATGTTGTGTTGTCTGTGCTATTTAACATACTTCTTGAGAAAGGGATTTTGAAATGTTAATTTGGACCGCTTTGGGCCTCTTTCCACCCACCACTTCACTCTGACATGTTCTCCTCAGGTTACAGAAGCACGTTTTACAAAGCAGGGCTTTGGTCATCATGGACAAATTGATACAGTTCAGTGGACAGCTGAATCCCACAGTAAAGCTAGTTTAATCCAACAAGATCCTTGAAGACCTTTTTGGGGTCTATTTCTCTAATACTGGAAGAGCAGAGGCATTACTTATCCTTCAAAGTCTGTGCACATGAACATATGCAAATGTATGATGTGCTAGATGGTGGTATAGAGTATGAGAGTACCCATGTCATTGCTGGGTAATTAAGGGAGAAGTAAGATTTGAGTTGGACTTGGAGGGATATAAGAAGAGCTGTAGGGAGGAGAGACCAGAGGCAAGGAGATGTACTGGAAAATCGTGTGATGGTAGTGACCCGTGCACAAAGATGTTTTGCTCAGTACTTACTGGTGGCAGGGAGGGAGGAGAGAGGACTAGGGATGGAGTCAGATCGGTTGTAGAGGGGGAGGGAGAAGAGCATCAAGGGGAATTGCCTGTATCCTTTCTTGCCCACCTCTGTTTGTGGTGGGCAGATGAGAGAATTGAATTGATCTAAATGTGGCTTCTTCTTCTTCTACATTTTTTTTTTTGTACCAGGAATTGAATTCAGGACCTTGTGCTTGCCAGACAGCACTGTGCCACTAAGCTATATCCCCAGCCCCAAATGTGGCTTCTTAATGTTCGTGTTATCTTGACTAATCTCGATAAGACTTTATGACAACTTTATCTAGAGATGCTGCAGTTCCAATAGAAATTGTACAAAGCAAAATTTGATTCAGTCAAACAGCTTTGGACTTGCATCCTATTTCACTGTCCTCGAGTTTCATTACTGTCATTGTCTGCAAGTTAATTTCATTTCTATTTGAATCACTCATTAGGTACCTTAAAATTATGCATGTAGTAAATTCGCGGGATAACGCATGCAAATACGAAGCGCCCCCTACCCCAACCCTAGATAAACATCATGCATTTGTTAAATACATTTTGGAGCATCAGATCATTTCTTTCATGTAATGAAATTGTAGCTTCTCACTTCCAATCCATCTAGGGTTCGTTTTTCTTTTTCTTTTTCTTCTTGTTTTAAGTACAAGGAGAAAAAACAGTAAAAATATTTTCATTTTAAGTCGGAAATAGTGTGTGAAAGAGAGGTGAAGGGGAGGGAGGGACTGTGTATAGCTTTTTTGTTTTGTTTTGTTTTGGTTTTGGTTTTGGCAAAAAAGGATCGTTCCCATTAACTCAACTTGGTGAAGAGAGGCCTTCACATAAGAATTCCTGAGATCTCTGACTCTTCTCCACATAAAAATTAAAAAAAAAAAAAAAAAAAAAAAGAAGAAAGCAGGAATTACACATGACCTGGTCTTGAATGCCAAAATTTAACCTTTGATGTTGGCTTTTCGGAAGTTAAATAATAAACCACAGTTTCTCTTTCTTTTTCTTTTTCTTTCTTTTTTTTAAGGAGTTACTTTAAAAAGCAATCTTACTTTATAATAAAAGGAAGAAAACATAAATAAAAGGCACTCAAATATTTATACAGTTATTCAAAGGATTAAGTGTATTTGGTGAGGTCTAGAGGTTATTTAATATTTCCCTTTTCTCTTGAACCTTTGTTTTTAGCACTGTACATTGAGGATATTTTTTCTCCTTGTAGTTTTGTTTATAGAAATTATGAATTTCCTTATGATCCTTAAGAAGTTATTTTAGAAATATATAAATACAACAAATGAGAGAAAAGAGATATGGTGTAGATGAGATAAAGAAATATTTTCAAAATAACAATGCTCTTTATATTATACCACTTAGTTAATATTGGATATTATTGAATAAATGACAAAAAATGAGTGATAAGTTGCCTATTGGACTCTAGAAGAATATAACTATATTTAAAATTATAATATAACATGGGTAATCTGTAGTAATGTACATGTTCATCTATATTTTCTCCCATGTGACTTAAACTGGGAAAGGACAGGAATGGTTGGTTTCTATGTTAAAAATGCAATAAATTTTTATTTGCCATGAATTTGAGTGAGTTCTGTTGATTTCTCCTTTTTTGCATTCCAGCTAGGATCCCCTGTGAAACAGACCAAATTCTTCTTATAGTTTTTGTGTATTTTAATTATATAACATAAATATTAATTATATATAATTATATTTATATTGCATATAAATAAATTTTATATTATATATAATTAATATAATATATATTTGATATCTAGATGGTAGTCTCTAGTAGATTAAAACAACAATAGCAGCAGAATCAGTGACAGCAATAATGATAACAACAACCATTCCAACATCTCCATTAATTTAGGGCTCTTTGGACATTCCAAAAATTATAATTTCTTCATTGATTAGTTCATAGAAGTTTGGCCCAAATGTCCTCCACTAAAATTGTCATCATTTCCTTCTTACACTGAGGTAAATTTCCCTTAAAAAATATTAATGATTATTCTATGCAGTCAAACATTCTGTTTAATTATTTCTTTATATGGCACATGCAGAGCATCATTTTCAGATACAATAACATAGTTATGATCAATACAGTTTACTCAATAATTATGTGTTGGGTAAAACCCCTGGAGAATTGCATAAAGTGGTCTCTTCTCTTAAAGAACTTCTAACCTAATGTCATTTTTCTGTGATTCAGAGGATACCTTAGTGACTTGCTGTGAATCAGGGTCATAATTATGCCTGTCATTTATCATTGTCCTGTGACTGTGCAAGTGCTAGTTAATAGAAGATTCAGAATGATAGAATGTAGGATAAATCACATCACCTTCTCTTGGCGTAGTGTCTCAGCGAGCCAAAGCAGGAGCAGAGATGGACGCTGATAGCATGTCCCTCTGCAGGTCCCCTTGACCTATGAAGTGTGGTGAGACTTTATGATTTTGTTGTTTCCACTGAGACCTTTGGCAGAGTCCTAAACATATGTTAGTTTCTCTCTCTCCCTCTCTTCATTTCTCTTCCTCACATTTTGCTAACCATTTCCAGTTGTTTATTTTTATTTTGCCATGAGATGTTTAAACGAAAGACATAATTTGAATCTGAGTTTTAGTTGTTATCAGATCTGGCTAGTACAGTGAGCTAGTGATAGCAATTTGGGATTTCCTGGTTATCTAGTTTGTGCTGAATTACTCATAATAAGGCTAAGTTTAAGACAGAATTCATTTATTCATTCACTCATTCATTCACCCGGTAAGTACCTACTGTGTGCTGAATGAAGACTGTTGTAGATTTTGTATAAACTTTACAGACTAGAGGGGAAGAATCTCTCAAAGAATCTCACAAACAGAAGTGAAGCTATAATTGTGTTAGGCACTATGAAGGAAAGCCCGGTAGGATGGTAGGAGTATATATGGCAGAGGAGAAGTGGCCTACTGAGGACTCCAGGAGCATGTTCCCCAGGGGTTGTTGATCAAACAGAGAAAATATTTTATGTCTGCATGCTCCACTTAGGACCTGATGTGGTCGAGTAGAATTATTGTGGATGCTGGAATCAGATGGACAGGTGCTCCCTGCTAATACCTGCCCAGCTGACCTTGTCATGTAGTGTCATCTGTCTGAAGCTTAGGAGTTTTTATCTGTGAACTGGTGAAAGCAACATCCAACCTGCTGTATATTTGCTGTTGTGGAACCAGGACTTTCTTTAAATGCTTAATTCAGTGAGATCGTAGGTTCTGAATAAATATCAACTATTTCTATTTCACTTATGATAAAGTATGAATATGTAAGTCAGGTCTTACTGTATCTATAGAAAGCTTTTAAAATTTCCCTTACTGACTACAAAACCTAAAGAGCTTACTTAGTGGCTCCCAATCACAACATCCTATTTAACTTTTTAATTTTGACGTGTGTGTGTATGTGTGTGTGTGTGGGGGGGAGTGATGCTAGGGATGGAACCCAAGACCTTTGCACCAAGCTCCATCGTCTAGCCCTTTTTATTTTGAGAAAGGCTGTAGCTAAGTTGCACAGACAGGGCTTAATGGAATTTCCTGCCTCAGCCTCTCAGAGTGCTGGGATTACAAGGACATGTGACCATGCCCGACAACTTTTTAATTTTGCACTGTGAATATTTGGTAAATAAGAACTAGAATATGTAAAAGTTATGTTAGGAAGTTGTCAAAACCAGTGATCCCTCTACTGACTTTAAGTAGACTTCTAGATTGTAGTAAATATGAGATCCGAGGTACCGTTCTGATTGGAAGATGGATTTTTTAAAATGTAAGCTGCAGAGACAGTAATTATTTTAAGCTTCAATAGTTTTTGTTGCTGGGGGACCTAAAAACAAACATACACACACATATGTATCCACAAAGAAAATAATTTTTTTGCCTTTGGGAAACTAGTAATATGTCTAATTTGTTTGGAGGAAGTTGATTGTCTTCCACCCAGACTGACATTTGGGATAATATTTGAGTTGGTTGATCATGGATTTAGGTAAATAAACTCTAAACTAGGGTCAGTTTTAGATGTATGTAAGAAGAGCGGCTTTGGTCTAGGACGTAGGAAGCAGGCTGCCTTCTGGTCTGGCTTTGCCTTTCATGGGCAATGCACCTGAGACATGTTTATTTTGCTTTCCTGGGCTTCAGTTTCCTCACCTCTAAATTGAGTGGAAGAAATGACCTTCAGAGTTTAACAGTCCCTTAGCCTGGGTCTTTGTGGTCCAGGCCTGTTTGTGATCAGGGTATAGGGGCAGGCTTCCCAGGGTGAGAGAGGCTGCTGCAGGTGAGCATCCCTTAATGTAGCACATTGCCTCTAGGTTGGCGCCAGTAGCAAGCCTCTTTGCATGGGAAAAAGTTCCCTTCCAATTACACAGCAGTTTTGTGGTGGCTGAGGGCTATAATGGGAATGTTTTGCAGCCAAAGCGCTCTCATTCATAAATTCCACTGTGCCACTCTCTAATTTTTTTCTCTTTTGGATAGATCAGTATTCTGTGGTTCCCTCCACCACAACCATGCAAGTAAAGTGGGTAGTTAAATATTGTCATGGGCTTCAAGTCTCTGCAACACTTGGACACGAGAGTGTCAATCATAAGCAATATTTGTGCAGGAAATGAAAATGAACTGACCCTTCCAATATCTTCTAGGAAGCTGTCTTTAGAACGAAGTGCAGGAAGAAGCTAAAGATGGGAGCTGGTTTGTTTCCAATATATGGATTTCTATGGGAATAAATATTTTCTTCTGGTAAAAGCTCTCTGTTCACTACACACAGCTAGCTGCATATGCTGAATGTCAACTCTTTGTTTGGGTGTGAATATCTATCATACATTATGGAAATTTAGACTGCTTTTAAAAATATTTTCTTCATCTGTTTTTTTTTAACTTGTGTATTTTTTGGGTGCCCTTTTTGGAAGTGACTGAAATGCAAAAGAAAATCAAACTAAATATTATTTAAAGATATGAAATGTATAAAATAACCACACAGAATCCATACTTGACACAGACTGTTTTAGTATTTATTTTTTTAAACAGGAGAAGTACATTCCCTGAAAGACAGTATATCAGTCTTTTCAGCAGTGATCTAAAAAATTTATGTTTCATGAAAAACCTATTCCTCTGAGAAGGAATCCTGTGTCTGTGTAGGTGCGTGTATTGCACAGAGCATTAAAAAGTCAACATCTGCTTTCTGCCATGCGCTGTTCACTGTGTTTTTGTGGCAGAGACGAGAGACATTGCAATTAGTTGCAGTATAACTTATTTCAGAAGTACTATTAGCTTGTTAAGGCATTGAGGATTATTCAAACTTACTCCAAGTAATGAATGTATATGAGGATAGGTATCCCGTTGTGGGGTAGTGAACTGCAGATTATAAGTCTGCCAAGGGTTGGCCTCTGTGTTTTCCTTTGAAAAAAGTGACTGTTCTTCTGTAGATATGTAGCACAGAATCTGTTTCTAAACAGCTACAATAAAATCTGTTTATTGGTGTCTCTTGTCTACATACAGTCACCTGTCTAAAAACATAAATTCACACGTATAGAGTGGTCTCTTCTCCCCTGCATAAGTATATGTCACCCCCATCAGCAGCAATGAAAGCTGTGTGCTCCCCAGCAGGAGAATAGATTCATACTCTGTGAAAAGGTATGGAATTCTGATTTATAGTCTGTGTTGCTTTTAATGGATATACCTGCAGCAGCCACAGAGCTAAAAAACTGTAAGGTGCTAAAATAAAACATTTTACAGTGCAATATATTGCCTGCTTGTTAGTTAGAAGCACTACCAGCGAGCACATTTTAGTTAAATTTGGCTGTGTTAAAAATACATGTGGAATAGCTTTGCTTTCTTTTCTTCATTTGTGCTCTCTGCATCTCTTCACGGATGCTTTCCCTGTGTTCAGGGACTTACTGCCTGGTGACCTCTCGGGCACTCAGGGTGGACATTCTGTGTGGTTTGAAGTGAAACTAAAATGAAAGATGAAAGCCATTCTGAAAGATTTTGAGATAGGACACTGCCAAGTCAGCTTCAGAAGAAGAAAAAGGAAAAGAAAACCAGTTTCTTGAGTCGCTATAATCTGGATCATAGCTGTTTTGGTGGTGGTCTCAGTGGATGAAAAGTAGATAGTGCTTTCAGACCCTTCGTGCCAGGGTTTAAAAGCCTTTAAAGAATCGTTTATTAAATATTTAAGTGTTTCCTCGCCCTGCCTCTCACTCAGCCACAGAGAGAGCTAGAGAGCAGCATTTCCTAAGCCTCGTGTGATGCCAGTGTGCGGCCGTCTAGATCCTTAGCCATACAGGCAAGGGTCGGCTTCCTTTTGGCTGACTATCCTACTGCAAGTGCCCCTGTCCATAGCTGGGAGTCCCTACGGCTCAATGGAAGAAACCTTTAGCTGAGGTGGCCTTGTAAAGAAATGCACAGCACTTTAGAGAATGGTTAACACTACAGTTGAGCAGAAAAAAAAAATTGACACAAAACTAGGATTACCCCAAACAATGCTCCTGTTCCGTATTGTCCTCTTTCAGGTGTTATTCCAGCAAACATTTTAAACTCAAGCATATATATAGACTCCATGGGTCTTGTTATTAGAAATACTTGGTTGTACTTAGTTGATATTTTATATTTACATGGTTTTACTCTCTGCCTAATTCTTGCTCTTAGGTGAACATGATTCAGATCGAAAGAAACATTTCTAGCTGTTCTGAGAGCTCTTGAGAAGGAATAATAGTGTGAGTTGGTTTTAAGTTTCACGGTAAAAACACTTTTAATATTTAAATAATTTTTCTTTTGCAATGGGAGAACTTCAAATAAGAAAACTATTTAATAGCTGAGTTACTTTAGCAACTGGCTTTCCTATTTCTTTCTTAAAATCTGGAATAGTGCTAAAATAAAGTATAACGTAACATTTAAAATAAATATACCTATGACCTGTGAAAATCCTGCTTCACAGCATTGGTAGGAAAATGTAATGCATGCAAAAGTATACAGTAGTTTATATAGTAGTTTTATTTTAACTAGTACAATATAACAACCTGACACGCTGTGAAAAATAAATAACTTTTTGAAAATGCATTTTCCATGTATGAAAGTAATATTGAAAAACGACTGAGGTAATCACTTTTGTATAGATTCCGAAAGTGGAAGAAAGCAGAAGAATAATTTAAGGTTTAATGCATAGAGTTATACAAAGGTGTGAAAGATTTCCTTTTTTGTGGGACCAGGGTGAATATGTTGTGCTGTTTTGCAAACAGACTTGGAACAGCGCTGACTTTTGATTGGGTGCTCGTGGGATTCTTGGCCAGCTCATTTCTACAAGGGACTCTCTTTGTTTAGGTGTTGGGGTTAGCAGATTGAATAAATGGATTTCTTTTTTATTTCTTCAGAGGCAAAAAGACTTTTGACTGTTAAATTCCAATTTTCTGAAGGAAGTAAACATTCCATCTTAGGCTTCTCACACATTCAGATAAACACCCCACTTTGAATCATACACTGTTTACCCTGGAAGGAAATAGCCTCTCCATGGTACACATGAGAGTCCACAGAAGAGACCATGGTCCTACAGCCAGTGGGCACTGGAACCAGGATCTCTCTCTCTCTCTCTCTCTCTCTCTTTTTTTTTTACTGAACCCTTTTATGGCTCCTGGTGAGAGCCAAGGTGCAGTCTGATACTTTCACAGTCAATTAGGTGCCCAGACACTAAATCCAGGGGTAACTTTGGAAGTGTCACTGATAGTCCTGCTTTGGCAGCCCAAAGCAAACCAAATATCATTAGTTCAGCAGTAGAATCGAGGAATGGCTTAGAAACAAGGTCTTAGTCTCCCTCTTCGTAGTTTCTTCTCAGGTAAGCATACAGTTTCAGCAAATACACTGCTTACTTGCTGAGGAGCAGTGCTTTCTAGATGAGTTTGTTAACACCCTTCACTGCATATCCCCCCAAATAATCAAACCTTAAATTCTTCAGTGGAAATTCCAGATCCATCATTTTTGTTTAAGTGTTTGACCCTGAGTGTTGATGTCTCTCTGATTCCATAGCTAGGCCCATCTTGACTTGAGATTTTGTACCAGGAAGTTTTCTTCATTGGCTCTAAAAGTGTAAAAGACTTGAGCTCTTACTGTAGAGGAGACCAAGCTTCCTCCTTCATTTTCCTCCTCTGTTTTTGAAGCTTTTTGACTTTTTTGTCATGAAATTTGTAGGTCAATGGAGGAGAAAAATGAGTCTGCCTTGCTGAGTGCCATGGTGGTGGGCTATAGTTGAGGACAGAAAGGGCTGCTAAACACAGTGGTGCAAGGACTATGGTTCCCTGAGACAGCAAGAACAGAGAAGGATGAAAGTCAACATCTTTGCTCACATTGTCTTGGGGACTGTGTTAAGTCCTTTAGAAGCAGTCTTGGCAGTTCCCATCTCCTGTTATTCTGGCATTATCCATGAGCTGAAGGAGGAGTACTTGTCCAACATGGTCCTTGCTAATGGGCTCACACCTCAGTCCTGTTTTCCCAGGAGATCTGCATGTAGCTGAAGGGTCCTTACTGTTCAGAAGCTTGGGTGACACAAGGATGAGTTTATCTTCCTGCAGAAGCAGAGTTCCTACAACTGCCAGCTCATCCCTGGTGAGATGATTGAGCAGCTGACATGCAGCACCAGAATCTTTTTCTTCTCATCCTCTACTCCCTTGAGTTTCCTTTCCTGCACCAAACTCTCCATCTCTCATTTTGGCCCCATGAGGCCAGTACTCCCCAAGACCCAAGTCTTGCCTGACTAGGGCAAATTGATATAAATACAATGGAATAGTTTTATGCTCCCCACACTCAGCCAATGTTCCTCATTTTGTTCAGGACAACGGTTGTCATCCTAACACAGCGATGCCTCAGTGGTCAAACTCAATTCGTCCCAAATTCGTGTACGAAAACCAAAAATCTGAGAATTGAACATATTTTTCCCATAAGAAGTAATGGAAAAACCAAGCAATTGGTTCTGAGGCCCAGAAATTACACTTGTAGATTCATTGTTCTAGAACTCTCACAAACTGCACAACAATTTCTTTCTTTATTGCGGTTCTCATGGTTTTTCTCTTAGCTTTATTGCTGGTATCACTTTTTCTTTGGAACCGGTTCTCATGGTTTTTCTCTTAGCTTTATTGCTGGTATCACTTTTTCTTTGGAACCACTTTTTCTTTGGTTATGATATTTTGTGTAAATAAAGCGCAAGATAAGAAAAAGCACAGTGACAAATGTCTTAATACACTAACACAAACACTAAATGTTGTCCGGGCCAGGGGGGTGCTTGGACTGAGACGTCACCCCTTTGTGTTTGCATCAAGATGTGATGTATGACTCATTCTCTTTCCTGAGGTGTTTTCAAATTGAATTTTTGGTTGGACTATCTAGCAAAGTTACAAACATCAAGCAGATTCTTTTCGAACTTTGCTGTTCAAGTCATGGAAAGTTTGAGCTTGGCGCCCTTCAACAACTGAGATACCACTATCTAGATCAGAAAAGCTGAAGATTGGAGAGGTTACAGTGACTTGTACAAAGTATACATTTAGTTTGGGTAGAAAAACTGGAATTTGAATCCAGATGGTTTAATTCCAGAACCTAGGTACTAAGCCACTGTTCTCTATCATTTCCGTCAAATATAGTCCAAAAGCCTCAGTCCTATGATTTATAATATAACATTTCTGTTCCTAGTTTAACCTTTGGTATTAATTAACTAGAGCTGCTACCTGGATTTTCTGACAGTTTCTTTCTGGAGTTCACTTTTCATTTATCCTGATGGGCCTTCCTGGTGTTCCACATAGCAGACAAAGCTGAGACATTTTTGGTGATTTAGGACTTTTTCTTTTCTTATAAGCTAGCAGTTGTTGCTAGCTGATGAGCCTTTGTATTTATTGCTTTCTGATGAAGCAGTGTCTTGGTTTTCTGTTTCTTTGTCTCTCTCTGTTTCTCTGTCTCTGATGGCTTCAGAGTCAATAATATAATTAGGCGATGAACACGGAGAATACCTATGGCTTTTGGTTAATTTTTGATTTTCAAGCACGAACATTCCCAGTCCTTGATGTTCTCTTGTTTGTGTTTCCCAAGAGCTCCACAGCCAGACAGTTGTTACTGAGGCATCTTTGTTTCGTGAGGAAAACAACTGGGAGAGGACAGTCCAGAGTGGACCAGGTAGGCAGGAGCTGTAGGGCAGAAGGATTACTATGCTCTTGGCTTTTATTACCTGGAGCTCTACCATGAGTCTCAAGGTGGATTGAAATCTTATATTGAGGCCAAAAGTGAAAGGAAAACCAGGACAAAGAAATCTTCAGGGCGAGGGGTGGGGCTGGCTTCCGAACAGCAATGGAAAACAATGACAGTGAAGTAGCTTGTAGCTTGCTGCCTAATATGTGTAAAGCGTGGTACAGGCAAGATGGAGTTAATTCAATAAAATAAATATAAAATACTCTCTCCTCTGTCAGGCCTGCTGGAAGCGGGTCAGGGGTCACTGAGCCGCTTCACTGGAGCACTAATCGATTTGCTGTCAAGGTGGCCTGCTGGGGTTTCAAGCGGGAGAGGAATTGAGAGGCGCTCTGGCCCAATTTCCATAATTGCTCACTGCCTTTAGTGTACAACCTTTTATGAAACACAAAAAATATATCATGGAATTGTATTGATTAGCCATTGGGCTGAATAATTCACTTAGTATTTATTACCTGACCCCAAGAGGTTAAATAAATCCACTATCTAACTTGGGTTTGTGAGAAATATTA
Source organism: Dasyprocta punctata (assembly GCA_004363535.1). NCBI lineage: Eukaryota > Metazoa > Chordata > Mammalia > Rodentia > Dasyproctidae > Dasyprocta > Dasyprocta punctata. The sequence continues at coordinate 60,547 of RJWM01000017.1, forward strand.
CTTATTCATTGAAATGTGGGCTGATTATTGCACAATAGGCCCATATCTTTGTTTTTTGATTTTGCAATCAAGATTAATCCTCCTTGCATTTTGGGGCCAACAAGTCAAAAAATGTTTAAAAAAGAAAAGATAAAAAGCATAGTTTGAGTGCTCCCTAAAATGAATCCAACAAAAATCATTGCTGAATATCATTTTGAAGCAGGTTTTTGGTGTTGAACTTTAGTTATTTGAGCCAAATTTCAAAGAGCCCCCCCAAAAAACTTTATGGATGCAGATTAAATACAGACATAGCCTGATATTCATTGTAAACACTACATTTTATAATAACAGACTTCTTAATGTTGATGACATCTAAATCCATTTTTATTACACCATTTTTGGAAAGCTTATCTTCTTACACTAAACACTCATAAACTAAATGTCCCAAGAAACAAAGGGTGTTGGTAGTGAGTGGTTAGGAAAAGACTCTTGCAATCTTAAAAATAAATAAGTCAAAGACAGAAAACTGATACTTTATTCCAAAAAAAAAAAGATAATTTCAAGTAACTTGAAAATATGATGAAATTTAATCTGTAGGGCATTTTATGCATTTGTAAACTTTGGGGTAATCATTAATTATTTACTGGCCAGTGGCATTTGCACATTTCTGCTACTCTGACTGAACGGTAAATCTATTTTGATGTGCTATACATCCCAGTCACAACTACATGACATTCAAATCTAATTATGTTCTCAGTTGCCATGAGCTCTCACTGTCAAGATACAACCCTTCCTTTGCTGTAGTCCTCTCTCCAAAAATACGTTTTTAACTTTTGTGTAAAGTCTTCAGTTTCCTGTCTGCATCCTCCAGCATCCCAAAGCATTGTTTTTGAAGTTTAATGGAATTTGTCGTAGGTCAAGAAAAGGAAGGGATTTGAAGCTTTTTCCGCCCCTCTTCCTTCAATGAGGGAAAAGTAAAAAACAAAACAAAACAAAACAAAAAAAACCTCATTTGAGTTCAGTGCTAACTCTAGTGTTTGTTGATCACTTGACATTACTGTATCCAGGATCTCACCTTACGATTAAATCTCGAGGATAGGAAAAGCCAGGGCTCTGGTGTTGTGCTCAGCGCCTTTCCTGCGCCTGGTGTGGAAGGCAGAGATGGCTGGAAGGCAGGGTGGACGTGTGCAGGGCTTCCTAAGGCCCGTGCAGGTGTCCCTCGCTTCCTACTTCCCGCGGGCCGCTCCTGTGACTTCAGACATTCCATTTCATTTTTGTGCTCCCTTTGACATTGATTTGTTGATTACTTCTTGGTAACTTTTTTATTTGTGTTTTGATTTTTGGCTCTGTATTTAGTTTGGTGGTGGGGCAGAAATGGGAGGGTGGAAAAGGTAGGGAAGGGAAAGCGAGAATAGAGAATACTTGATTTTTTTTTTTCTTTTGGTGTGTGTACTGTTGTAAGACTGACTTTCCACTCCTTTTCTTCTGTCTGTGTGGGGAGCTTGGTTAAATGGAGAATGTAGTTTTAAAAAAAAATGACTCCAGAACTCTTGATAGCCTCTTGAGATAATTTCGTTGTAAGCACTGAATAAAGTATGTTCTCTGGATATACTCATTTCAAGGGGGTAATCATGAAAGTTAAATTTTTAAGGAAGTCAATGTCATAATACTGTTCATGGCAATCCCAAAATAAGTAGTGGTGAGAGATGTTTTACAGGAGGGGGTAGCTTAAGAGGCAGAGAGAGCAAACTGGTTTTTGCTCCCATCAACTTCATCTCTAACTTACCCAGGGTTCTGCTGTAAGGCACAGGAGTTTCTATGCTTAATAAAACTAAAGCTAAAGCTAAAAAAATACAAATCTATATAAATACATAGATAACAGGCTAGAAATATGACTGTTTTAGGCCAGCTTTTTGTAATAGTTCAAGGAAACAAGTTAAGAGCTGACCAAGTCACCAGTGGTATGTCTTGATTTCTAAATATAACTGTTTTGAGTAGATGAAGGAAATTCCTTCCTATAAAATGAATATAATGGAAGGAGTTTAGACTTTGGAACCAGATAGTCTTGAGTTTGAATCCCAGTTACTACTTGTACCTGGAAAAATTAGATTCCTTGAATGTGTACAGTGGGAAGATCAGTACCTACCCTTAGAGGACTGAGGATTTCAGGAAAATTTTCTGGTCCACAACCCAGGCATAAATAAGTGGCACTTTGTACTATTAATATTCTTCATCCAATTAAACAGGGATATTTGCTATACCCATTGGTGTTGACTGGTACCCCTCTTATTGAAGATACTAAACAGAAAACAGTCTACATACACCGGAGCATCCCAGAGCATGTTTGCTAGGTAACCTAAAAGAAAAGTGCAGCTTGACATTTGAAAATGTCTTTTTTTCTTTTTACCATTAAAATTCCTTAGAGTGGGGGAGGAGTATGGCAGATTTTCAACTGCACCCACAAAAGATGGTGGTTTTGTTTTTATTTTAGCTAAAAGTGGCCAAGATTTCCCAACTGTTCTATTTTTACGAATTTTAAAAGTTTCATCGCTGGGTCAGATTTAGGGCCTGTGTGGGAAACGATGATTTCTGCCAGCAGCACAGCAAGATCCCTGCTGTGTTGTGGTTTCCATGTATTTTTGCATTCCATGCATTGCTGAACTGTGCATAGGAGGGAACCCTAAATCACCGGTACTTTATGAGTTTGTGACCTTTTGATTTGGGCTTCAGAGTGAATTCATTATTTTAAAACTGTAGATGTTAGGCTAGCGACTGTACACAGATTTTGCCTCCTCCTCTCTTACCGACTCCACCCTTCACTTCCCCACTGAAGTCAAAGGTAAACTTTATATAGCACAGGAAATATTTGGGATTGCTAATAAACAAATGCTAGGAATGATGAGGTTCCAATTGTTGGATGCATGCATGCTCCTTTAGGGACTTACAGTTTAGTGGAGGTGGGGTGGAGAGGAAAGAGTTTTGCCTTCCCTTCAATGTCCAGATTTCCCGAGGACAGATACCTGTCAGAGGATTCTGGGCATGCTGCTGGAGAGTTTTACCTATGCACAGTCCCTCTGCAGTCAGCAGTTTTCTTCTATCTATTCCTTCCCTCCAGCAACCTTCACTGAGTCCTCCAACTCTGTCACTTCTTAGCTGATCTCTTAGTTTCTCCACTCTTCTCACAGTACACAGCTCCACTTTTAGCTCGAGTGCTCGCCCCTAGTCATGCTGGCCTCCTTGAAGTCTGGTTCTCAACCTGTCATTCACAACTTTCACTCGAACCCTTCTCTTCCAAGGAATGTCTCAATTATTTGTGCTTTGAGCTCAAAGTATCTTTTTAGCCTCCTGGTCTTCTCCTTCCTTGTGCTTCTGCGTCCTGGACTTCTTCCCTTCTTCCAGGCATGTTCAGCCCTTGCTCTGTTAAGTTTTGTTTTCCCTGCTTCTTCTGCTCAGCTACTTATGTCCCACCTCGTCCTCCGCTCCTATGGAGTCCTGTTGACCGGTTAAGGGCCCCCATAAACCCTTGATTCTGTGTGAAGTCTTCTTCTAGACCCCGTGAGAAGCAATCTCTCCCACCTCTCTCTAGCACTTTATTTGTGATCAGATCTTAGTTTAAAAGTATATCTGTTTACTCAGGAAATATTTCTAGAGTATCTTCTGTGCCAGCTCCTAGGTTTGACTTTGGGATGCAGACATAAATGATGATACATGGTTCCCTAGTTACTGTGGGCTCTTTTTAATACTTAAAAAAATAGCTGTAAAGGCAATTTAACTGTGTTACAGAAAAACTGGAAAAGAAACAACAAAGGAAAGAAAAACCCCACAACCACACCTTACTCACTGTATTGCATTTTAATTATTTACATTTTCTAACATTTAAAAATTATAATAAAATCACTATAATTTTATGTCTTTGTTTTAAAGGTATATATATATTTTCCATGTTTCCACATAGTCCATATTATTTGGAGAATAAATTAGTTTGCTGTTGTCGAAAGTGGAGTTTTAAATTTTTCACTGTTTTTTGCAAGTGGGAAAACAATTTTGTTATTAACAAATAGTGAACCATGAAGCATTCATATTTGTATTTATTTTTATAATTTGGATCTTTTCTCGAAGAGAACATATTTTTCTCAAAGGTTAGCTAGTAGAATTCTGATTTTCAAGTGAACTGGAAGCAGGATATATAAAACAGAGCTGTGTTGGTTGTCATGGCGGTAGGGTTCCTAAACCTTCCCCATTCTTCTCCTTCCATAATTATTCCCCAGCCTGTGCTGTCCAGAGGCCTTGAAGCACCTCTGCAGACTCTGAGGGCTTTGCAGAAAATACTTGGAAAGCCTTGTGATAAATCGCAAAAGAGGAATTACTTTTTCAGACATTACAAACATTTTCACAGCTCTCAATGCATAATGTCAAATTGCTTTCCGACAACTAGAGTTCCCAATGCAAAATTCTGTGGGTTATTTGTGAGAGCACCAGTTATGCCGTATCTGCGCCAACACTGTGTAGCTATCATTGAATTTACTCTTCCCTAACTTAATAGATAAAATTGAACTTAAGTGTACACGTCTCTTATTATGTCTGTGACTGGGCATTTTTCCATGTGTGCATTTGTTATTTACATGCCTTATTTGATGACTTCTCTATTTCATTCCTACTGACTATTTCTTTATTGGGATCTCAGTATTTTTCTTATTAGTTTGCTTAAATCTTTGTATAATAAAGGTAATAGCTTCTAAAAATAACACCATATATTATAAGGTTAAGATTCTTTCATTTTGTTTGCAAAACAAACCCCTAGGATTTTATTCCTATAAACCCATGGATCGGTTCCTTATAGTAAATGTATCTGTGTGCTTTCCGTACCATGGCCCTGAGCCTTTTATATATCAAATATTCTGATACCAGTTGAATGGGTAAAGTGACTATGGTAACTGCTTACTTTATTCCATTCGCAGTCCTCATTATGTCTCTGACTGTGTTGCAGACCCCAACCCTGTCGCCCTGCACACCTTCCAACCTGGTCCAGCCTCACTATTCTGACATGTCCCTCTAGCACCTGCCTCACAAACTTGCTGTTTCTTCTTTCTGGAACTCACAGCAGAATGTTCATGGGTGACTCTTTCTAGTCTTTTAACTCATACGTTGCCTGCTGGGAGAAACCTTTCTTGTTTACTTTTCCCCCTTTATGTCCCCAAACCTTCCATCCAACTACCCAGTCCTCCAACTCTCCATTCATCTTTAACAAATAGTTTTGAGTCCATGTAATGGGCCAGCATGCTACCTTTTGCAGGGGATTCAGCAGTGAGAAAAATAAATGAAGTCTCTGCTCATGCACAGGGAACATCTTACTTTGACTTGTGTCTTTCCCGATTGTGTGACTTCCTCACCCCCAAATGTAGAATGCCAATTCCATATGAATAGGAATTATGCTTCTCACTCACATTACATTCCAGCCCCATTTATACTGAATAAATATTTGCTGAATGAATACATATTTCAATTCCCCCATCTCCCCCAGTATAGAATTATTTAAGTTGTTTGCAATATTGATGACTTTTTTTTTCAGTAGCTTAGACTTTTTAAGTCTCTGTTAATTCGTGTCTCTCTCTCTCTGCCTTGTCACTGAGTTCCTGGATAGAATGGAATTAAAGATTATCCTCTCTCCCCACCCCTGCCCCAGTCCTCCTGTTCCCATAGTGCCACTTACTAGGTTTGACCCAGAGGATGTATTCTCCCCTTAGTGCATGAGCCCAGGTCCCATCTGTGTTAATGAGGATGATGCTGTCTCATCCAGAGTCTGCTGGGATTTTCAAGCACTATCTACACACTTAAAATAGAGTCACTGCAGAAAGTAGGAAGCAGTTGCACGAAGCCCCAACTTCAACCTGCTTTTAATAATAGAAACTCTTATTTGCCAAGTGCATGTAATTTTTTCCCTTGTGAGCTTTACTTGGAAAAGGAACGGGCTAAAGTTCATTCTTCCAAAAGAGAGTAAGGGAAAGATCCATATGAGCAGCGAGAAAGCTGAGCATGACAACCTTGCACGTATTTTGTCCAACTCAGGAGTTGCAAAGACCTGTGCAAGATTCAGCTGTGGCCTGCCTGGTGGCACAACTATTGTATGAGAACTGGAAACTCAGGGCTAGATGAACGGGAGCCTCAATCAGTATGACCTTTTTCAGTTCCTTAAGTGTTTTATCAGATGGCAGCCACACAGTAGGCGCAATGCTGAGTAGTGGGGAAGTGACTGTGACAGAGCACTGACATTTTGTATCAGTGTGATCTGAGGGTCACCTGTGTATGAATTGTCTTGGTCAAATAAAGATTCCCAAGCCTCAACAAGAACTAGAATTTCTGGGGATAGGTGACTGGAAATTTGCATTTTCAACAAGCTGTCTTTAGATTCTTTTGCATTATGAGTGCTGAAACACAGGCTCAGTAGTGAGGAAATAATGATAACGATTGTGTTAAGATGATGATTGTGTTAAGAATTAAACCAGGGGAGGTATTTCAGGATACTCGGTATGGGAAAGAGCAGTGCCCTGGGAAGGCTTCCTGAAGAAGTGATATTTCAGTGGTGACTTGAAGGAATAGGAATTAGCTAGGAGGGGGCAGCATAAACCAGAGATTAATGGCAGGAGGAATTAAGTACCTTTCTGAGAGTGTTCAAGTCTTCAGTATTAACTAGTACAATGTGTATACCTACAAATGATAAGGATTTGGAGTAGCATGCAAGTAGAGTTTCTCATTTGTGGAAAAATATCAGGCTACGGAGACAGTGCACTGCCCCTGCTGAGATGCTGGACATATATTCTTCCTGTTTTCTAGAAGAGGAACAAATGGATGTGAGCTGGCCATGAGGATATGCAGTAATGGTCCAGAGAGATGCCTGAGGCCAGAAAAGCCACCTGGGTGGGGTTAGTGGAAGTTAGGCAGGTCCCAAACCAAAGGAAATAGACCCTGTCTCTTCTTTCTCTTCACTTTTCAGTTTGTCAGACTCCCCTGTGGGAACTGTGTGTGTTGCAGGCGTGTGTTTGTTTCCTTCTGTCTGCTAATTCAGAGTTACCCAGAAGGTGAGTCCGGGGACAGAAAGGGGATGATCTGATGGTTAGACCGTAAAGAAAGTGGCACTGACCCATTGCTTGTCTATTGTGCCTTGTTCTTTTTAAGTAGATGTTCTAGAAGCTATTTGCTTTTGTGACATAGTTGATTCCAGTATCAAAGGTTCTATTGAGTGAAAGATACTTTCAATTCGAGAACATACCTGACTTGTAAGACTTGGAGCTCTGGTTTGGACAGTGCAATGGAGAACTGTAAGCTCGGTACATGAGCAAAGTCTGGTGACATCTGGGGGATGGGAAGAACAAAGGTGGTCAGCTTGGGACTCTGCTGGCTGTCGGTTCATGGTTCAGGGTTTCCTATTGTTGCTGGTGGCAAATATTATTTTTGCCCCCACAGTTGTTAATGACTTTGTTTGCTTGGCTTGTTGGCATTGGCTGACTTCCCTCTATAGTCTCTTCCTTTTTTGTAGCTTCAAATGTTCCTATACTGACGTAGCTATTTGAAAGCATGAATTTCCTGATTTGGGGATATTTGCATTCAACTTGGAATTTTTCATTCCCAAGTTTTAATTTCTAAGAAAACTAGTCTTCAATAACACAATAACCCGCTCACCAAAATACTTACTAAATGTGGCTGCAGAATTTGACTTTATGACCTTTTAGGGTGGTGAATGTCAAAGACTGAGCCCAGGGCAGTGTGAAATAATAAACAACTGGGCTGTAAGATCGAGCTTGACGGGCATCATCTGAAATCACCTCCCTAAATTTATTAGAGTTAATCAATCCAGGCTGAAAAACGGAGCTAGGAAATCTCTCCTACCATGCTCTATTTCATTCTCACTTACATCAAGTAATAGCAGTTGGGGAGTTTGTTTCACTGTTGAAGTTTGTCAAGACAATCAAAGGTGTTTCCAAACGGATGCTCCTTGGGTGTAACTTGAAAGGTGATAAAATGCCTGAGAATAAATCACCAAGTTGTTTCACTTGAATTGCTCAGGGCTTTTTTTTTTTCCAGAGGTAAAACTTATCCCTTCTCTTCGGAGGTGTGTTTTGGCATTGACCAAAGTTAGCAGAAATCACATCTCATTTCAAACATCCAGACAGAACAGAAGGGATACATTAAGGAGGTGGCCCATCGAAGGAGAACTACCTACGGAAAAATCTTATAGGGTTCAAGCTAGGCCAGCTGCTTTTGACCTCAGCAACTGAAAATAAAAAGGCTGCTATTAGTTCCACGTCGGTTCTCAGAGTGAATGTTGCAGAGTGATGGAGGGTGTTAAGCTGTCAAATACCAGCAAGGGTTAATAAGGTTAAGGAAGAAATAAAAGCTGGTCAACAATAAAGCAGTGTAGATAAATCAGCTCCAATAAATAAAGTATGTCACGTCCTGCATACACTGCGCGGGAAAAACAAAAATCATAACTCACATACTTAAGCAATAGTTGCAGGAATTCTTTGGTGGAACATCCTCAGATTATTTCCTTGGGCATCTTATTTGCACTCTTGGACACTTAATCAGTCCTTTTTCCTCTCTGCCAGTCATTATCTTCCTTGTGGGAGAATTCTCTGACATCAATCAGAGTGTAAAATATAGGAAGAGCAGAGCCCGTTTAAGTTAGCACCTGATGTCAAAAGAAGGCTATTATAATCTGCCACACCATGGAGGTGATTCACTTTCAGGCCCCTCTGACCTCTGCCCTGGAGAGGGAGGTCGGAAGCATGCCTTCTGTGTGGGCTGAGTTTGCCCAGTTGACCAGTGAGATGCAGGGCTTTGGTTGCCAAAGGATTTTTCAGAATATTTCGTACGTTTGTATACTTCTTATAACTAGTGCAAGGTCTGGATGATTTTGCAGCTGAAATGCCTTCCCATCGCTAGACATCTGTCACTGGCCACAGTGAGGCTTTTGGAATGAAAATCCTGCAGACGGGGCGGCTGTTTTTTACCTTCATTAGTGTGTAAGTGACTCAGTGTTAAGGGGTTGAGAGCTGGCCGTTCTCACTGATCTGTGAGTCACACTTTTACTGTTTCATGTTCACTTGCAAAACTGGTGGCTATGGAGAATGCTCTGATTAGTATTCTCTCTCACTTAGAGATGATTTTATAAAACTTGAGTGCAGAGCCATAGGATATGCATTTATTGATTAATTAATTGTAGTACTGGTGATCAAACCCAGGGCCTTCCCACTGAGGCTGTGTCCTTGCCCTCTTTTAAAAACTAGTTTTTAAAAAATTCTGAGGCAGAGTCTTGAAAGTCACTAAATTATCTAGGCTAGGCTCAAATTCGCAGTCCTTCTGCCTCAGAGTGCCTTGAGTGTTGGGATTTTAGGCATATGCCCCTGTACCGGGCTACTTATTTTTAAAAGAAGCCAACTCCCACCTACATATTCAAATCTGTATTGCCCTTTAGAGAATCTATGGGCTTCTATGGTTGCCTCAGACCTACTTTGCCCTTCTTTGGTGGCACATTGCTTTGAATATCTGTGGTAGTGACAGGTGTCTGTCTTTGGGGGCTCTGTTTGAAAATAGGTAAGAGTTAGTCAAGAAGACAGTCTAGTTAAATGACTTTTCTATGTGACCTTAGATTCTAAAGTATGAGTTCTGATTATTTTTTGTTCAGTTTTATTTTCAGCAAGGCTTTCCAAACGAGATATTCTAAAAATATATCACAAGAGCTGGCTATAAAATTGGAAAAAGTGACAGCTTCTTCAAGGTTTACTTTCTGCTAGGCATGTTGGTTAGGCATCAGCCTTATCATTTTATAGTCCCGGGTAGCAAGTTTGCGAAGGTAAGGCCTTGGTTCTCAGGCAAAGACTTCCTGTAAGTAGCAAGAAGACTACGATCTTAGCTGGGCATGGTGCCACATACCTGTAAGTTCAACATTTCAGTAGGCTGTGGCAGGAGGATTGCAAGCTCAAACCCAGCTTAGGCAATTTATTGATTTAGAAACATCGTGTCTCAAAATAAAAAAAAAAAAAGATTGAAAAGAAGGCTGGAGATGTACTTGGATGTGAGGGCTCTGGGTTTTGTTCCCAGACTGCCAAAAAAAAAAAAAATTATGAACTTGACCTTGGTTCCTTCTCTGCTTGGATCTGTGCAACTTTTTGAAATGGGTCTGCAGAGCAAGGAAGGATACAGGATCCCAGTTTTAGAGGTGGCCCACCCAAGGCATGGGGATTTTATTTGAATATAGTGATTTTCTTAGGAAATAAAGTTCTGGCCTTCACCCACTATTTTTATTAATAATTTGTCTGTCCTTGTGTGAGTAGTCCTTATAGCAATCTGAAGAAAGAATTTGATTCCAAAGAAACTAATTTCTAAAGCTATGGACTAAGAGAATATGATTGCTTTTCATTTCATATCCTCCCCTTATTTCCCAACCTTGTTCCCAACTCTACATTCAACTTGGGATGGTTTTATTTAGACAGCAAGATCTGATTGTTTTTACATGAACTGATTTCCGATGATTGAGTCTTTCTGTGTCATATTTCATGATATTTTATGGTAAGCAGCACATTTGTGACTATTCTTTTAGCATGTGTCTAAATTTCCTTATGCATTTGAGCAGACAGGATGTTTTGGAAACTTGGTGCCAGAATTTTGCTTTTGTGAGTATAAAGCAAAGTGAGGTAGAAATTAAACATCTTCCTTTCCTATCATTTTCCTTTTCTTTCCTTGCACATTACAAACCACATAAAATTTGCAACTTTGTCAATATAATATCAGAGAGGAAGGGCTCCTCTTTTTCAAAAGTTTAATTGCTTAGGAATATGCTTTCTGGGCACAGAACAAAACAGTCATCAGAGATATCACTCAGAAGTGCAAGGACAATGAGAAGACTTTTTATATAAAAAGAGCATAAAGTGGGCATTATGCAGAAATGGTTTGAGCTAGGTATGGTGGCACATGCCTGTAATCCCAGCACATAGGAGGTTGAGGCAGGAGAATCCCTGTGAATTTGAGGCCAGTCTGGGCTAGAGAGTGAGGTCAAGGCCAACGAGACTCAGTCTCAAACAAACAAACAAACAAACAAACCAAACAAACAAAAGAAATGGGTTTGAATTTCAGCATTTTCCTTCACAGTGGGAAGCCTTGCTTGGTTCAGTCTAAGCTTCATTTCTTCATTTCCTCATCTGCAAAATGGGTACAATTCTGATTCATCAGGTTTCTAGACTGTGTCTTGCATAATATTTATTACAGTACATGATGACAATACTTAGTGACCTCTTGATTCTTTCTTTTGTCTAAAGCATTTGCAGGAGTGCACAAACAGCAGTTTTTGTGAGAAAATTCTGGCATGTGATATAGAAAGTAAATTATTATTTTCTTTAGAATTCTCTCTTCTGAAGTGAAGCACAGTTATGATTGTAAATGGCCCCGAGATTCCCCAATTCCCAAAGCAGAGAAATGTGCCCGAGAACTTGGCTGCACTGAAGGGAGAGCTGAGAAAGCAAGGTCCAAATTTAGGGTCATTTGGAAATATCATTGTTTAATTTGCTAATTCTTGGTCAGCGACTAAAAATATGTTTTGAAAATATCTTTTAAAGTCATATGCTAAAAAAGAAAAAGGCGGAACTTCGGAGCACAAACATTCTCACATTTTCTTCTCCGTTCTGTCTGTTCATCTGTCTTTGAATACCATTAAGATGAGGAGTCCTCCAAGAAATATGTGAACCAGCAATGCACTGGCTCAGTTGCATGTACCCTTATCCCAGCGGGCAGTCCTCAGAAAACAAACAGAAGACCCTGTCTCCAATCCCTTCCCTCCTTTGTTATATACAAAAGGCAGAAAGTCACTGCGCCTGTCCCCTAATTCCTCAGCCCATCGTTAATTAGTGTTTTTACCGTAATCCCTACCATATATCTTTAAGAGTTTCACATGAGTCGGCTCCCTACAAGTTTTATTGCATTCAAAATAGAGGCAAGCTGGCAGTGTGTGATGGTGGGAATATATACAGTCACCAAGCGGGGGTTGGCTGTTACTTGTAATTGATTGCTCACTGAAGCCTGCCCGCGCTCTTTACCCCGAGGCCTCACTTTCCTCCATATGCCTAGTGTCAGAACTTGGAAGCCAGCTGGTCAGTCAGCGCACATCCTGTGGGAAGCGGCAGACACAGGCGGCCGGGTAGCCATCAGCCTCCCCGAACACATTTCCTCTGTGTTTTGATAATAGTTCTGTAAGCTTTAATTATGCTGTGTGACAACACATTCATGGACTATCAAAATAAATCCTTTGAGGAGATGGCTGCTAACAAGTTTTGAAGCAACAGTGCTTGTTGCAAAGAAATAAGGAGCCAGGCAATCAGACTTTGCAGGATCCCCCTCATCGCTGAAACCAGATGAAACGTTCTCTTGCCTTTTTTATCCTGCTGACAAATGCTCCTTTTAAAGCTGTGCCCTTAAGAAGTTAACTGAAGACACTTATTGCAACACTCGAGTGTGTACAACACAAGTGCTTTACAATTAGCAGCGGTAATGTGAGCATAAAAGCTGTGCCCCAATATCAGTATATAATCTGAAGGAACACCACAAGGTCCATTAGGGCCATTTACAGTGGAGACTGAGACTAATGGCATTAAATTATTACAGCTATTGCTAAAGGGGCATTATAAGTGAATCCCTTCCAGCTGGGTTGGTTGTATACCCTCTTTGTTAATGGTACAGTCCTTTAAGGATATCCTTATTGTTCATGATCGTTTAGTTGTGATGCCATGTGCTTTGCTGAAGGTATAAATAACAGCCGGCAAAAGACTGGGAATTAGTGTTTGATTAAACTGGGCTTAGAGTTTAGTGGAGTTGGGTAGTTCTTGGGCACTGTCTCCTTGTCTTTATTCACACACACACACCTGTGAGCTCACACAGGGGCTTATGCATGCACGTGCTTGCCTAGCTACCCTTGCACAGAAAAGACCCATGCATTGGTGTGAGTCGGATTTTTCTGCATGCTTGATCTGTTTACTACTTGGCAAAATTCAGGGAATATGTGTTAGAATTCTGTTGGGAACCCAGTTTTTTCAGAAATAATAAAAATTTATAAACCACAGCACACGTTAGTCTTTTAGCTTTTTTCCCTGTGAATGTGGTTGCCTTTTATGTGGATAGATTACCAGAATCTTTCCCAAGGTTGGTAGCATTGTTAAATGTTCAGATATGTTAGTTCCCTCAACACCCAATCAAACAACAGAAGACTGCTTTAGTCAATAATTGAGCACCAGGGTTCAGAGTTTCAATTTGCTAAAGTTGATAAAGGGCACATTCTTGTAATCCCAGCACTCTGGGAGACTGAGGGAGGAGGAACACAAGTTCAAGCCCAGCCTGGGTAACTTTGCAAGGCCCTGTCTCAAAATAAAAAATAAAAATAAGCTGAGGGTATAGCTCAATGTGAAGGCCGTGGGTTTAATCCTCAGTTCTTGGGGGCAGGGGGGACGAAGTTGTAAAGAGAAATTTGGGAATAAATTCAAAGTTGCTGTTGAGCTTGAGTAATGACCATGGTATGAATTAATAACACCAGCATTTGTTAGAGAAGACTGAAGCATACATACCAGCCTGTGTCTCAGCAGGAGGTCACGGGTCAGAACGTGTTGATTGCAAATCAGATAAGTAGGTTGCCGTATTAAGTGTTTTCACATATATTACATATAACTATGATACTGCACATGTGTGTCTCCTCCCTGTTGTAGGAATTAAATCATTATAGATAGTTAAGTAATTGTTATTAATCATTTCCATATTTTGCCTGGGCCAGAGCAATTTATTAGGATCTACTTTGTGATTTCTACTATAGTAGGTGCTTTGGAGGGAGGGTTGTGTTAGACATGATTCTTACCTCTGGGACTGTGAAGTGGAGTTGTGAAGGAGAGATTAATGAAAAGAGAAGGTTGTTCCGAGTTTGATTCTGTGGTACTGTTTAGGAGAATGAGAGTTCAAAGATTGGACAAAGTGTGTGAGGCAGGCTTATAGCAGAGAGGGAGGCAGGTGGGCTTTGAATTGGGCATGGGGTCACCGGAAGCGGGTACCACGGAGAGAACAAGGAGCCCATCCCGCAGTTGAAAGCAAGGCCTGAATGAGATTGAGCAGGGTGGCATTAGGGCACCCTGCCGAGACCTGTTGGGTTAAAGCAGGACTTTGTTCCTGCCCAGGACTGCATCAAGTTTTGGGAGAGACACAGGTAAGACCGCATCCTACCTTCAGGGCATTTAGAACCTACTGCAGCCATTCTCATCCTACCCACCTTCCCACTGAAATAAACATTTTGTTTGCACCAAGTTAAAAAACAAAACAAAACAAAAAATCTTGTGGTTCTTTGAAGCCCATAAGTCAATTCTTTATGTATAGTTAAGAACTGCTGTCTCCTAAGAATTTTGGGCTATAAATTTAAGGTGGACTGGTTTGTGAGGAGGAAAAGTGGGGTGACTTAAATCCTGGCAAAGGAGTTTAACTGACATGGAAGGCAGCGGGAGTCTTTGAAAAGACCCACAGGAAGGTCAGAGGCAGGCTGTGGGCCATCCAGCTCATTTTTAGGTGGGGAAAGTGAGATCCAGGGGCCAAGCCTCCCAGGCCCTCTCCCACTCGTGCTCAGTGTTCCTCAGGGCTCTTTCTGACCCTAAGCCGAAGGAGACTTTCTCTGCTGCAGTCCCACTTTTCTGAAGAATTACCAGGGTGGCCCAAAAGGGCACAAGATGAAAAATTGAATTTAGGCGTATGTCTTCATAGCAGAGATGTATAGAGAACAATCAGGGCAGTAGGAGGAGAATTTAAGAGGAAGCTCAGAACAAAGGATGCAGCCACAAGCATGAAAGACATTCTAACAAATATAGTCTTAATGCACGCTGCTGTCGGCGCATGAAACAGTTCTTAGTGAGAAACCTCATCTTGAACTTTGTGATAAAGCAGAAACTCTCTACAATCTTTGAAACTTTTCACTTTGGAAATATCCACAAAACAAATGGGAAAAACAAACATTAATGAGGCAGATATAAAACACTTTGGAGAAAAAATAATTTACCATTTTTATAGTTGCTATAGAAACACCTCAGCCCTCACTCTTGCTAATTAGTTGGATTTTACACATTTTATATTTGGAAATGCAAATCAGTTTTCATAAATTATTACTTATTTTTTCCATCTATATTTACAGTACTGTTATGCAGATACACACAGGAAGTCTAGGGTATTATTTCGCTGTATAATGTGACATACTTAGTTATATGAGCCTGACATTTATATCCACAAGACATTTCTTAGTTTAAATATTCTGTTAAATGTTGTGGGAAATTATACAGAGATTTATAATTTCTGCAGAAGAAAATGAGAAAATGTAAATTATGTAGTGGCTTACTAAAGTGCTTTCTCATGGGGTCTTGAGAGGATGGGGTGGGGGGAGTTTTACCCCTAGTAGACTCTAAATAATAAACATTTTAAGATTTTTCTCTAGTCGTGGGAATCATGGTTGGCTTGGGTGTCTTCTGAACTTTTGGTACTAAACACTGACCATCTGTAAACACTTACTGGACTCTTGCTGATTAGAGAAGACATCGAAATGTTTGGCGAAAAGATAATATAGGATAGCTCCAAGATCTGGGGTGGTTCCTAGTCTTGTGGAGAGGAGGTGAGTGAATCCCTAGATTCAGTAGATGGGAATTCTGAATATATTTTCAGTTCATAGAAGAATGGGAGGAGCACAACTACAGGTTTTGTGTTGTTTGTTGAAAATGAGGACTTGTGACAGATTGGGTTCCGTTCTGCCCTGCTACTTAATTAGCTACATGATTTAGGAAACATTTTTGACTACTTTAATCCTGTTCCTGAAAAATAGAAACAAAAAGAATAATTCCTACATGAGAGGATTTTTGAAAAAAAAAAAGAAATCATTGAATATTTATAAAGTGTTTTGTTCAGGACTCAGCACATTATAAGAGCTTAGCCAGTGATGTCTATTATGAAATTATTATCACAGTCGATGCTTGCTAGGCATGTACTTACCTCCTGATTTCAGCTATATGTACACTTGAACAAAAAGGAAAAAAAAGAATGCTAAGATAAACGAACAGTATAAACAGTGTTCCTGTACCACTCTGTGTATCTGCACCCTAGGAAGCCTGAGAAATAAACCTGCTGAGATTCAGGACTCTGTATGTAGATAACATGTGAGGTTGTAAATACAAGGAGACTACACTCTATGTGTAGCTTAAGGAATTTCCAAGGATTAATTCGGCCTGAAGTAATTTTTGCTTTATACCCTGACTTTAGGTGCTCACCTTTACATCACAATTGAAGCCATTGTATCATTGCCGTGTTGATGTCATTATTGGCCAGATGGATGTAAAGGAATCAGTAGTGTAGCCAATGGAATTACTTAAAGTCACAATTGAGACCTGACATTAGATCTAGATGTCCTTGGATGATTTGAATAAGGAAGAAGGTAGCAGGGAGAAGCAGTGGAAGCTCCTTCGATGTGCAGTGTGAAGGAGAGAGGCAATAAGGATGGGAGAGGTCATTCTCCTTGCTAGGAGAACTTGACATGCTATGGTGAAGAGAAGAAATGAACCTTGGAGAAATGAGTGGGACAGAAAGGAGACTGACGGTGCTTAGCTTCATGAGGGATATAAACAACACAGACAGAAAGATAAATATCTATATATCTATCTATATATCTACACTTTCTTAGTGTCCTTTTAGTGGTGTGCATAATGGGGTGTTCAAGTGTCCCTTGGTCTTTTTCATCCTATGTCTTTCGGTTATTTAGAAAACAGAGTAAACAGGATCACTTCCTTCCCTAGGCTGATTTCCGTGTTTTCCTGAATCAATAAGCAAGGGTTTGTTCCTTCTTTGTGTATGTGACCCTATTTAAATTCAGAGTTCATGGTAACATAAATGGTAAGTGGTAAGAAAACAAATAAAGCACAAATGCATAAATACATTTCCTTTTTCAGAATCTGCCACATTAAACAAGCCAATAGTTTTGATGTGATTTAGCGCTGTAAGATTGTGACTTTGCTATTTATTATGCCTACTGGGGTGTGGTCAAACAGGAAGTGTGAGGTACTGAAGAATGGAGAGTGACAACGATGGCAAACTGGAAAGTGCCTCAGATACAAGGCACTTACAGCTGAACCTAGGAGTTGGTATTTTAAGACGAAATCAGATTTTAAATAATGGGAGGCAATTTAAAAAATTCCAGTCACTACAAAAGCCAGAATAAACTTAGTCTATGGGCTACAGTAAGTAGGTCTACTTTTTACAGAGTTATATTGTCCATTGTAGTCCCCACTGGCCAGATGTGGATATCAAGCTCTTGGGAAGTGACAAACTTGTGTTGAGATGTACAGTAAGTTTAAAATACTTAGTGGATTTCAAGGATTGTAAAATACATCATTAATTTTTGATTTTGAATACATGTTAAAATGATCACGTTTTGAATATGATGACTTCAAGAAAACATACTATTAAAATTAATTTTACCTGGTTATTTGTAAAAATATGTCTTTCAAGTACACTTAAAATTATGTGTGCAACTTGGATTTATAGCTTGCCTTCTAGCTCTAGTGGGCACACTGCTCTAGAGAACCGGAAGCTGGCCTTTCCGCTAAGGCTTTCTCTGTATGAATGATTTTCTGGAGGTGTCAGTCCGTGAACTTATTTACTTGTGCTTTCCTCCTTCTTAGACAAACCTAAAGGTCAAGAATGACCTGCTTTTTTGTTGGGCACACCAGCCAGGTCAGTTTTGATCCAAATATAGAGCTATAAATGGATCTCACTCCTCAAGCGTGGGTTTTGGTTGGCTGGCAGATGTACCTCCAGCTGTCCTCATTTGGGCCCCAGTAGTGTTGACCATGATATCTGACATCTCAGTCTTGAGCATGGAGCCCTTGAGCACCTGGGTTCCTTAGAAGACATGACGAACTCCTGGGAACTACACTTCTTTTGCTTGTCATAATTTTGCTTACAAGCTTGTTTATATCAGAAACAAAGAGTAAGCACTTTAAATTCACCCTGGTGAAGATAAGCTCCGGAATCACCTCCCAAACCCCATGTAAACCACATTGTGAGATACACTGAGGCTCATATTTTAATTGATTTCAATGATTTCATACCTAACCAAACCTCTTAACCTCGTCCCAAGAAACAAATCCAGGGGAGAGCAATTTCCAAAGGTGAGAGGATAGTAGACTATCAGGGGAAGCTCCAGCTTGGAAAAACGTGAAGTCACTGGCTGTTTGTCTCTCCAGGTTTTTTGTTTTGTTTTGTTTTTAAGAGAATAATGTGTGGATTTAATCCAACAGGCTCTAGATTCAAATCTAGGAAGTCTCATTAATCTACTTTCTAGGCACTAGATTCTATGCCTATGTCTATTTTCATAGACATTATCCCATTTAATTCCTACCCCATGAAGCACATCTAGTAACCTCTGTTGAGGTTTTATGTGCTTAATTTAGAGAGAAATGGCAAGAAGTACTTTAGATTTACCACCCATCTCCAAACATGCTAGGGATTTCATAGTTTTGGCAGGACAGTCTGAATGCCCAACTATGAGGATATGGTTTTTTCTTTGTTCCTTTCTTTAGTCCAGGTCAGTGGTTTTCAAATTTAAGTGAGTTTTTAACACAGATCTACATATGTGGTTGTTCATGGATGATATAAACAATTTTTCAGGGTAATTTTTGACTATATCTGATTTTATTTGTCTTCCATGTTAACTTCGAGCCTGACTTCATGGCTAATATATTTCACTTCTCCATATGTGTGAAAGTTCTTAGTGCATGATTCCAGGTGATTGGACACAAAGATAGAGGTTACATAGCTGTTGTCCCCAGCGCTTACAGACTAGTGTGTGTTTTTAATATACGCTTTAGTGGGATAGGAAGAAACCCCAATGCAGCTTAGATAGTCTCTATTTTATAAGTTAGGAAGTGGAAATCTGGAAAGTTTAGGAGAGATGTTTGGAAGTGGAAATGGCAACAGACCAGCAATCTGAAAGGTAAAACAGTCTATCCTAGGTTACCTAGGTTCAGGACCCTCAGTTTCCTCAGGGTGCTGTGGCTCCATTTAAGCCATGCTCATGCTAACTCTAGAAGGAACTTCAAGATAATTTCCAAGATGAATCCTGGTAACCTCCAAGAGTGCCAGTTATGGGACCCTTAAATTTAAATACAGCTTGGATTTGGGAGATTCACAATCACTATAGAGAAAAATCCAGTGAAATTCATCAACTGTGAGAGTTTGCTGTGAATTCTGTTGTGTGAGGATACAGTGGTAGGAAACTGAAATATATTGAGGACTCACTGCATGTTAAGTATTGCAGTAACATCATATCTCACTTAATTCACACCATACTGTAAAGTAGATTTTACTCATCTTTATTTATAGATTAGAGAATAGAAAGAGGTTAAATAATTTGCTCAGGGTATTATATTTTACTTTAGGTGACTATATCAGCTATGGTTAGATTGGGCTGCAAGTGAGAGAACCCCTAGGTGGACTCAAAACAACACAACAGTAGCCTGCATAAGGCAGAAGTTTATTATTCTCACATTAATGAACCTTGGTAGTAAGCAACTTAGAGTTGGGTGTGTGAGAGAGTATGTGTGTGTGTGTGTGTGTGTGTGTGTGTGTGTGAGCTCTGCTTGCTGAAGTCCTCCAGCCAGGTTCCCTCTACCATGTTTTTCTCCCATCCTGTGGCTGTGGCCTCAATCCTCCTCTCTGAGACAAAGCTGCTGCCATCACAGCAGCACCCCTAGGAGCAGAATAGAGGCAGGGAGAAGAGTGGTAGATCCTTCCTCTTAATAGTATTGGATATTGCAGGTATCATGCTGCTTTCAAGTTATTGGTCAAAGCTTGGTCACATGATTGCCTAGTTATAAGGGCTTTGGGGTAACAAAATTTTTATTCTGGGTAACCACATGTTCACATGTATATTGAAGAAATTATCACCTGAGATGAAAGGAGCAAACAAGTATTTGGGCTCCAATAGGCTTTAGTCACCACAAAGACCTTGGGCAAATCACTTAATGCTCTTCTTGATTGTTACATTACTGAAATGGAAATAATGAGTTAGTAATAAGTTCTCTGGAAAGCATTTAGCTTAGTGTTCTGTAGTTGGTTTCATTTGAAACACCCCTCCTCCCAGTACTGAGGATTGATCCCGAGGCCTTTGCAATGAACTGTATCTTCAGTTTTAATTTTTAGTTTTGAGACAGGATCTTGCTGGGGCTTGAACTTGAGATCCTCCAACTTCACTTCCCAGAATGTTGGAATTGCAGGTGTGTGCTGCCACCATACCTGACTAGTTTTTTTAAATTATAACATGACTAATCCTTCTTTGTACCTGTTTACTTTGTGTACATGGTGACACAGTCACTAGAGAACGATGCTTGTTTTCTACATTTTCTCCTTCACGTACTATTTTCTCTATTAAGCAAACTACTCAGTCTTCTGGCTTCCATGTAACTTTAGTTTAATATCTATTTTCTTGTCAGTGCGATGTGGTAAGATTCACTGATTATGAATCTTAAAGTGAAGAAAAAAATCATAAAAGATAACGCTGATTTTCTTTCTCTTTCTATTGATATTCTCACAGATGGTTCCATTTTCTTACAGAACTCAATTTTACAATGTGTGCTTCAAAGCTGAATATTAATATAACCATAATTTAAGATAGTTTTGAAACTTTTTTTTAAAGGAGGGGGTTAACTGTGAAGTTTTACATCTGCATCTATGTCTATGTATGTCTGTCCAGGTTACCACTGCTTTAGCTTAGCTTTGAAGAAATGCGGACATTTTAAGCGGGAGGTCTCTGCTCTTTGGAACACACTGAAGATTACTGTTAAAAGGCAATAACTTTGATTAGGAGGCACGTGAGCTTGAGGGGTGTGTGTGGGGATAGAGAACGTCATGCCTTTCGTGTGCACTGAGTCTCGAGATGTTAATGCAGGAGCCAGAGAGAAGTTCGATGTTGGGATGAAATCCTTCATTGACTTCCCAAATGAATAAATCCATCTGATTTAGTCCCCTGTGTACCTTGAGGCTCTGGGGTCTGATCTTCACCTGGTTCACAGCTTCAGTCTGGACCTCAGGCCCAGCATTCTTGGCCTTACAGCCTCATTCATGGTCCCAGTCACTTGGGCTCTTCTGAAGTTGAGTTCACCTCCCTTCTCTATAGCCTACTACTTGCTCACCCTTCGGATCTCACTCCCAGGAAAGCCAGGCTTTTCTTTGTGCTCACACAGCAGTAGGTTCTACTCCCTCACAGGGCTCGTCCTGGACTCTAGTGTCATGCTTCGTAGGTGATGGACCCCTTCCTTTGCTCTGTAAACTCACTAAGGGCAGGGACTACATCTGCTTTTGTTCACTACCCTGTTCCTATGCTTGGCCTGATATTTAACAAATATTTACAGAATAAATCCTTTTGAAAATCTGTTTAGTATCTACAAATCATCCTCTGGTAATTGAGAAGAGCAGCTTAAAAATTACATTTTTGTTTTTCTTTTTAGAACTTGGCATTTGCTTAGTAAGTATACTAGATTGCTAGGGCTGCCACCACAAGGAACCACAGAATGAGTGATTTAAAAACAAAAATTTATCTTCACACAGTTTTCAGGATGGGAAGTTTGTGATCAATGTGTGGGTAGGGTTGATTTATTCTGAGAACTCTCTCCTTGGATTATCCATAATTTCTTTAGGGTCCTTACATGGCACATCCTAATGTTTTGTTAAAAGGGTACCACCCATACTGGATTAGGGCCTCATTCTGATGATCTTACTTTTAATTTTCTCTTTAATGACCCTGTCTCCAAATATAGTCACACTCTGAGGTACTAGGGTTAGTTAGAACTTCAACATGTGAATTTCAGGCAGAGGAGGACACAGTTTGGCCCCTAACAGTAGGCATTGTAAACTTTAACTCATATAGAAATCCAGCATCCTTCAAATTGCACATTATTGGCATTTTCTGTGAGGAGACTAGAACCTCTGTGGCCCAGCTGCGCCTGGTCAGAGTAGTAGAAAGCGTCTGGTTTCTGAATGACAGCAACAAAGCCAAAGCACAAGCCCGATTAAGTCTATGTGGACCACATTAAAGAGCAAGATTTATTTTCATTATAATTTTTTCTTAACCGAGGGCATCTTATCTGGTTGGACAGGCTTCTTTAGAACCAAGTTTTGTTCTTTGTGACATTTGGAGTTAATATGAGGAAATACTCTTTGTATTGCGTGGTATTGAAAATGTCAGTAAACAAACGCAGCAGTCAAAGAAAGGGGTTTGGTAACAAAAGACATTGTTTCTGGATGCAGGAGGTAACAGGAGTTATGGTAGAACAAAGGTTCGCTCAAAATAGGCTTTTTTGCAAACTTTTGAGTCCAGCTCTTTTGCCTCCCCCGCAATCCCCGTATTCTGCTGAAGTGGCTGTGCTAATGATAATTTGTATTATTTTAACCAGCTTCCCAACACTTACCAACACAAATACACTCTTAATTTCAGGGCTAACAGCAGGGCTGGGAAGGTCCTTATAGGATCGCAAAACAACTCGGGCAGTTGAGGGCTTCCGGCAGCCAGCTAACAAAAATATACTGTCAGAGGATGCGGCTCGGGAGGCGTGGGACCCGCACAGCAGTGAGCCTGAAAGCCGGCCTTTCCGTTTTTTACAGAGGTTCACCCCTCACATCTGGTGGACCTGTGACAATCAGTGTTAGACCATTTTAGAAATCAGATACCCTGGGTACCAGGAAGTTGATTTGCCTTCCACTTCCTTAAGAAAACACACATTAATATTTAAGCTAGGTTTTCATAAAAGAAGCGTTGTGTTTGAGATGTGAAATAAAATCAGGCGGCTGGGAAAACTCCTTCAGATACAGTGACCCTGATGCAATTCAAATCATCCTCTAGATTTAAAAAGAAGAAGTAGTGCTCACCCTCCCCCAAAGGCCTTGTGGCATTTTACATCTAATGCTTCATGGCATGTGTCTATGAAGTGCAAAGAACTGGACCTTCAGTTGTAACTTCCTTCTCTGTAGACAGAAGCTGGAGATTCACAGAGGTTACCTTTTTCAGTAATCCCCCAAAAACAGTGTTTATGATTTTTCCCCTCGGTATTGTTTCTAAGCAGCTTTTTTCAATTAGAAAGCTAGCTATGCCGCATCCACAAGGGCTCATGGCAGCTCCCGCTTTATAGGTCCAAACTTGTGCATCTTCTTGCCTTCCTTTGGACCCACTCTCTGTGGAGCTGACACTGAGATTGTGTCAGACAAATTAGGCTCCACAATGCAGATAGTGTCACCTTGGATGACCAGTGTGATTTGGGTATGGCTCTAGAAGAGTTGTGGAGGCAAATATATCTCTTAAAGGTTGAGAGGACTGTTTCAAAGATCAGTGTAAATGGTTTACTTTTAAAATAAGCATTTTAACTCATTTTGATCTTAGTTGTCCAAAAGATGCAAACTAGTTATGCTTCTGGGGGAGTATTTTCCAGGATTATAAACCTACCATAGACCATTTTCTCTTTACGTGCCAGAAGGTAAATAATATTTGAAACAACAGAGCACATGAAGAAGCAATTGTGTAAGTAGAAGGCAGGTAGAATATTGAAGGTTTGTAACAGCAAAAGTTGGTTTTGTTTTTGCAAATGGAGAATTTGGTATCTTCTTCAGGTCAGATTATTTATCCAGATCTGAATCACGCAAACTACATTGCTATATTGGTTCCCACTCGCTCCATCTACCTTCATCTAGTCTACAAGGATATCCTGAGCTTTTTTGGGTCAGATACCTTGTTGAAAATTTGCCCACGCTATGCCTTGGAATATCTTCAATCTTTTGTTTCAAAAATTCACTGTACTCTTTTGGACTACGTGCTTGCATGTTCACCATGCTTCGTCATTTAAATATGATTCCAGCTTTAACTTAATATCTTAGTCAAGCCCTATATTTGATATCTTGGTATAATGATTACTATTTTGAGGGTTGCTTAAGTTTTAGATTAACACAATTTCAAAGTGAGTGCATTTTGGTTACTTTAAAAAAATCACAAATTATTCAGAGTTAAAATGAAGCGATTCTGAGATTTTCCTCTCCATGAAAAAATAAGTGTCAGTTATGCTATTATCATATGTTATTTAATCCTTAAACTTTAAAAATTTTTTTCTGCTGGTTTTATATATGATATTTGAAATAGGTATCTGATAAATGGTAGGAAGTTGTCCTTAAAAGTTCAGCCATCTTTTTCATTAATCATAATATGAATTTTTACTGTGAAGATTAAGGAGATAAGTAATCATTTTCAAAGAGTTTTAAAACAGACCGGCATAGTGAAGCGAGTCTCATATTTCATTTTCAACTGGCTCCCATTTCATTTCTTAAATAGGACTCTTTTGTCAAATTTTCTGGTCCCTGGGCAGGGAATATTTTTAAGTAGGAGGTGCTGTACAAAACTGTTGGTATAGTCTGTGTGGATCTTTTAACGTAATAAAACAATTGACTGAAAAAGTATGTTGTTTGTTGGACAGACAGAACCACACACTGGACACACAGTAATCTGAAGGCCACACTTGGGTCCTCAGCTGAGGTCTTGCTCTATAAAGCTATGTAAAGTTAGGCAAAATCTCTCACTTTTCCGGGACGTTCCTTCTTCTATAAATTGAAGAGTTTGACATGATGACAAATTAAAAAAATTACAGGAAGGCAAAGCCACTGTGGTTGGGGTAGCGTTCCATAGCTGGGCTCCCCCTTCGGCCACAGAATACCCTGGAGCCCTCGGGTAAGCTGGAACCCATGTGACAGTGACAGTCATCTACTGCTAGTGTCTTACAGTCTTCAGGTCTAAAAGAGGTGATATTAGAATGTAAACACATAATATTCTTAAGGCTGTTTTGAATTTTATTTTTCAAGAGTCCTTTTGTTACTATATGTGGTAGAAATCTTGGAAAATATAGAAAAGTTGAAAGGAGACCAAAATAATTCTTTACTGCCAAAATCCAGAGATATGCACACCCAGAAAGAAAATATTTCTTTTTAATTTTCTTTTTTATATGTTTTATTGTTTTTGTTTCTTAATAAAGTAAATATAAATGCCATGTATTTGTTGATTCCATGTAGAGCAAACCAAGGTTAACTGCCGATACAATCTGATTATTTGTATTACTGCTTTGAATATTGTAACTTCTAATTAGTAGAGTGTCATGAGACATACAACTATGATTAATGAGCTATCCTATGCCATTGAGGCATTTGAGGAAAATATTTGATGGTGATTTATTATTTCATTTAGCCATTCTCTTGTTATTGGATATTTAGGTTATTTCTAGTTTTTCATGATTATAAATATCACTATAATGAACATCTTTCAGTATAAATCTTTAACTGTGACTCTGATTATAGTGTTAGGATACATTGCTAGACTTGGGATTCCTGGGTCAAAAGTTTGACTTTTAAACTTCTAGCCCTCTCATTTTACTTTTATCTGATACCACTTGTTTTAATCTCTTATATAAGCAAATTCTGTGAGTTGTTCAAGTTGTTAAGTGAAAAAATACACTGAAAAGTAGTGCACATGAAGCAGCTCTGACAGGTTAGAGAATAGAAATATATCTCCTGTGTCATCATTAAATGGATCACTGCCCTCATTGTATGTTGCAGCAGAAAGTTGTTTTCCAAATAGGAAAAAAGTGATTTGCAAAATCAGTGCTAGCATTTCTTGTATAACTGGGATCTATCTGATTGCTAAGATTTTTCTTTCCGTCACAACTCATGATACTTACCATTGATTTAAACAAACAAGACTGATGTGTTTTCAACTCCCCTCATTTCTGAATGCATAGTTTTGAAAAAAAATTGGAACTGCATTTTGGGGGAGCATAAATGCATACTTAAGATATGAATGCTTCTTTCAGGAATTGATCCGCATCTTGGCTGGCGAATCTCTCAGGTGTGTGAGGGGGCCCTGGCTACTTGGTCATTCGTGGAGGAATATATTTTAAAAGTGCTTTCTTGACCCTCTTCTAACTTGGAGGCAAGCACATTCCTCACTTTTTCCCAAGCAAAGCGAACCAAATTTTCATGTGCAGAGAGTGTGTTTTCAGTGGATTAGACCCAAAGCTATGTTGTTCTAGAGGTCTTAGAACTGCTTATGTAGTGCACAATAAGCTTTGTAGCACAATTTAAATGTTGACTTTAACATATAAACAGTAATCCAAAAGCATTTCAGAAAAGCCGCTTTTAGGAACTGGTTTAAAAATGTACTGGATAATGATTTCTCAAATATGTTTGCTTTTTGGTGTCTTTATTTAGGCCTCTGAAGTTTTTCCTTTCACTGTTATCTCATAAGAAAGTTCAGCATCACCCTTTTTATTTTTTTCTCTGCTCTTCTTACCTTCCTTTTCTAGCTCTTTCTTTCATTCATCTAAGACACTAGACGACATTCCTTATTTTGCCGACAATGAGTTATTTATACCTAATTGCCTGGGTTCTGAGATTGTTAGGAAACTGTATTGACAATGATAATTTTCAGTTGTCTCACAATGAGGGCACATGAATGAACAGAGAACCCAATCAAAATGTGGAAAGTGAGAAACAAAGGCCCCCCCCAGCAGCACATTTCTGACATTGCCTTTGTTAAGTGTTGCATTAATAGGAAGGTGACATTCTTTTGAGCAGTAAAGCATATGTAAATAGGAAGAATTTTTTAAAATAGAATTCTGCAAGTCAGACTAATTTCTATGGCTTCATAAGGCAGAGAGCAAGTTAGAGAAACCTTCTGTTAGTAGAAAATAGAAATCAGTCATTTTCCTGTGTTGTTTAGCAGGCAAACTTTCTTATGTGTTGGGAATAATCTGAAAAATTAATTCTGTGCTTGAATCTCGTCATCAGTGAGAACCCAAAATGTTCACATGTCCTTCTCGGCATACTATGATTGGTTTGTTGTATGAATTTGTGAATTCTAAACCTAATTCCTGGGCAACATCAGAGGTAGCTTATCTGAAAATGTGTCTGGGGCTGCTTTGTGATTTGTTGATTATGGTTCTTGACTTAGTCCTCTTTGTGAGAAGGACCAAGTTGGTTGGTTCTACTTGTATGCCCTGTGTAGTTTCTTTACCATTCAACATTTTCCAGGTTAATCTACTATAACGTTAGAAATGGACAGAGTTGCCATCACCGTGGACAATGGTGAAGGACTTGTGGTGTCGGTTCCACTAACTTCCCCTGTGGAAATCATCACACAGTTGTTTGTGGTGTCTTGCAGCTTGCTGAAGAGTTTGAGTTCCTTTGCATCCCCAGTTGACTCTTGGGAGTGTGACCTTTCCAGCTTTCTGAGAGCATACTGTTTTCCCTTGATGGTGAAGCTCCATCAGTTTGTGTCTCAAATGGCAGAGATGCAAAGGCAGCTCTCTCTTAATAAAGTTTTTAATTCGATTCTCTTCTACACTAGCATGCAGACACAGAGTAATGCATCCAATAACAAAAGAAAGAGAGGATAAGGAGGTCTGGGTCCCAGTAAAATTCCAGGAGCCGCTGCACTTGCAATATTAAACCATGAACACCACCTATGACTATGACAAGAATATCATTTATGATAAATCCATGAGATGAACCAATATTCGTGGTACTGAAGATATTATAATTCAGGACTACTTAGCCTATATGCAATTCAATACAAGATTTCAAGAGTGGGACAGTAAAACTTAAAAAGTGATGTAACACTTTTTATTAAATAATTTTCCTAGGCACAGGCTTTTATCAAATTCTCAAAATGACCTACACCCATAAAATGATGAGGAACCTCACAATTCTTTCTTCCTAATTTTTGTGTTATTTCAAAAGTTGATGTTCTATTTCCTTTTATGGGACACAGACAAAAACATGCAGAACTTCATGCACAACAATCCTTGTTTTCCTCTCCCTCCTGAACATCCTATAATAAATATACAAGAAAGAAATATAAAACATTATCTAAACTCAGTTAATAGCTCTGAAAAATGCACATTCAGAGTGCTTTAAAATCTGGTTACAAACATAATTTTTCAATTTGCTGGGGGAGAAAATAGGAAGAAAGAGTCCTTTAGAACACAGAATAAATTCATTGTATGTACGTTATTGGTGTCAGTTAATTATATTCTTATTGGTCCACAAGTCAACACATCTTTAAGAAGAAAGTACACATATTTTCTGTGTTGATGATATTGAGGGGAAGTGCACACACAGTGGGACTTCTGCAGGTTGGGCCCTTGTAATCGAAGGCATTGCAGGTGGGGCTTCATTCTCTGGCATCAAAAAAGTCTATACCTTTTTGCAGTGAGTGACACTTTGCAGTTTGAATGAAATTTACTGCTCTTGTGAATTATTTTCTCCTTTGTGGAATATTCTGCATGAATGTCAAGACCTGGCCCTGACAGATTCCAGAAATATGTCCATATTAATATGCTGTGAAGCTATGGGAACCCTCATATTGCAATCTTTAGGCCAATGGGATGTAAAAAGCCTAGTGTTTGTGGGAAGCACTTATTTCTCTCTAAAATTCTTCATTTTCAGTAACTGACTTTAATTATTCTGTGACAAACTGGAAATATTTCTGTGATTATTTAGGAAGTGTGGGAGAATATCTTGCCAACTGGCTGATTTCTGGAAGAGTTTTGTCTTATGTAAAGCCTGACTGCTGATTTCAAGCGCTCTGTCTCTTCTATCCCACGCTTCTCAGGACTCTTGGCCTCCCCTCACCCTGAAAAGCCCAACATATCTTCATATGCTGAAGCCATGCGGATAATGTGACATATAGGGGTTCTAGAGGATTCCAAAACAGAATTCCTTACTTGGTAGCTAGGAGGAAACCAGGAAATTTATGATATGACAAGTTAAACAGATAAAAGATGAAATGTGGCAACAACAGACACCTTTCTGCTCAGTGACTTTGATGATGATGATGATGATGATGATGATGATTGTGGTTTGCCACTTTATAGCAAAACAACATTGGAAAGACCCACATTCTGGTCCCAGTTCTTCTATTCATAGCTGTTGCACTATAAGACAGTACTCTAGCCTCTGTGGATTTCTTACAGTCATCTGAAAAAGGACCATATTATCTGCTTGGCTGACTAAATGTAGTTAAGGTGAGGAGGAAATGAGACATCAAATGTGGTATCATTTTGAGAAGCATTTTAAAGCCAAGTGGGGATTACTCTTTTCTTGACAGAAAAGCTTCCAAAATTTGACTTAATCAGAAGTCACATATCTTAGTGACTCACGGTCCTTGCTGAGGAATCAGACGGCAGAGTGAGAATCCTGACTTCCTCGTGTGTGAGCCTGAAGAAGTCACTTGTGTAATCTGAGCCCCTTCTTCCTCATCTTTAAAATGGGAATAATGATGCTCACTTTGGCAGCGCATATAATACAGTGGGAATAAGGATAAGTTTTAGCCGGGTGCCTGCTGGTATTTGTGTGCCCCGTGCTCTATAAGTATAAGCTATTGTTAGGCTCTGAGTCCCTTTAACTATATTTTTAAGAGTTAGAACAGCCTGCAAATAGACTCATGCACATGAGTGTGCATGCTTTACACTACACAGGCAAGCTGTCATTTAAAGAGGAAATCATCCAAGGTCCCTGGTTAGTCCTGGATAATCACCTTCCATTACAATCAGACTGCATCTTGAAGTGGTGGCTGAGTGCCCATTTTTCCCAACAGTTCTCAGTTTCCTGTGCCTTCCAGTGGTATTCAGAGTACCTTAAAATTCAACTCAAGAAATTTAGCACATCTTCAGAATAAATTAGTATCATTTGCATATTACTACCCACAAAAATAGGTATAAGAACAGAATTCTCAGAGTGAAAGGCTGTATGTTTAGCAACTTGTGAGCACCACCTATACAAGAATGTTTTTGTTTCAGATGTTACTTTTTGTATACTAAAGCTAAAAGCAAGACACACCCGACAGTGTTTGTTGATATTGTGACTAACGGAGTCAGCAAAGACCAATTAAAACAGTTTAAAGAGACAGAAAGATAAGAATGCAAGCACAGAGGCAATACCTCTTGATAAATGGGCAAATGGGACCAAGATGTAACCTTCTTACCTCCTGGCAACTTTTGTATGTAAATGCATCTAGCAATGGAAACATTCCTAATTTGCACCATGAGTAAAGAGAAATTAAAAAGAAAGTCTAGTTTGCTTATTTCCCTAAAACTGCCTTTTGATGTACACTGATTTTCATCGTTTCCTTTCCAGTTGCAAATTAGTCCTCTAACTATCCATCCACTATATCACTTTCTTTCCTTGTGATTCTTGTTATATGTGGTTTAGCACATGACAGATTTTTTTACTTTACAGGTTTCCAAAGGTGATAATTTCTTGCATTTTATTTTACTACATATACTAAAGATGAAGTATTACTCAAAATACAGCTTTAGGTGCCTAAATTGCTCTATCCTTTTGCATAGCATTCATTCCTCCTTTTCTATGTCTATATAGAATATTTAAGAATATGAGAAAGTATCATCTCTAAACCCAAAGTAAAATTTTTTGTATTAAAGCGTATGTTCATTATTTACTTGGAGGTGAATGCCCTATGGATCTTTAAGCCTAAACCTGGAAAATAGGAAATAATTCACTCTGGCTTGAGAAGGGTGGGGATTTCTTTGTTTCTTTTTATATTTATTCAGGAAAAGCTGACAATCGTCCCACATTAATGAACTACACCATCAATCACTGTGTTGACAATGAGCGGAAAAACGAGGTATATGTCAGGCTGACGGCATATTGCCTTTTTCAGAGAGGGCATGGCTGTTTATAGCACTTTCGTTGGCAAAATTCTTTTTTGCGCTGGAACAAGAATAGAAAGGAGAATTAGAAAGGCAACCGGTGGAAAGAGCTTTAGTTTTCAGATTATGGAAAAAGTACTAGGGGAAAATTGAGAAATCATATTTTTGTAGTTTGTGTATCTATTCCGCAGGATTTAAAGAGCAAATGGAAAATAAGAAAAAAGGGATTCCTTTTGTTTCTCACCTTATTTTGAAGGGCTGATTGTCCTTCCCTAAGATCATGACCAAAAGTTTTCAAGATTATGTGTAGAAATGACTTTGGCAGCCTCAGGGAAGGATAGAATTTTCTCGCATCTTTGGCTTTCACTTCTCTTCTATACCACTTAGCCAGAAGAGAGCTAAACTATGGTGGACTCATTGTCTTCAGCCATTGTCACTCAGACTAGACAGTTTTGAGGACCTATAGCCCATAAGGACAGGTCTTCTCATTTCTCTTTTCTCTCCTTCAAGACCTCCCCTCTCCCTTTTTGCAGTACCGGGGATTGAAGCCAAGGCCTTTTCACTGGACTACGTGTCTAGTCCTTTAAATTTTTATTTTTTTATTTTGAGATGGTCTAGCTAAGTTGCCCAGGTCGGACTTGAATTCATGAGAGCTGGGATTACAGGTTGCGCACTGTGTCAGGCCAAACATCTCTGACTATTGTCAAATTAATAAATTGACCAAAAAAGGACACAATGAAGGTAATACCAGTGGCTATAATGATTAAGAGTTTATTATGTGTAGCTATTATTTTATTGCATCCTTTTAGTGGCCTTGTGAGATGGGAGAATGACATGACTTCACAGAAAAAAAAACCCTGGGTCTCAGAGGGCTGTAGAGTCCCATGGCCAGGGCATGGGCAGGTCATATTGTGTGGATTTCTGTATATGCATTCCAGTCTCTTCAATGCTACAGCAGTGCTTCTCAAAACTTTTAGCCTCAGGAAACCCTTTACCCTATTAAAAATTATTGAGGATCCAAAGAGGTTTTGTTTATGGGATTTAGAGCTATCCGTGTGAACTGTGTTGTGAATTCAGTCTTTAAAATGGTTTTTTCTTACTCATTTAAAAATAACGTTAGCAAACCCATCATATATTACCATAAGCAGCTTTTAAGTGATGTAATGCCTGTTGTCCAAAACAAAAACACTTAGTGAAAGGAGCGTTATGGTTTTATATTTTCCAATTTTCTTTAAAGTCTGACTATAGAAAATAATATTCTCATATTTCCTTCTGCATTCTGTTGGTGTATGATATTTTAATTAAAGCATATGGAGGAAATCCAGTTTCATAAATATATGTTGTTTGACAACGGGAGTAGTTAATTGTTCTTTACAGACACCTGTGGATATTTTTCTCGGATATTAAACCTCAGCTTGAAAAGTGGTAGTTTCTTAAAAGTTACAGCATGGAAGTTGAAATCATCTTGAGGAACTTTTTAAAGACTCTTTTTATTAAATCCCACTGGTTTATTTTTCGCTTTGTAACATCATCTCTTAGTCATTTTGAAAATGTTGGCTCGCTCACTTATGTTTATTTAATTTTGTGACCGGTTTCATTATACAACTTCAAAAAATCTATATTCATCAATGTCACTACTGATCTCACCAGAAGTTATTCAGAAGCTGTTCAAGGTCATAGTCGTAGATATAGGTTTTCTATAACCCCACTTTTTACTTGAAAGCTTGAATTTTGCCACCAGCAACACATGCTGTCAAATTTTCTTTGCAATGAGAGTCTCACTTTACTTATTTTTGACAAAAAGCTTGCCAAATATCCATATCTGAATAAACTATAGTTTGATATTTGTACTCACAAATAAAACCACTATTTTGTGTGCACAAACGGGCACACACACAAATACAAAAACCCAACTAATCTAGTTTATAATTCAAATAGTTGTCAATTGTCCTACCTGGAAATAACCATTGTGCTTTGATATACAATAGAACATTGCATCTGTGTTTCATGTTTCAACTCAAAGAATATTGAAGTGAAGAAGGGTCAAGATTTAATAAAATTTAACATTAAAAAAATTGAATTGCATTCATAACTTCACTACTTCCTCAAGAACATTCTTAAGTGAAATTATTTTTTCTGTGCTGTGTGTTTCTGGGTGTGTTTGTGTATGTTTGTTTACTCCAAGCCCATGATGGTGAAGAATATGACAACTCCCAAGTATAGGTCAGTATAGATGCCTTTATTCTTGCAAGGCACCATTAGTTTTACCCATCATTGCTTTTGCAGTTTTGGTACAAATGTTAGTATGTCAGTCCAGGGGTTCTATTAGGAAAATAATTGTGACCTTATGCACTCTTCTAAAAAACTCTGAGGCCTCAGGGTTCTACAGGATCACGTTTGAGAACTGATATTCTATGTAACATCATCTCCAAAAAATGGTAGTGATAGACACGTGAATAACTGTCTGTAGCAAAACAGCAGGAAAAGCAAACAGTAGGAGAAGAATCAGATATTACTGTTCTTACCATGACTTTTTAGTACATATTTTCACAAGTGGATTTGTAATAACGGGTAGAAGCTTTGTTAAAGTGTTGGTAGGTTTTTATTACCTGCGTCTTTGTACTTTATTTCAAATAAGGAGAAAACCTGCTGCAGATCAGTAATCGGCGCATAGCATACTTTTTAAACCATCAATGACTGTTGAACTGAGTTTTCTCTTTTACCATGTCAACAGTGAAACATACTGATTCTGTTTACAATCTTGAAAACTAGCTACTTGGAATAGATTTAAAATACTTATGCATAGTTATAGCATTTTAAGATGCAAAAAACCACCGATTTCTCACAAATGCTTGGAAAGCTTGCTTTTCTGTAACTGAAAACATCTCGTGTTTCTTCTTAGCCAAGAGAGGGTTTAAAGACAGATCCTCTAACTAGATCTAAGGGGTTTTCTTAAAAAAAACCAAAAAACAAAAAACAAAAACTAATTCTGAGAGGAGTTCCTCTTAAAGAATAGTTACGTCTCGGTTGGAGCGAAGAAAAAGTGGGATTTTTGTGGAAACTCATCATAAGTATTAATAACTTTTGAAGCTATGTTTTCATTGTTTGGAATGACTATTGGTCATATTTCTTATTTGGGGTTATTACGCAGGCTTCAGCATTGTTAATACTCAAGTCGCAACGTAGATGAATCTCGGAGTTGAGTCTCTGGGTAACAGCCATCAATATGGGTCTTTCATTCTGTTTCTTTTTCTGTGAGAATTTTTTTTTTCTCTCAAAGAGAAAGCAAAACACAAAAACTCTTGTGTGTGCTTGAGGCTCATTCATTGCAATCTGAGAAGCGTGGTATTTGGGCTAAGCCTTTGAAGCCTCCATGGCAGAGAAATGCTTAGAGTGTAGGCACTAAATATTTCAGGTTGTGGATATTTTTCAGTAGTATGTGAAAAGCATGCATAAAGTACTCCATTACCTGGCATGATTGGGAAATTGAGGCTCTCTTTAGTCAAGTCAACAACGTTTCCCAAAGTGTGTGGTAAGTTACCAGCGAAACAATCAGTGTCAGCCTGTAGGATGATTTTAACAGATAGTTTGAATTTAATTAGTATATGCTTACTTTTATAACTGCCTTTAGTTTTCTGATTTTCTTTTTAAAAATAATTTTACTTAAATGCAATACTGACTCGATTTAAAGACAAGTTATTAAATAAATGACAATAAGAGAAGAAAGTGGATTAACAAAGCGATATACAGTATCAATAATTAAAGTTTAAGGAAGCCAAATAGTTCAGATATGATTAATACATTCATTTATTTGTATGACATTATTTACCAAGCACCTGACTATTCCTACCTACTACAGACATAGCAGTCAGCAGTACAAAGTCAATACGCCTGTGGAGCTTACTTCCCAGGTTGGGAAAAAGAAATAAATATATAGTGTCGAGTAGTTAGTATGATAGAGAAAAATAAAGCAAGATTAAAGGCTAGAACATATGGAGAGGCCTAGCAAATCCTCATCAAGGAAGTTGCATATGAACAGAAGTCACCCAGGATTGTTTAGTTCATTTTGTAAGCATGCTTTGCAGTGTTTGGCTCTGGAATAGAGATCAGACCCATCAGAAGAAGCTCATAATTTGGAAATGGCGGTCTTAATTAAAATTTAATGAGATGGAGTGCAATAATGGCAATATAGGGAGGATACTTTGGGAACAAGAAGGGAACGGCTGTCCTAAGTGATGGGAAATGAGTTCACGGAAGATTTCTTAGAGGTGATTGTTCTGAAATGAAACATTCAGAATGAGGAGAGAGAGCAGGGGAAGGAGATGTGGGAAGGGCAGGGCAGGGC
Organism: Dasyprocta punctata; assembly: GCA_004363535.1. Lineage (NCBI taxonomy): Eukaryota > Metazoa > Chordata > Mammalia > Rodentia > Dasyproctidae > Dasyprocta > Dasyprocta punctata. Next base: position 95,668 of record RJWM01000017.1, read on the forward strand.
AGGGCACGGCAAAGCCATCTTCAGCAGAGGGAACAGCATAGGTGTAGGTAGGAGACATTGCTTGTAGGTGGCACACAGTGGGTGCTCACAGAAATTCACTGAATGAAAAGCAATTTGAGGACTGCTTTGGTGTTATAGGTACTCAGGGCTGAGGGCAGGTGTGGAGGAGACCTGCTGCCCTAGTAGCACAGGCTTTGTGTTTGCTGCTTCAGGAGCTTGAGGCTTTTCCTTTAGGCTGCGGGGATGTGGTGGGGGGCTCTATGAGCATGATGACGTGTCACATGTGTGCCATTATTAAATCACTCTTCCTTTCAGGGGGTGAATTTGAGTGGGATAAGGAGCAACATCAGGGAGACCTGGGAGAGGCCATTGGAGAGAAGTTAAGGAAAATCCAGAAAAGAATAATTGACACAAAGGTCAACTGGATTTGGCAGAAGGGGGATCATTTGTGAATTTAAAATCACTTAATCTGTGCCATGAGAGTGGATTCTGGGGTTTGAGGGCACTGAGGAGTAGAGGGGGGACAAACAACTTTAGCTACAGGAATGAGCACTTTTTAGAAAATTGGGAACTGCAAAAAATTAACATTAACCTAAGTAGAATGCCACCTGATTATTAGTACTGGGGCTGAATGTCCAGTGCCCACTCACAGACCCAGCTGACCAATTCCTCTGCCTGGACTCTGCTCCTGAGAGAGCTCAGAAGCCCCCCAAGACCCCAGATATCCTCCTCTTCATAGGGTGGGAAGTCCATGGGGCCACCTGGAACCTGCCCATGACTCCAGATCACACTTAGATTTCTTGGATTCAGGAATTCACTGTGGCAAAGCCTTGGAGCCCATGTGCCAGGCCTGTTCTGCCTTCTCCTCCTGTGCACATACTACGCTACTGGGGTGGACAAAGGGCTGTTGGTGCAGGATGGGGAAGGACATTGAGAGGTGGGCGCAGGTGTGTTTGCATCTAATGGAGACCCCCTGAGATGTGGGTGAGAGCCCGAAGTGGAAGGAGGGCATAGGACATGGCTGGGGTGGCTTCTCTGTGTCATCTAGTCACTGAATGGAACTTGCAAGAGTCTGAGATTTAAAAAATTGAACTTCTTAAGTGTCTGCTTGGCAGGTGCAAGGTTGTGAGTTCAATCCCTGGAACCAATAAAAAACAAAACAAAAACAAAAACAAAATAAAAAATTGAACTTGGCCTTGTGTCTTGGTTTGAAGGAGTGTTTGTCAGGGTGAGAGGGATGACATTTCACTGAAAGTGTGTTTATTGGTTTTATAGTTTTTAAATATTTAGACAAGTCATATGTGAGTCTTTTTTTTTTTTAATAAGAAGGGTCCTAGGTATAATGCTTTGAATTTGTTCCTATAACCTAGAAATATGGTCAGAATTGGTGCAAGTACCCAGTTGTTCCTGTAAGACTGCTTAAATAATGGTACTTAAGACTAATTAAGTAAATTTAATATTATTAAATATGATGTTATTCAAGATAGCCTGTCAGGATTTACTTCTCTTCCTACCAGCACCCAATGTCTTCGGCCTCCCTGGAAGCCCATCAGTGCTCACCTAGACCGAATGAAATAATCCAGAGAAGCTCACGTTTAAAAGTCACTGTTAGAAACTAGATTTGGAGAAAGTGAAAGCAGCTCCTCCCTTTTTTGGGTAAAAGGGAGTAATCACAGCTTTCTAAATCTCAAATCTAAACAGTAATCTTTGCGGTTAACCTACAGGGTGAGAGTTAATTAAAATATTTCGTAAAAATTAGGAAAAAATGGGATCAGAACCATCACTGATTTACCAAAGCAGTGTATTAAGAAATTATATGCTTACGAGTGATTTATAAAGTCTTGGACAAAACTCATGATCTGATTAAAACAATACTAAGTACTTCCAGAAAAATTCTTTTTCTAGATAAAAAGATCCAAGACATCAGCATGATCATCAGATTTATCCAATAAAAGAAAGGGCGTAGGAAAGAGTGAATTCCAGATAAGTCCTGTGGAATACTCCTGAAAGCCATGAGGTCACCAGGAAATTAAAGTTGGATTTGGGGCCCAGAATTTGTTACAGCCATTTCTATTCTCTAAGGCTGGAGCCCAGACTGCCCAAAGCAGGACTGAGATCCTCCAGGAGGCAGAAGCAAACTTTTTTGTTGTAGCACTTGACCTGTCATGTCACCCCTGGAGTCTGGCTGGTTTGACTAATGCATTTTGGGGGGCCCCTGTGCATCATGCTATAAAATTGCTTTTCATATTTTTGCAGATGAGAATCTTTCTTTCTTCCTTCCTTCCTTCTTTTTTTTTTTTTCTCATGTTTAGGCAAGCGCTGCCCTACCCACAAGTGGAATACCATGGAATGCACTGTGACACAGAACAGAAGGGAATGAAGATTTTATCATTCAGCTATCCTATTCCAGGCAGGGTGCAGGGTTCTTTTTTTGACTGTCCAATTAATTCTCATAGTAACCATGAAGATGGTCAGAGAGGTTAAGGAACATAGCTGAACTTACAGGGCATAATAAGTGGCAGATACTGGGGTCATATTGCTTTCCTGGTGATGCCCTGTTCTGGGTTCTTTCCTTAACCCTACAGTGATCATGGTTTAGTCTCCTAGGCTCAGGGCTCTCAGGAGCTTGGAGGTTTTACGGTCACAGTCCTTGCGACGCTTGCCACCTTCACAGTCATTCTGAGCCACACAGAGTCTTACTTGCAGTGGATCTGCTACTCTGCCTACAAGTTTCCTCTTCAGAGACAGTTCCACATGGAAGTACTGTCTTTTGCTAAATCAAACATCACTCCAGGAGGATTCTGTTGATGTTTAGGTGCAGGTTACTTTGTGACTTATTAAGAATCTAAGGACAATACAACAGTTGGGAGAAATAGAAGAAGGAAAATCTGGTCCTGGGAAAGGCCCTGTCCTACCCTTTCTCCAATTTTATATACTTAATCTTATTCCCCAAATTCTTCTGTTTAAGAGATTATCCCTGAGACAAAAACTATATTTTCCTCAAAGCTTGATCAGGCTATCAATGACTGTCTTATTGGGCAAAGCCAATGGATACCAAGTAGAAGGCACTGGCTTCTCTCAGTAGATGGCTAGTAATTCATCAGAGGGTTCTGTGGCCTCTGCGTGCGTAGCTGAGGACTGGCAGTGCACTTCTTTGGCCATTGATCTGCTCTAAGATTGTTCATCCAGAATCAATTTCCCAAAGTCAAAATGATCTTGAGCAATGTGCTTTCCAGTTAAGAATTTTTGCATGTTGGGGAAAACCAACCTTGAATTTTCTGCATTATATTTGTTTGAATTTTCCAAAAAATCAAAATGCACCAAGGGAGTTTTATTATTTAGTACTGCCTAGAGTGAAGAATTCTTACTTCATTAAAAAAAAAAAAAAGGTCCTCCGTGAAATTTCTACCTGATTAATTTGAACAAGGCTGTGGGCCCCCACCCCTTACTGAATCTCTTAATGTAATATATATTGGGGATTTTAAAGTAGAAATGAATTTCTGACAAAAATAACCATTCAAATGGTAAAATGCAAAATAGTAATGCAAGATCAGTCATTCTTGTTATGAGACATCAAGCTAATGTGATTATAAATGTTAAGGTCAGACAAAGCCTTAGGCATGAAATTCCAAGAACTAGAATGTTCCAAAGGAGTACAGGTGAGACTGCAGAGTTGTCCCTAGTAAACTCTGGTATCAGGATATTTCTCAGGTTGTGTCACCCTTGCTTGTGACTGCATCCATAGATCCCCATGTAACAAAGCATGGTCAGATTGTGTGTGTGTGTGTGTGTGTGTGTCTGTGTGTGTGTGCATGTGTGTGTGCATGTGTGTGTGTGTGTGTGTGTGTGTGTGTGTGTGTATAGGTTTTGTACATTGAAATCCCCTTTGACTCCAAGACCAAGAGTTTAAAGAGGCTAATTATGATTTGCTTTCTGGGTTTGATCAAAGGCTCTCTATATAATAACCAAATAGTACCTCAAATCTTGTTTGTTGTGCTTGTAGACAATTGGATTTCACTTTAGTCTGTTCACGTTGGTGGAGTTTCTCATTGTCTTTCCTTGGTGGAAAAGTTAAAGAGGAATCTCTTAGTCATTTGATCCAGTTCTGGTTATAGAGATGTGGCTATGTGTCTTTCTTCAGAGACATGCCCACGGGCAAAAGGCAGGAAGGATGAATTCATGCCATGAAGAATATGAAAGGCTTTCCTGATGCCTCCTCTCTCATCTTTCCTCCTGGACAGGAGGTTCGGCTGGGATAGGGAAGCCAGCATGAGAGTGAGACAAGAGAACACAAAGGATTTATATCCCATCTTCCTATCTGCCCTGACCACGGACGGAGGTCATTTCTCTTCAGTGATAAAAGCGAGGGGACATAGCACTTGTAGTTGTCTTATTGGTCTGTCTGTTTTCTTAGTGCAGTCTTACTCTTAGACTGGTCTCTGCCTCACCAGTTGAACTAGAATTTGAGGTTTTTGGGTTTAATTTGTTTAATCCTTTAATCTCTTTGTTCTGATCTAAGACAAAATTTGTTCCTAGATTCTACTTTTATTGGTTTGTGGTCATGGCTCTCAAATCAGGCTTCGCAATCCTAGGCTGCGTCCGGTAATCCCAGTACTCCAGGAGGATGAGGCAGGATGACTGTAAACTGAAGCTCCACCTGGGTAGTTTAGTGACCTAGTAGATTCTGTATCACAATAAAAAGGGCTGGAGATATAGCTCAGTGTGAAGCTCCTGGGTTCAATACCCACAATTGGGGGAAAAAAAAAGCCTAAATGTAGAGACACAGTGGCAGTGGTAAAGGGGCTTCACAAGATGCTTTGTCCTTATTTCATTTTAAATTCAGTAGGATTCTTTGAGTTCCTACAATGAATATTCTTAGTTCTGTTTCACAGGGAAGGAAAAAAAAAGACTTAGAGTCTTGTAAGAACTTTTCTTTAAGCTAGTTTGTGTCTACATCTAAATATTTATTCTACTGTTTTCTACACTAACAATGGTATTTTCCATTAACATTGTTATGTCTGAGTAAAATTGTTATCTTTATTTTCAACTGGAAGACACTGAGACTGTAAGAAACTTTCTCCCTCTGGTAATCCATCGATTTAGTAGCTGAGCCAGATACCAAGCAGAGACCTCCTTATAGGTCACACTCAATTGCTAACAAGTCTAAAGGAAACAGCAGGACTCTTAATGTACCCTTAGTGGAGATAAATCCTATGAAATTATGTTTCAGCAGCAAAATAGACAAGCACAGTAATTTTGGTGTGAAATGTGCAAAGTCTTATTTACAGAACATCTCATGATGCTGTTCCCAGATGTCTTTTTAAAGAAATTTTTAGTTACATGCAAAAGAACTGAAAACCAGGAATATAATTGGTAAGAAACATAAATCTGTCCAAAAAAAACAATTACAACAACTTGATGAGATATATATTTTCTCAGCATCAGCATAAAAGAAAGAACATTCTGATCCAGAAATGGTATGTAAGTAAATAAACTTTAATTGGTTTGACAATGCCCCTTTTCCTGGTAGTGCCAAGAATCCTAGCATTATAATTACATAGTTCTGGGTAGACATGTGGTTTCCATTAAGAAAGACTTGTGATTGACTGAGTTCATGAGGCATGTCAGAAAAAACACATCAATGTCTTTATAAGAAGAGAAGAGAAATGTATCTAAATGTATTTATAACTTCACAAGATACACATTCATAGTTTCAAAAGGGCATACATTTCTTTAATTCTGACTTACAAAATCATTAGGGAAAGCCATTGGGAGTGTTTTGGCTTCCATTTCTCCGGAACACAACACAGTGACTTGCATTTAGATAAAAGGGATACTTTTTTGACCTTACAAGGATTTATTTAGAGGGTCTCGAAGGACAAAACTGAAGAAAGTCTTAGTTGAATAAGTTGTTGCATCGTGTACTTACACTCCTCCATGTCCCCCTCTTCCCCAGTGGCTTTATCATTAACAAAAAGATTTTTTAGATCTATTCTCTCTTAGCCCTGTGTGGTAAGCCAGGCAAGCCTTATATTATATTCTACTTCCAACCCTACCCCCGCCACAACTTTTTAATTGAAAAGGAAATGGAAACTTGGGAAGTTAGTAAGTTGCTGAAGGTTGTGCAGCTAGTAAAGGCTTTCAATTTAAAGTGTTGCAAAAACATTAGAGAAAGGTACATTAGGCTGGCAAGGAGGGGTATTTCAACTCTTGCATTCTGCAAAAGCCAAAACTCCACAGGTAATAAAGAAAAAAAACTTATGGAATAGTTTGAATTTTATATGTAAAAGGATGAAAGGGTGGGTTTCCTTCAAGAACATTTTAAACTCAAACCTAATGACTTGCCTTAATCACCTAAAGTGACTACGGTATCGAACAGTTTATTTTCTGCTTTTGTGTGAATAGTTTCAAAATGACAAACATTTTTTAGGTCTGCCAAATACTGTCATCTTTTGGCACTGTTAACATCTCAAGCTTCATATATTTTCTTGACGTGTGTGCGTGTGTGTGTATGTGTGTGCTTTTTTTTTTTTTTTTTTTTTTTTTTTTTTTTTTTTTTTTTTTTTTTTTTTTTTTTTTTTTTTTTTTTTTTTTTTTTTTTTTTTTTTTTTTTTTTTTTTTTTTTTTTTTTGCTTGAAAACTATTTTGTCAAGTAGTGGCAAAACATGTGGTAGTGTTTTTAAAATGACTATCTCTACAAAGACATCGCTTGCATAAAATATGAGATTTATTTAATTTAAAAAATAAACTAGTGCCTTCGCTTCTTCAATGGAATGTCTAAAGCTGTTTTTGTAAGTGATTCAGATATTTCTGAGCAACCATCTGGTATGCTAGAGTGGATATGCAAAATATTTTAGTCTGAAGTTAATGAAACAATGGCCTATGATGTCACCAATAATAAAAATAACAATGAGTAATAGCCCTGTTTATCAAGTGCTTACTATGTGCCAGGCACTGTGCTCTGTGGAGCATATTTATTTAATATTCTCATTAGTGCTAGAAAGTTGGGATTATTAACCCTGTGTTATCAATGGAGAAATTGAGTTTCAGTAGCAAAATTGTCTAACATCACACAGCTAGTAAATAGCAGGGCTGAGAGTTACAGACTCCTTCCCTCTCTGTGCTGTCTGTTATGCTTTCTGTGAAGACTGGATGGTAAGATATTTAGCAGGTTCTTTGTCCTAGGATCAGTACTGGGATTTGTTTATGGAGTTTTTATATACCTCACTGGCTCATGTGATCAGTTGGTTTATCAGTGCTAAGGAAAGTAGAAAGTGATGGCTTTCACTGAGATTGGCCCAATCGTAGGGTTAGATTAGCTCCGACATTCCAACAGCCTTTTTTAAAGAAAATGTGAAAGTGTATTTTTGTCTGCTCATCCTATCAATAATTTCTATCCAGAGTGACTATGGGTAGTTACAAACAAGGAGAACAAGGTGCAGGGAGGTTAGGGACTTGTTTGAAGTCACACAGCTCTTGTGCTCAAGTTAGGGCTAGAAACGAGACTTTCTGACTGATTCTCATTCTGTATGGAGTCAAACCTGTGTTTATTTACTAGGATTTTCTGAGTGATGTTACAGTGAGAGCTGGGCTCCACGTTGCTCCTGTTTGTGTTCACACCCCAGCTAAGCTCTTAGTGCAGCTGCCTTCTTATGCAACACACCGCCTACAGTAGTCTCCTTCTCTAGTCCACTCCTCCACACTGAAACCGGGAGGTCTGCTTTAAAGTGTCTCTTCTTTCATGCCTCTCTCCAACAAAGGAACTTTAGATGGCTTCACAAAGCCAAGATTACTGAGCATTGTCTCCAGGACCTTGCTGATACAAACGCAGAGCCTGAAGTACCAGGGAACTTACCTGATCGATCTTCAGCAAGAGATGACCCTCATGGTGTTATTTTGAGCATGTGTTTCACACTCTTCCACCTGCACTTCGAAACCCCCTACACCTCACCTGTGTTTAGGATCCTTCCAATCCTATGCCAGGAGGTTCATTTCCTGATTCTTCTTCAAATGCTTCCAGGTCTGTCTCATTGTTCCTTCCAATGGTGGCTCCTCTGAAGTCCTATTGCTTTTTGTTTAGATCTCTCATATCATTCATTTCCATCTTGTATTCTAGTTGTTTTCGTATGTTTTATTCTCCCCACTAAGCAGGTAAGCTCCTGAAGAGCTATGCCATCTAGAGCTTTGCATGGAAATGATGTGCTTCATAGTAGCAGGCAGGATAAGTCAGGTAGTAAGCCCATACTGTCTACAGTGAAGAAAAGAGTGAGCTATGGCATATCTTAGATGACATTATCATAAATTAATATGTCTTGAATGACTGAACACATGAAAGAATGGCTATGATCTGCCCTTGACCTCTTATAGACCCTTCCATCATCTTGAGCAGGGGAGTAAGCAGTAGAAGTTTCACAACAGTGCCTGCTGCTTTTCTTGAGCTGGCTTTGGAGCTGTGCACTGTGGGAGAGAAAGACTTGCGTAGGAAAGGCTGTGGACCCTGCTCCAGGTTTCTGTCTGCCTCCTTCTCAGGAATGCCTGCATTTGGCTTTAATTGGTTGTGGATTACAGTGATCACTGTGACTAAGCACTTGTATGAGGCTTTCCAAGAGCCTCACAGCTATTTGTATCCATCAGTTGACATGAAGGGGTTTGTGTCTGCTTTCTAGGCTGACAAGAAATTGCCCTCTATTTGGCACTAGAACAACCATCTTTAGTAGTCTACATTCAGACTCCATCATGCATTTCATTAAAAACCAAGAAGGCTAGCTCTCTGGCCTGGAGATGGAAGAGCAGCTTTGTAGAGAGCCCTCCTTCCCTAATTTGTCCCTTTTTGTTTCTGGCTGGGCCAAGAGTGGTGCAGAATGCAGCTGTCCAACTGCTGTGAATTGATACTTCTGGCTTGGTTAAGTATTGGAGGTGGGTGGGAGTGTTTACTGGGTACTAGAGAGTTAGGGAGTCAACATACATCTGCTGGTGTGCCTCAGGGGCCTAGAAGCTCATTGGACATTTCAACAGTTTCCTCTGGAGCAAAGACGACAACATGTCTATGGTAGCCAAGACCAGTGGCTACTAGAGGAAACCAAGAAAGCCAGAAGATTTTCTGTTAGAAATTACACAGGAGCTAATTCAACCGGAGATGGCAGCTGCTGAGTGAAGCAAAGGGAGGAGGTGCCTCGGAGGACTCCAGATTTTTTAACTTCCTTTTCTCCGTGTTACATTGGCTATATTTTGCTCAAGTCAAAATCATAAGGAGAGACGTGGAAGAAAATGTTTGAAGTCCTCAGCTCTTGGCTTGACTCAGTTAGGGGCAACTTTAACAGCCTGTGGCCACCTGTTACAGTTGATACATTGTGTCAACTTGAGAAGTTTAGACGTTTAACTGAGAGACTCATCAGAGATCCAAGGTTCTTACTTTGTAAATATCCTCATCCTGTGCAAAGGAGGGCAAGGAGATTTTCTGAGGGCTACTCTGGCCCTGAAGGGGGGCAGGGTGGCCTGTGTACAATATAAGCGAGGAAAACAGCCTTGTTTTCCCCTTTTGCTCTGGCTGCTGCCTTGAAGTGTTGCCCCCGTGCCATGCCACCCTGCCTTGGAACCAGCTGATTATGGACTGAAACCTCCAAAAACTGTAAGATAAATAAACCTTTCCTTCCTTCATTTTGGGTGCCAGGTATTTTGTCCCAGCAACGAGAGAAAAGTAAAAGTAACCAAGACACCTCTTATAAATTTATATTATTATTGATCTGTTCTGGGAGGCAGACTGAAAAGAAAAATGAGTCTTACTTAAAGCCTTTGAGGAAATGCATCTGTTGAAGGAATAGCAGCCCTATCTACTCAGCTCTTCCCTTTGAAGACAGAGTGGTGGGTAACTCAGGTTCTAGAAACTGATGCTCAACAATTTCAGCAAAGAGAAAGGGATTTATTGGAGAGCTAATAGGTGGGGTTAAAAGTCAGAGGAAGAGTTGGATAATTAAGTGTTGGGAAGATGAGGCTGTTAGGCAGCTCTGGGGATCTGGTTGGTAATAGCGTCTCAGGATACTGCCTGCCAAAGGCCTGAGTTTATGCTGTTTCTCTCCCCATCCCTTACTCTTCTCAATACTCAGTGTCCAAGTAGAGAGAGATGAATGGGCTGCCTTGGCTCTTAGTCCCCTAAGATGGTGAAGAATAAGCTAGGGATAGTTTTTAAAGGCAAAAGTGAAATCACAAAGGGAAGTTGGGAGGATTGTGCAGGAGAAGTAGAAGATGGGCCTACCATTTCTTCTGTCTCTGTGAGCATCCTCATTCATTCATTCATTCATTCATTCATTCCACTGATTGTGAGCACCTCCTATGAGCCACCTAATGTGCTTCATGCTGGAAACACAATATTTAATGATTGCCCATGTTACAGAATTTGCCCCTGAGACACAGGAGCTGTGGAGAAATCAGCCTTTCACATAGGGGTTGCTCCAGTGAGCTAACAGGACACATATCCTTCCCACTTCCAGAAGTCTGGGACACGTGTTGAAGAGACCCTAGGACCCTTGATTGTCCTCCTTCAGAAGTTCTTCGTACTTCACTATCCCAGCTTCCAGTCATGCCAACGACTGCTTCTAGTCAATTTTCACTTACACTTATTTATCCACATAATTCACAGTATATTAATTTCAACTCATTTATGTTTATTCAGAAGTGTTCTCGTATCTTTTTCTTGCGCAGTTTGTTATGATCCCTATTAAATTTTCAAGCACCCCTGGACACTTGTTTTTATGTTTAGTTGTCTTCTCTACCCATGTTGTCCCTGGACTATCTAGTAACTAGAAGAAGGTCTACTACAAAGTCTGTATCTGCCTGGGTGACTTTGGAGATCCTCCCAACCTCTCTGCTCTTTCTTTCTCTTATCTGTTATATGAGGCAATCCCTACCCTGCTTTCCTCATCAAATTATTGGGAAGATCTAATGAAATCATAGATGTTAAATAGGCTTGAAAAATTGAAAAATGTTCTTAAAGCCCAAGGGATTTATTAGGACTCTGTGGCTGTATAATAGAGGAATGAACATGAGAAGTGATGACTCAGAGTAAGAATAATAAAATAATAACAATAGTAATCCTACTTTGCCAGTGTTTATTGTATTCTAGGCACTATGATAAGCCTTTATGAGGATTATTTTATGTAATGTTAGCATATGGGAGATACTAATATTATCTCCATTTTACAGATGAAGAAACTGAGGCTCATAAAAGTGAATTAGCTTGCTCAAGGGTACATGTTAAGTACATGGGATGCCTGAGTTTTAATAAAAATCTGTCTACCTTATCTCCTCAATGACACCAGTAAATGTTATCCCTCTTATAACTGCTTGATATTTCACAGATCTCTTGTTCTAGGGTGGGAAACTCCATTGGAAATGCCTCATTTAAAATATGGATGCTAAAATTACAGTCTCAACTTCCAAATTGTTTCCAACACTTCCTATCTGTGTGGTGTGAGTCGAACGACTTAGTCTCTCTGACACTGAGACTCCCTATTGTATGATGGGCACAATAATAGTACCTTATTCACAGGGCTATTTCGCAGAAGTACACATAAAGCATTATGGAAATAGTAATTATTAATTGATAGGTGAACTATTGAGTTGCTAAACTGTGGTCCAGGTGGAATGATATAAATCTGGCAGGGACAATGAAATGAGAGAGGTGTCCTTCCTAGAAATGTTCCTCCTGCTTCTCTCAGCCTTTGAAGCCAACAGTCCCCTGACTCAATTCAGTCCACAGACACATTTATTCTTCAGAGATACGAGTTAGATGCCAATGTCCTAGAATCAGGGTTTACATTCAAATACATTTCTCTGACCTTTCTTATAAAATTGAAAAAAACATACAACCACACCCCTGCCTGGCCCTACCAGCTGTTGTTGTACATGAGATGGGACCTCTGCCTGCATTCCTGTAGGTGTTTGAGTTGGAGACCCCTGCCCGAGAGCCACCAGACTCAGCCAGGGTGAGCCAGAGGAGGAAATAGCAGTAACTCTTTTTAATTAAAGGAATCTAGTAGAATAGTACCCGCTCCTAATGTTGTCCAGGACCTGTCAGTAGGACCCACTTCTACCTGTCAGGCCATGAAGTGAAGAGCAGTTTTCCCTATTGCAGATCAAGGCCGGAGGAGATAAAACAAAACCAGAGCAAAAAGGATGGGAAACATGTTTCTTAATTAATCTGAGGAAGGAGACAGGGGCTGAGAGAGACAGCCTGGCTTGCAGCTCTGCATTTATCATGCCGCTGCCCCCTGACCCGAGGCCTCTGCTAGACGGAAGAGCCAGGCTGCTCGGAATGGCTTTGCTGATGTGCCATTCCTGGGGTAAGTGGTTATTGATGAAGGGGCTTAAGTGGTGTGTGGAGAACACCAGCCCTCCAGCTAACGCTCCAGGCCTCTGCTGGCTCTGGGTCCCTGCTGGGATGCCCTCCCAGCTGGCAACCACCCCAGGGAGCTTTGAGGCAGTCTTTCTACTCTTGGATCCAGGGGCTGGACTTCATGGGACTCAGTGACATCCAATGAAGGACCCTCTCTTCCTCCTGAGATACCCTTTTCCAGTTACTGACAGAAGAGCTGAAAGCCTGGATTGTCTGTCCAGGCCTCCTGATGTTAGGCTCTGACACCCCTGTTTTAGTGACTTTATTACTGATCGAAGGAGTAGCGTAAGAGCACATTAATAGCTTTTGGGGGTTAACAGTGATTTGAGAAGTGTGGTATCTGTAAAAGTTCGAAAGAATATATGGACCCAGAACTTGGAAAGAAAAGAAAGTAATCACTGTGAACATCCATACGATCGGAGATTTTGCTTTTGTCTTGAAATGGGAGCTCTTTGGTTTAAAAGTTCATTAAAAACTAAAAACTATTTCTGTTAGAAAATAAAAGAGATCACTGGGTGATTACAGTGTACAGTCAGGTTGACAGCATTGATCTAACTCCTTCACTTTATGGCCACAGGAAGTGACGACTGTAATTTCCACATGATTGCAAAGCTGGGTCATGGAAGAACTACCACTAAGACTCCTGGTCGTTAGTGTCCCAGGCCAGGGTGCTTTTTTTAATGCAGGCTTTTCTTGCAAATATCCTTCTCATGCCATGTCCACGATTTTGCTGTATTTCTGTATCTTGTGTACTATTGTCAAAAATAAATGTATTTCTATCAACTTTATAGTACTGCATGATATGCAGCTCAGCTTCACCTGCTCTAAATGGAAGGTAACCACCACACACCGGCAAGGAAGAGAAAGCAGCCTCATCTTGTGGGTAGCCGGACAGTACAGCCTGCCAATGATTCTGCTAAGCATGGAGGCAGCAAGTGCGAGGTGTTGGAGCAGTGCTAGCCCCAAAGCGAGACTCGCACATTGACTTAATCGGAGCAATTAAGAGAAAATTGAAAAGGGAATGACTTTCTCACTCTGTGATTTGATGTTATTTAATGCTCATGTACTTGTACCACTAAAATTGTCCTGCATGCATTATTGGTACTACTTTATTTTCCTTCAAAGTATGATGGTGGTAATTTATGTAATAAGTATAGTTAGTAGTGTAAAAAAGAAGGTCAAGTATCCATAAAATAGAAGAATGAAGTATAAATTCAGGTCATCAGACAAGATATTTGACAAACTTAGAAAATAAAACCTAGAGACCTGAAGTAATCATGAATGATATCACAGTGATCAGTTTTCAAACATAGGTGAAAATATTACTGTTTATATTTAGGATAACTCTGACGTATTATTGTTAGTAGATTTGTGGGCAGTGGTCTCAACTAAAGCAGTGACCACATTTAAGAGATGTTTTTACTCCTTCTTTTGATATTCTGCGTATGACTTGGAGGTTTATGAGATTCATTGGAGAATTCATTGGAATAAGCTCCTACCTGAAGAACTCAAATAGAGCAATAACAAGCACTTTAATGTTAGTTATTAATATTAGATTTCCATTTAAAGAGACATAGTTCTATTTTATCTATTTAGAAACACCCACACATTGTGGGATGAGTTCTACCCAGATAAAGCACTAAAATACTCCTAGGTACCTAATTTAAAAATGTCTGCCCCAGGCCTCAAACTTATTTTAGATTTTGATCAGAAACATTATCTCAGGATTGGTCATTATCTCCTCCCTCCCTCCACACTCCATCTCTACCCATTTGTTAGTATTCCCTTTCCAAATTGAAATATCTGCTTCTTATTTCCTTTGATTTTCCAAAGACATTAGAGCCAATAGGGAGTCTTCATCTTCTGGTCAATACTCCTTGATACATTTACCTAAATGGCATGTTCTTCTTCATGGAGCTGCATCTGTACAATAATTAAATGTACCTTCAAACAGTATTGAAGGTAGGTAGTCTTTGGGCTTATTGCTTAATTAGTTCAGCTTTGTCCTATAGTTCCCCATCACCGTGAATCAATACTACTCTAGAGCACATCCCACCAATATTGGAAAAAGGTGCCTCCTGCCTCTATGAGTGGATGCAGTAGAGTTCGGATCATGTTGTAAATTAGTTGTATTGGAAATATCAAGTCAGTCATACATTCAGAGAGGTCGTCGAGTGAATGTGTCTCTTCAGAACACACTTAGATACACACAAAGCCCTACATGCTTCCTTGGGGTCTATTGTTCCTTTCTTCTTTTATGTTTCTAGGTTTGCTAAGAATTCAACCCAATAAAAGACATGGCTTTTTCAAGGCTTGCTGCCAAAGCGAACCCTGGTGCTGTTTTACCACATTCTAGGTGTCACACTATTTTGATTGACATGAAAAGCTGATAGTTTTCTGATGAGAGTTCTGCCATGGAGCTAAGAGAGGATGGGGTGAAGAGGAGCCCTCATGATGGGTACTCAGGGCGCCTTGGATGAAGGATGGCATGGAGCTATGTGCCAAGGGTAGTGGCTCCTGCTTTGGCTTTGTCCCATGAGGTGACAAAGCAGGTCCCCGTAGGAGACGTGACCAGAAGGATTTCATAGTATCTGACCACTTGTTATGTTGGATTTCCTTCCAGAGTAATTTTGGTTAATACACAAGATACTGGATGCACCTTGATATATATCTTTTCTATTAACTATCAGTGGGATTATATTGTCTGATTCAAAGGATCATAGTTATTATAAAGTTACTTTTAGTTAGGAAGGCACTTTCAAAAAGAACAAGCTGGATTTGTGCTGAAAAAACCCAAGTAGAGAGAGAGGGAGAGAGAGAGAGAGAGAGAGAGAGAGAGAGAGAGAGAGAGAGAGAGAGAGAGAAAAGACTGATAGTCTTGTAATAGGGATTTTTGTTTTGTTCTTAATTTATTTTTTCAACAAATATTCATGTAGTATCTTCAGTGTGTCAAGCAATATAGTAGGATCTAGAGACATCGAGATAAAAGAGGCAGAAAAAGTTACAGCCTTCAGGTAGCTTGGCCTGATCTTGTTAATCTTTACGTTCCTACTGCCTAACAGTGTCTGACATACAGTAGCCCCTCAATAAATGATCATTAATTTGAATAGAAAGTATGCCCAACTGCCACCTTTCCTTCTCCATTTTTAAACTTTGGTCCATCTGTACCTTTGATTCAACCTTATCGTGCAAATAATACTATTAGTAACAACTGTGGCAGCTAATATTTATTTAATAAATATCAAACAATTTACATTCATTAGTTCATTGTCTCAAGGCACTTATCTATTTGACCTAGGATTTGTAAAGATATTTCTAGGCATGGTTTTAAACTTATCTACATTTGTGAGAGTTTCAATTACAGTAGTTTGTGGTTTGGTCTAGGCAGTTGTAACCTATTTTGAATCTTCTTCCCCAGGCCATACATAAATTCATAATTAAATCCCATGTGTGCAACTCATTTTAGCTACATGGTAGTCACTCAAATTCAGGTTGAATTAACTGGATACAAGTATAAAATCATGTCATCAGAAGCTTACCTAGATTTTGAATCAAGTATCTCAGATCTTTACAATAACAATTTGAAGTTATTATTCGGTACAGTTTTCCTATATAAGTCTACTGGACCTTTCTTTTTTTTTTAAATGAGATTCTAGCAGCAGGGTTTTGGTAGACTATCTAAACCAAAGTGATAACAATTATTTCAAATCTGTTTGTACAGTTCTGCAAAGTAACCATGACACCTTGTGCCATTTCTCTATGAGCTTGTGAGTTACATCATGTATACAATTTAAACCTTTAAAAATACAGAACTCAGAGTACTTGAACACTTATAAAATATTTTTAGATTAATTTTTAATGAGTTTTAATATTTTAATATTGTACTGGATCTTAAGGAGGAGAGTTGCTGTTGTTTTAGGCAGTGGTGAACAATATTACTTCATGAGATAATGTTTAATTAAAATACACTAATTTATGTGTTTGTTTATTAGCTTTATCCCTAACGCAAAGAGAACCTCTACATGATTTTATGAAAAATGTAGATGAGGATTTTGGCATTACTAATAAAGTTAAATTAGAATAGGTAAAAATGTATGCTTTTACTGTCATAGCTTTACAAGAAAGAACTTTAAAATGTTGATCCCACATGTTATAAAGATCACATTTCAGTAAAAAGATTATATTCTCGTGGAAACAATCTTCTACTTTTCTAACTTTCTTTGGTTTTATTAGGTTTTACCTGATTTGTTCTTTTGTCAAAATATTTTGCCTCATTTCTATAATTTCTGGAGTCATTTTGATGCAAGTATATTATAATGAAAAAAAATTTTTTTTAACATTTGGAAATAGCCATCTTCATTCAGTACAGCCCACTTTGAGCACTGATGTAACAAATGAGAAGCACTTTATTGGATAGTACATATTCTTTGCTGATTTTGCTTACTCCAAACTTAAATTTTACGCTCTCCAGTTTTGGAGCATGGTTTTTGTGAACTTTTGCTGTGGTTTTGAACATCCCTCATAGCTTAGAAATTAGCAATGATATTACAGCTTTAATCATATTATTATGGAACTTATTAGCTTACTTTTCCCTTTTCTAAGAAATTTGCTTAAATCCCTTGATACAGGCAAGGAGGGATAAAAACAAGAAAGAATGTTGTACTCCAGTTTTCCAGTTTTATTTTATTTAAATGTTCTAGGTACAAACAGCTATTAACTGTCTGTGTGTCATGGATAGACCTTCAGTAGCATCGTGTTTCCTGCAGAAAAGAAAACAGATTCAAAATGAATGAAATAGTGAACTGCCCTGAGATATTTTCTCTCCATTCTCCCTTTGTTAGTTATTTATATTCACACTTCTTCACTTCACTACATTCCTTAGTAAACAGCTTGCAGGGGGGTTGATGTTTGTTAATGAACTGTCAGTAAACACATGTTCTCCCCGACTTCTTAAAAAAGACTGTTTTGGGGGTGAGCATGCTGGTTTCCAATTCCTGTTCACGCCATGGAAACAGAGAGGGAGACTTGGCCAAGGACCTGGCCTGGGAGCTGGGCACGGCTCACAGTCACGTGGCGGGGGCAGCGTCCTGGGAGGGAGGAAAGTGGCAGCTTTTGATAGAGAGCTTGCCAGCAGCTATTAGGAAGGAGTCGGGTAGTGTTTGGAAACAGGGCTGCTAGCAAGCATTCCCAACAAAGCTGGAGGAGAAGTCTCTCCAAAGAACAAAAGGCAAACACATATTCAGGATGGGGACTTCCTTGTCTATTGACATAAGAAATGTGAGGTTGATTCAGAGGCTGACCAAATCAGTGGCCGTCCCCGGGAGAGGGGACAAATAATAACATCTTTGTTGAAAAAAATGGGGTCCAGTCATTTTCTTTTCTTTCCCTGTTGTTTTTCTTTCTTTGACTCCTCTCTTCTCTGTAGCTAAATATCTCCACTGGAGTGTCCAATGAAGTACTTCTGACTACAAAATGCCAATGGAGAAGAACCTCAGTATTTGAAAAAAATGTTTTCTCTCTTTCTGGGGCCCACGCCAGTGATGTGTGGATGGCGCGAGAAGGACACTGCCTGAGGTGGGCACCCCGAAGGTGCCAGACGGTTCCCATTTGTTGCGGGCACAGACTTGCACTACGAATTAACAAGAAAAACTTAGAGCAAGCTTTAACCGAAACCATTCATAATTTAATTAATGTTGTGACTGCCATCTATTCATTTTGAAACAAATTGTCCCAAGAGCAACAATGCTGGAAATTTTTGCTCCCCCCCCCCCCGCAAAAGTTGAATTTCCCAGTATCCTGGTCTTTTTTTTTTCCTTTCCTTAAAAATTTCATGCATTGTTAGGGAAAGAAAGTCTAGTCTAACTCACAAATGCATCCTTATTCTCATGTATATTTGATACCGGCCCCAGTCTAATCTGATAAAGTGCACTTTGCCTGTGGTGTCTTACAATAAGCTGGCTGCATTAGTGCCGGGAAAAATCAATACCGATTTATAATTTACCATCGCAAAAACCTATCACTTTTTATGACCCTCCATCCTGGCTCATTAATATTACATTAAAACACACACACCCACTGCAACAGGGGGAAATTGTAGCTTGTCAGGTTTACAGCCATAAAGAAACCTTTAATTGGGCTTAGTTGGGGAATTTGGATACAGGTTTTCTTTATTCGTTTTATTTTTAATGTATGATGTTTACCTTGGTGAGTTTTAAGATGGTACATAATATAGCTATCCATTTTCCTGGAAAGAAAGAAGAGAAGCATATCACAGAAATTCTGAAATATACTTCCACACAGCCCTTAAATATACATTTTAATGGTTCATTCTAATATTCTTCTTCTCTGTTGGTCTATAGTCTCCAAATTCTTTTCACTTTCTTCTTTTTTCTGTTTGTGTGTGGATGGTTTCTTTCTCTGTGCCGAGACATTCCAGTTGATGGTATTTCTCTTATCTTTCTGGTTTGTCATAGTTGATATTTATTTCCACCCTCCCCACCTCAGATCACAGAGAAGCTAAATGCCATCTTTTGCATTGTCTGTCTTCCAAAGAAAGGATGCATATTTGATTTTTCTTCCACACTGAATGGAGAATATTACACTGACCCTACTTGGAAACTGAGCCATTCTTCTAGTGCTTGCTATTCCCCAGCAGAGAACTATAGGTGTGTGTGTGTATGTGTGTGTGTGTTTGTGTGTGTATCTTTAGTTCTTTCACCTTAAAGAAGCCCCTAAAGAAACATTAAACAATAGTCTTTCTTTAATCAAGTCTATTAAGTAGCTTTGCCCTCATATGTTTTTAGACTTAAAAGTCTTATATCTAAATTCCTTCCAGATAATGTAAAAAAAGAAAAAAAAATGATGTCACTGTTTATCTTGGCAACAATAAGGTGCTCTATTTATTTCATGCTATTCAAATAGTTTCCAGGGAATTTTTCCTGTTAAAATCATGAAGAACCAACCTTACCACTCATCTTGCCCCCTCTCCCTGGCCGCCATCAAGGTGCAGCTTTCTCCCCCTCTCAGAAAAGAGGTAAAATGAAGTGTAAAGCAGAGCCAAATAAATAAGGGAAGGGGAAATTCAGTGTGTTCTCAAGTGTGCAGTAGATCCACACCATGCAGCAAATACGTGTCGTGATTGGGTTTTTAAAAGACGTCCGCCTCGCCCCTGACTGACAGGGCCTATTGATTTTTTAGGTTTCTGCCGTCATCGGTTTCCAGCCTCACAGCGGCCGCATGTCGGGGGTCAGGGCGCACCGGGGCGCAGTGAGGCAGCCCTCGCCACTTCCCAAAGTGAAGGGCTGCTGAAAGAAAATCAATCATGTCATAAGTGAGAAGCATCAAAAATTTCCCTCCTGTATGGCCAAGGCCCATCAGCCTGTCTCCACTCAGTGGCTAAGGTTAGGCATCTGTCAAGTCAGACTAGGTGAAAAGTATTAGAGATGCCAGTTAACCCATGGGTAGACCATGGAGGTGTGAGGCTGCCTCTTCCTTTTGTCTGGCCATCCAGGATGACAAGATTGGCAGTTTTGCTTAATTTTTGAGTGGGAATCACCCCTTTTCTACCCCCTTATTCTCTACTTGTCTCCTTCCTCTCTCCTCTCTCCTCCCTCCTCCTTGAGGTGTGAGTTTTTGGGGCCTGAGACCCTGTTTATTTATAAGTAGTGGAGTCAAAATGGATGCTTGTCCTAAGTAGCCCCACTGGGAGGTCAGCAGGTTGCATTTTTACCAAGTCACAGAGTATATTTCCATAATGCACCAGATTTTTTTTTTTTAAAGCACTCCATTCCTATCTTGCTTTGGAAATGCACACAAGGTAGATAACGTTTAGTTGTGAAATTAATTGTGCACATCACCTGGTAGAACGTTTGTTGGGATGATGTGTCTGAATATATAGGTTACTAAATTTTCTTCCTGTACAACTAATTGGGAAAACACACCTTCTCAGTTCTCAGAGAAATGATGTTGTTCCTTTCAAAATGCCTTCTTATATTTCTTAGATTCTGAACTTGTATAGTGCAATTGTACAGTATGGCAAAAGAAACAATTTTAAGTGTCTAGCTTGAAGAAACCCTTTGACAGGTACCTTCTAGTTCTGAGTTTGATAATTTGCTGGACTAATGATGGGTACTCTTCAGGCGTAAGTCATATATTATGTATTCTGTGGGAAAATGATAGGTTTTGATGCATATATTTAACATTTTTCAAATCATTAAGATTTAATGAATCATTTTGTTTGCCTGTCTGACTTATTGAATAGAAGGGATGGGTTGGAGGACTGGCTGGCAGGCTCACCTTATGGTGTGGTTTTCAGGTGCGTTCCTGGTGGTGGTGGTTGGCATTGGTTCCATGGTTGTCAGTGTCATTTAAGGACCAGTGTGAAATCTCATGGAAAGAGCTACACTGGATTTTGCAGTTGTCTTAGTTACTTTTCTTGTTGCTATGACAAAATACCCAACACTCAAAGTTAAAGAAGGAAAGGTTTATTTGGCTCACAGTTTGTAGAAGTTTCAGTTCATAGTTGGCTGACTCCAAGGCAGGGTGGCATGGCAAAGAGGCATTGCAGAGGAGAAACTGTTCTTGGCAGGCAGAAGGCAGCAAAGCGGTGAAACAGCAGCAGCAGCAGCAGCAGCAGCAGCAGTAGTAGTAGCAGCCTTCTTTCTGTCCCTTGTATTCTATTCACACTACCTGCCCTTAGGTAGCACTCACACCCTGGGTGGGGCACCCTTGATTCCAACATTGTTCCCTTAATCCCAGCATCATACTCTTAATCTCAGCATCACACACTTAATCCCAGTGCCACCCACCTGAGACCCAGCCACCTTTGAAAAACTCCACCTATGACTGCGTGAGACTTTGAGGGGGACATCTCGACACAAGCCACAACAGGGGCTGATTTTAAAATTTCCTGTTGCTCTTGGGATGACCACCCAAACATTTGAACTCAAAAGTGAATTGAGCTGAGAGCTATGTTGTAACTTTCTACACCGAAATTGACATTCACTGCCTGAACCAAGATGTATACTCACTAATAAATATTTTAGCTCTCTATGCCTCAGTGATTATGCTGGCCATTCCATACAGATAAAAAGACAAAATGTTTCTTTAATCAGTACTGTGATGTGAGACCGTTAAGGTAATAGTGCTTGAAACTATTAGAATCTCAAAGATATTGACTGGCTTGCTTTTGGCATGGCAATTATAATTACATTTTTAGGTTACATTTTATGGGTTTATACTAGTTATTCTAACATAAAAGGAATTGCTGTCCAGAATTTTAACAGAGGGGAGCATGATCTAGGTTGAAATCCTTAGCCATACAGGCTTCAGAGGCTGCTAATATACGATCTAATTGTAATCAATACTTTCTTTTCTAGTTTCTGTAATGACAAGGCTGTTGCAATAAAAACACTACCATCTTTTTGAAATCCACAGAATGATAAATGACCCAGGCCAACTAGTGGGGGAAAGTGTAGTGTATTTTACATCCTGGTGATTTATTATGGGTTTGCACACATAGCTGGTGTGAAATCAAGCTCAGGGGAAAAGGAGGAAAAGTACCCAACAAAGAAATCCATTCTGCCTGAAAAGCCTAGGTTCAGGTCCCATTGCCGTTGACATGAGCTAAGTATTCTCATCAAGAAGCTTAGGAACCCTTGAGTATTAAGATTCTTTTTGTAGCATTACAAGAAAGAGAAAAAGGCCAATACAGTGAGCCACTACGTTGCTATGTATGAACAGTTAGGTCAGTCTAACTCATGTGTTACATAAAAAAGACCAATTTGATTCTGTCTTGACAATAAATGAAAGCTTGACTTTGAAGATACTCTTAGCCGGGTCTATTTGCTTTCCCAGACAGTCTACGGGGCAGGCTCTGGGAGGTGGGTTATTTCAGGCATAAGAAAGGAACCCTGATCATTTCATTAACTACGAGGAACTTAACTTCCTTTGCTGTAAAGCCGAGTCCAATCATCCCAGACCTCAGTGCATCCATACGGGGAGCATTGCTGTCCTAATGAACCCCAGCTGGTCATTCAGACCTGATAGGTAAAGTTTTTGAGGAACCCCAATAGAGGTTTGTGAATTCTGTGATACTGAAAATGTGAAAAATGTGTCTGCAGGTCCCTTTTCAAATCCCACTCCAATTGTTTAGGTCTAACAGTGTTCCTCGTGTTGCTGTGGCTAAGTTTTTCCGTCTTTCCATTTTTGACTTCCGTTTATAGTTTGCCTGTGACATTTTGCTTCAGGCTAGGGCTTAGCACATAATATTACAGATGCCTGAAGTCTTTCAATCTTTCTTTATGTTCTTTCTTCCTTTTCCTTGCTCTTTCATTTTCTTCTGCTTCTTGCACTCTCGTTTTTCCCCTTCTTTTCTTCCATTTCATCCCCCTATTCTTTTTTTTTCCTTATCAAAAACAAAACTCATTTGTTTAAAGAATTGGAAAAGCTAGAAAACCGCTACACAGCATTCACAACATTAGAACTTTATTTTTCTGCCTTCCAGAAGACCCAGAATTTTTTTCCTGTTGATCAAAAAACCTATTTTCTCATGTTAGCAAACTTGATACATGAAGTACTATGAGAGTTGGGGATCTTATTCAAACATGTCCTTTTTATTTGTCTGTATGCTTGTTTGTTTGAGTCAGGACTGAGGACAGAGATACAGGAGGTGTAGGAGACTAGGTTTTAACGTGAGATCATTAATCATTTCTTTTTGCCAGAATCAGGCTTGGGACAAAAGGGATAAAGGGTGTTTTCCCCTCAAATATTCAAGACACCCTATCAGATTTCCCATGGTGACTTTCTCTACCAAGGTCTTAATGCACTACTCTTCGCATGTCTCATCAATGACCAGAGCTGATGGGGTCTTTGAACATTAGACAGTGCCCATTAGTCAAGGTCCCTGGGCTAGCGTCTCTGGATGGCATTTTCTTCTAAGTGTACCATTAGTTAGTATAATGGACTGGTGTCTGTCAGCCTTTGGGGCAGAACAGAGAGGCATATCCAAGACCCTTTGTTAGAAGATGGGCTGTGTTTTTTTCCCAACCTGGAAACCTGTTCCCTGCAACATTTTTTTTTTTTTTTTTTTTTTTTTTGCCCTTGAGAGACAATAAATGCTAATGGTTTCAGTGAAGTCTTTATGCTCTCCCAGGTCAGAAATATTTTTTCCCCTTTAAAGTCTCAAATAAGGGTTTACAAAATACTCTTCAGAGCCATTATAGTCTTTTGGGTAAATAGTTTTCATTTTAAAACATTTTTATAATACACACATTTTAAAGTGTTCTAAATATGTATTTTTACGATTGATCATGACAGCTCCTTAAAGAGCCATTATTGCCTATCAGGGAGATAATGTGTGTGTATATTCAAGAAGTTGTCTACAAAAAACATCATCTTGGAACTGTGTATATTTTCAATGAGGCTTTTTCTCTCATCAATAGACTTGAAAGTAATTATACAAAATGATTAAAATTAAGGCACCTCATCAAAGTGAGACAGTTCAGAGTTGAGGGTTTTGCAGTGTCTCTCAAGTGGCAATTGAAAAATGCCAGAATGTGGACGATCAGACATGCTGGCTATGCTTACTGGAGGCTGTGAATGTAGGTTACTAGAGGTTTGGTTGGTTTGCCAGACTTTCTGCTTCAAGCCTGCATTCCTTAAGAGACAAGGCTTTGATTTTATTGGGTTCTCTGAACCACGGGCTGCCATCCAGTCACGAAGGGCTGGAAATCAGTCAGAAAAGGGGAACTACTTGTTGGTTTACTCAAACTTATTGAGTACATCACTGTGCTGGGGACAAGAGATATAAAGAAAATCAGCTGCATTTGTGCCCTTGGGAAGCATACAGATTGCAAACTAGCAGTGGCAAATCCTATAGTGGATGCATGGATGGACGAGAACATCAGTAAATGCTTTAGGATTAAGAATGGGGTTGCTGTTTGTAAGATCTGGGTGTCTGCAGGCTTCCTCAGGGTGCAAAGTGATAGCAAAAAATTAAGGATGCTCAACCAGGTGAGAAGGATCAAGGGATGACATTGTAGGTAACGACAGCATTAACAATGATCACAGATACTATTACTGCAACTACTATTTGAGATCATTAAAATTTTCATGAGATACTTAGCTAAGAATAATATGTGAATTAGAATAAATTTCAGAGAATAAATTTTTATCTCATTTGAGAAACAAATATTGATTGCATGCCTTCTGTGTGCTAGTCACTTGGAGTATGACGATGATAGGGTCCTATTCTTGTAAACTTATAGTTGGTGGGGTTGGGGATTTTGATAACCCTGACAACCCCATTGCTAAAATTTTGCTGTTCCTTAATGATCTGTATAGGTATGTGACAATTGTGTGCCCAAATCACACACATAAATATAAAATATATAATGTGACAAGTTCATAAATGGGAGGACGCCGTGTCATTTCGTTGATTTGCTGGACCTTCCTAAGGGAGGTCGGTAGTATGTTGATGGTGGTTTGATGTGGTTACGATCAGGAAAATCTCTCAGAAAGCGGTGAAGGAAGAATGGCAGTTAAGCAGGCAAAACGCGGCACATTGGGGTGGTAGGGTTTAGAAAAATATTCCGTTGAGAATTATAGGAGATGAAAAGAGAAAGAAAAGAATGGAAGGAGGGATCAGGGGACCAGTTTTTGGACTTTTACTGTTAGACAGGAAGCCACTGAAGCTGGAGGACACGTTCTTTGAGTTTCAGATTTGTTTACCTTCTGTGCATCAGTGTGCATGTCCCTCACTATCTAAAAGCCTTTTTATCTATCCTCTTCCTTTAATTAGGTATCCCAGGTCTCCTGGTATTTTCTGAGTGAATCCATGAATCACTATAACCTAAAATTAATTTTTTCAGAATGGCTTCTATGTCAGGTCCACTAATGATTTTTATGCTGACCATGATTCATAAAGGTGCATTTATGGAACCGATTCATTTTGCTCATTAAAATCTGCAGTGATCATTCCATTGCTAAAATTCTGTGGCCCCTTAATTGCCTGTCTAGTTCTATGACAATTGTGTACCCAAATAATGCAAGACAGTCTGCATGCTCTATGGGTAATGTGAATGAAGAGAAGGCAGCTGAGGCCTGAGTGACAAGATATCCAGCTAGGAAGGTGAAAGATAGGAAGGAAAAAAAAAAAAAAACAGCTGTGAATACAGATTGAGGTGGCCAGTCAAGACAATGGCCTGTCATGATAAGCACCTTTCCACAAAGGTCATCAGCCCATCACGGAGACTCAGCATTCACACCTTGGCTTTTGTGTACACTGAAATTTCCTTCATTAGAGAAGCCGGCATGATCTCTGAAAGGAAGGCAAAAGATCACTGTGGCAATTAGCAGGAGATCAAGAAAGACATACTTTGTTGTCCACATCAGAATACTTTCTCACCTGTACATAAGCATCCTTACTCTCTTATTTCCCTCTCTGGCATTTGGATTATAGTCTTTGATATTAATCTGTCAACACTAGGAAGCCATTTCAAAGTGGGCCTTAGATCTTGATACTTTTCCAAGGTAGAGGTGAGAAAAGGTCTGCAGAGTCTTAGCTCTTAAAGCTTAATGCTGAATGGGTGTTGGTTTGCTAGGCTTTTTAGAGACTACCATGGAGATCTTCTGTTGTTTATACCTCTTTAGACTTTGGGATCACTTGTAATGTTTTTGCTAGGGATCTTTTGTCCACCTTCTCCCTGACAATTTCATTCTCTAGCACTTGTTCCATAAACCAAAGAGGTACCCTTGAGGCTCAGGGCAAATTCTTCTTCAGTTATACTGAAAAGTGATTTTACAGAGCTTCTTTAGATCTTCAACTGAGATGGGAGGCAAAATTGTGTATCCAAGACAGTACGCGAGAAGGACTTTATACCGATGGGTCCTGAAGCTAGTTGCTTATTAAAGTCCACGTTGGCTTTTCTTAGGGGTCCAGCTTCCAAACATAGTTGACTTTTTATAATCATTCATTTGGCTGCCCACACAGGCTTCCCTGGACGTGCAATTTTCCAAGACCAATGGGAATAAGAAAAATAATCACTCAGTGACTTTCATCATCAAAGTACTTTCTAAATATGAACTTATTCTTCTTTCAAGAATCATGTTAAGCATTGTTATCCCCACTGTATAGATGGGTGTGCCCAGATTTCATTATTCTGTAGCTTTTGAGTCCATGATAAACGTATGTAGTATTATATATAGTAAATCAAAGATGAAAAGACCTAATAGGCCATCCAGTGTTACCCCTCCCTTTCACCTCCATGGAACTAGAACAGGAAACTCTTGCAATCTACTTTCTAGTGCTTTGACCAGAAAGTTGGGGGAACCTCCCTTTAAAGGTAACCTTGGAGAAAGAATTACCTTCTAAAAGTTATGGTGTCAGTACTGTGGTCCCCCAGCCCACCTCTGCTGGATGGTTTTTGGAAGTGAGAGCAACATGGTTGGAAGTCTTTTTCTCCTTCTCCTTTTTATGAGTATTGCAAATTCCAAGAATCACATGTCTATCTTTTCCTTTCATAGTGGGTTTTTATGAGTCTTTGTAGGTTTTCTAACAGACACACAGGATTTTGAGTTATAGTTGGGACATGAGCTCATGAAATTAGTCTTAACTACTTTAACCTGTAGGGGCTTGTGTTTATGGAATAAGCAAGTCATAACCGCTGACCACAGCCATTAAAATCTCATGCGAGTCAACTTCATGTACAAAGACTTTCTCTAAGCCAACCCTCTTGAAGCAGAAATGATCACGATTTAATATAACAAGAATAATTAATAAGGAGTGTGCCAGTGACCTTGAATATTAATATTGTTTCCTTTTCCTGTAAACAAACCAGGCTATTTTATTATTATTTTAGTGTGTAACTTGGCATAAACACTCCTTTTCACATAATTTCCCCAGGTGACTTTTGTCTCCTTGGCAATTTCCGGGCTTTAATAAAGAAAACCTAATTAAGAAGGAGCTGTTGATTGGTTTGCTAGTGTAATTAACACAGGTGATGCTAATGAGTTTCTATGAAACCAGTGGTTTATGGGAAAAATAAACAGACCATTGTTACACATGGCCCAACTGATATCTGCACTCTGGAAGAAATGATGATTTCCAAGTCTCTTGTGAGTGTTTTGTGGGCATGGAATAGGCAGATAAAATATTTTATAAGATTCATTAGTGGAACTAGACCAAATTGGGAGCAAAAGTCTCTGCGTTAGGAGATATTAAAAAATCCAATCTCTGGCTGTAGCACTTCTTAGGTCTAGTTGTTTGTTTTTTGTGTCCTGCCCTCCTACCCCGCGTGCCTAAAAAAAGAGTAGAGTTCTTTTTGCTTGGGGTGTGTTTCTGATTTTCATTATAGCCATTTTAAGTTTGCAAAGCCTCCCAGCCAACTTCCCAGAGACATTTTAATTTTTATTCTCTTCTCTCTAACTTTGCCCATTAACCCTTGAGAAAGCGGTGTCCGGGAAAGCACATGGAACTGCTGTAGAAACTAAGCCTCTGACAGTTTCCTTTTTTGGCTTACACCTGCTTCCTGAGAAACTCTGAATATTTGTATTTTGAGTGCTAGTCTGATACCTCCAAAATCACTTATAAGAAACAAATTTCTCTTTGTGATGTTGTTGGTCTGGGCAGGGTGGTAGACAGAGGGATTTAGATCTCATTTGGCAACAGTTTTAGGCCATAGGAAGATTCCCAGGTATCAATGCCTATTCTCTTCTTGTCAATTTTATTCAAAATACCTACCTATTGGTTAAAAATTTGTAAATGCCTCCCTCAACTTCAAAAGTAGGTTTTTGAAGCTGTTTATATAAAAGTTTGGTATAGAATAAGACCTTTGATGTTTACGTAGTTTTTCCAGGCCTGCTTTCTTTTTCATTGGTGGGTTCTTTAAATCAGCTTTCCCAATCTGCTTGTCTTTATTTTCATCTTAATTTTCTTCATCAGCCAGTTAATTCTCCTGCTTTTTTTTTTTCTGCCTCCAAAAATGCCTGTTCTGCTTTGTGTCTTGTCTATTGCTCAGTGACAGAAAAACTAGAGATATTCTGTGTCTAACAGTGCACCTCCAGGGACATCTTTTGAACTCTCATAATTTGTATTTATTGCCACCCACTTTGTAAGTTCACAGTTTAATTTGCCAGCAGTGGCAGTGTTAGGCCGACACAGTAAAACAAGATAACGTTAAAATGTCAGAACGAGAGGGGGCATGAATGATGCATTACCCCTGCTAGGACTTGCACTTGTCATTCCTTTGCACCAAAGTGATGTTAACTACCTTTTGAGAGCTTTATCTGACTGGTATTACTCAGAAATAGGATCATTAGTTCACTGTTCTGATTAGGAAGCTGCTATGCTTGATTAACTCTTCTTGGACTGGGGTCTCAGTGGAAGCATTAAATGAATCTCACTGACTTCAACATCTAGAACTAATTCATAATTATTTTTTTGCAATTATTTGTAGTTGTTGACACATGTTTTTCCACGATGTGGTACTTAACGGGAATGAGTTAAAGCGTGTTCGGGCTGCATGTTGAATCCACATTTCAGTGAAAGTCTTCTAGATTTAAAAATGAATTTCCTTTGGACAGGGGAAAAATGCTAAGCCATCGCATTTAATCATATCTAGATGTAATTCATTTACCAATCTTTTGAAATTCCTGAGTTTAGGAAATTGGCCCTTTTGTAGTTTTTGCTGAATCACTGCCCTAGGAAGAAGCCCATTGAATTTATGTTTATTCACAGTGGTGAATTCATGTGCGAAAAAGCAAGGCTAATGTGTCTTGAAGAAATTTTTGAAGTGACAAATTCAGAAATTGGGGATAGAAGACCCCTCCCTACTTCCTCATTCTCCCAAATGGGCTCACATCATTCTTTCCCCACGTAAAATTTTCTTCTTAACCTTGCTGCTGTCTGAAATGCTCGCACATTGATTCTTTAGATTCTGACCATGTACACAACTTTCCGTCCCCTCCCAAACATATATCTAATACTTACTCTTTAGTGCAAATGGAGCTTTAGATTCTGTTAAGCGCAGGTTTTGATAGGGAAAGTATTGAGCCTGGGAGGTGGTTACGGGGGTGACGCTGAAGAGGATATTTGTCTCCCCACTGGGATCTTGATGGTACCGGCAGACTTAATTTGTGTCCCACAGCAAAAGGCTCCACTTTACAGTAAAGATAGGTATTGATTCTGGTCCACAATTCAAGAAAGAAACTTGAATTTTATTTTAACCTTTCCAAAATAAGAACAGTTTTCATTCTTTTAATTCCAGACAAGAATAGAAGGCTGGGGAGCAATTTGAAAGGGATCTGGGCCTGTCCTGAACCCTGTGTGTGTGGAACTAGCTCTTCTTGGTGCTAGTATGCATTTGTTAAATTGAATGAAGTTATCACTAAGGAGTGGACTACCCCATCCCACTCTTATGCAACTCCCCTCAAATGTCTTTTTATTTATTTTTTTTCTTTTTCTGAAAGGGTTTTTTAATCTGTGTAGATCCAGAAAGTTGGGTTGTTATTACAGATGCCTCTGATGAACCTGGGGTTACCCTGAGCATATTAACAGCTCCATCCCATTATGTTCCTTTATCATGTACTTGACATCTGCCCTAAGTTACTATCCTTCACTATCCACTCCAGTCAGCTTGTGTTCTCTTTGGAGATTTCTTGGCAGTTAACCCCTGGCTGTAGCTACAGATGAAATGGCCTTGACCTATTTTTATTAAAAATATAATCATGACTTGCTTATCCAAGAAGGTACTTTGGACTTCATTTTCAGGGCCAAGGCAGGTGCTTGTTTTTGGAAGAACAAGTTTCATTGAGATGGGGAAGCTGCAGAGCTAAGTATAAGACTCCAAAGAGGAATTTGGTTTCAGGGTAATTATGATAAAACTTTTTAAAGGTAAGGGAAGAGAGTATGTGGTTTGAGTTTCTTGGGATCTTTAATTGTCATTGAAGAGTATGCACTTTTTGTCAGGGGGAATCACTTATAGCAAGTTCCAGTTTATTGATATTTCTGTCCATGAGTCTATTTTCTCTATGGTTTTGCCTTGTGTTGCCCAGAGAACTGATACTGTCTGAGATTCAGTTGTAATGCTGTTTTTGTAGAGAACAGAGATGAAGGCATAGAAAAATAAATCATTTCCTATAATCCTGTGTGAAAAGCTAGTCACCATATTGGAAACACTTGTTTTTCTTTTGTCCTCTCATACTTGTATGTGAGAAACTTTTAATTAACATAGGCCAGGCCAAACTAAAATTAACTTTATTCCTAAACTGCTATTGTGTCAAAACCCCCTTTCTCTGCCTTCTCTTACAAGGGAAGGTTGGTGAAGAGTTCTGAAAGAAAAGATGTTTAGCTAAGGAAATTTGAAAAATTTTCCTCACCTCAAAGTTACACATACCAGCAAGTATTTCAGGGAGCCAAAAAATGTGACTTTCCCTAGAAATAATTGTTGTAGTTGAATTATGATTACAGGACTTTCCACTTCTGCCCCTCTGTGCTCCTCAAGGTTTTCGGTGTCTTGCATTGTCCCAGGTAGAGAACAAAATGAAACTCTCAACAATTTGGTCTACCTTTTTTTCCCTCTAAGCCAAGGCTTTGCAGCACCATTACGATGTAGATTATCATATTTAAAACCTGTGATGACACCGTTGTACCCATCTGAATGATTAATCTGCTCATTAAAAGAGTGCCGATGGGCTAGTCTAATTGGAACATGGATCTTCTTAAAGGACGATACAGGGTCGGGAATGGGAAATATTACTCATAACATAAAGTAGGGATTAATTATGCTACTAAATACTACTGTATGAAATTTACATATGGGTCTGGTTAGAGACAAGGATTAGAAAAAAGTGTAGCATCCCATTTTATAACATTTATGTCAACTTTAAGACAGGTGGTATGTTACTACTTTCATCCCAAATCTTAAATCAACATTTACAAAAGCTGTTATAAACTGAAATGCCACAAAAGGCTTAGAGGTTGGGATAAACACAGAATTTGCATCAGGGAATCACAGTGATTTAACTGTATGGGTTTAAAAAAACAATTGCAAAGATTCAGAGCTGCAGAGCAATCTCTATTCTCTGTTAAACCTTAAACTTCTGGATGATATTAATCTCCCTAAAGAATGAAAGTACAATTGGGATCTTTAAGAAAACAGGCAAATCCATTGAGCACAAGTTTGCAAATATATATATATATATATATATATATATATATATATATATATATGTATGTATATTTTTGCAAATAACCTTTCTTTAAACAAGTAATATTTATAAAAGATGTTTGGGGATTGTGCTAGCAGACTGGGGGATAGGAGAGTTCAAGTACAACTTTAGGGCTTTTCTGCCACAAATATTTTTGTGGTCACACAATTAGAAAAAATACAATATACCATGGAAGTAGATACTTTGGGTTGAAAAGAATCCTAAATGTCTTTTATTGTGTCTCTCTCAGTTTAAGACGAGGGAGCACAAAACTTGCACAACTAGTTAGTGACAGACCAGAGCTAAACATCAAAATTTCTGGCCCATCATCTAGTGTCATTCCCAGCATCTCTAGTCTGGTTACCAGATATCTTGACAAGTTGGGTAATTTGTTTGATACATCATGTCTTAAGGTATTTTTGTTTACTAAAGTCAGATCTGTTTGACAAATGTAAAATATTTTCCTACACATCTTGAAGATTTGTTGCATTCCTACTACTGAAAATTCATATTCTTTTTTTATTTGTAGGCAGATGTCATGTAGTGTATGCAATAAAAAAAAAAAAAGAAAGAAAAAGAAAAAAAGAAAAAATGGAAAGCTTTCACCTTGGAATAAGCAGTCTACTGTGCTGGCTGGTCCAACCAAACTGGAAATGAAAATTAAGGACCTTGGTTATTGGTGGACTCTACTTGTTTGAGGAACTTACAGGATTATACATACCAGTTGTTTTAGGTGCTGCCAAGCTTTGAGCATCTCTGTGGGCCTGGGTGACCTGTGATATTTCTGGAATTGGGGAAATGTTAGGTGGAAATGCTGAGTTTAAAGGGAACTTCATGGGTCACTAAGTTAAGATTCTGCATACCTTTGGGCCCACTTAACCACACCTCCTAGTCATTCTATCCTCTTCATTCTATCCTGCTTATCTTGCTGATTTGAGTTCATCATCATCTCCCACCAGATTACCAAATTCCTAGCTATTTCTTTGCCTTTTGGTCTTGACCTTAATCTGTATCTATGCAGCAGCTGAAATGATCTTTTTGACATTTCTGATATCACTCTCCTGCTTAAAATTGGTGATCACTGGACAGCCTGGCTCCTCATTGTCTTAGAGATGAAAGTCTGAGCTCCTTACCATTGCATGTGGTATCCCTCCTGGCCTTGCTGCTTGCTTCTCCCCCAGCCCCCTTGCTGATGCCAGCTTGCTGCAGTCTGAGCTTGCCTTTGCCTGTGCACCTGTTTTCCCTATAACTTGGATGTCCTTCTCAGCTTTCCCCTCGCCTCAGCTTTCATCTGGCTGTCTCTGACTTATCTTCAGGATTAATTTCA
The DNA here is from genome assembly GCA_004363535.1 of Dasyprocta punctata. Taxonomy (NCBI): domain Eukaryota; kingdom Metazoa; phylum Chordata; class Mammalia; order Rodentia; family Dasyproctidae; genus Dasyprocta; species Dasyprocta punctata. The sequence continues at coordinate 128,592 of RJWM01000017.1, forward strand.
ACATTAACCTCTCCTTAGCTCGACCACCTTAGCCAGCCTGCATCCTGCTCTTGGTGGTAGCGCTTTTCCCAGGGCCTGCTACAACTTACCATCCAGCTTTTCTCTATCAGGGAGCTCCTTGGGAGGAGGCAGGGAACACATTGTTATTGTTTTTCTATGCCCGTTTCCAAGTACTTGGATTCAAAGGAGGAAATTAATGAACATTAAAGAAAGAAAAGAAAGAAACCGTAAAAAGAATTTATACTCTAGTAAGTTGTGCAGAGGAAAATGTTCTAATTAATTGTTTGGTTAGATCTTCCATATGCTATTTTTTTTTTTTTGTTAATAGCTAGATAGGTGCCTTTTTATGTCACACTTTAATAACTCAGTTCCATATCTTTGTCTTCTCCCCATCAAGTCACAATAGTGATCCACTGAGTACGACCTTCCTTATTAGCAGCTTTGAAAACACTAGTTTCCAGTGTTGTTCCATGGTATTTCATTCTGGTTTGTAATGTGTTTCTCACAGAGGCAGAATCCTGTAGTTGACAGAAGAGGTAAAAGAGCTGTTTTTCAGTAGAAGAGAAAAGCTTGGTTATGAATTTTGGAGTATTCTCTAAACCCGAGTTGTGGCCTGCCTTGGAGGTCATTTCTGAAGCTGTTCTTACTGCAATCTGATGTTGGAGATGAAACTTTCAAAGAAGTCTATATTATCATTCTGAGAAAGTGAATAGCAAAGTATCGTTGCAAAGTTGTTGGAAAATGTTTGTTTTCTGTGGTTAACCTCTGAACATTTTAAAGAGTCAGAGTGGTGTACAGAGAAGCTTTCTTTAGAAATTCAGATCTGGTGGGTACCATAATTGTTTCATGGTGGAACTGACATTTGAGCATAGTATTCTTCAGTAAATATCATTCATTCTCAGACTTCCACAATCTGTAAGTGAAAATGCAAACTATAAGCCTCCAAGAAGTTAAAAAGATACATTATGATCATCAAACCTTGATTGGCCAGAAGGCCCAGGGAATGAAGTGGTTTGTGAATCTTCTCCAGTTTTGCTGGTAGGAAGATTTCTTTGTCTTTTTTGGCAAATAATATATAGCTAGAGGACTGGGCTACATAAGGGTTGACTTATGTGTTTGTGAATTGCTTTCCTCAACCGTGGAACTGTGGGCCTTTTATATCAGAATGGAACTTACCCACTGTGTGATCAGACTCATCCTTAAAGAAGTAGAAATGGAGGCCATGGAGATGATCCAACTGGCTCAAAGTCCTGTAGCTACCTGGTCCAATGGGTGTGATTTATATTCAGCTCTTGGAATTCTAATTCATTGTTCTTTGCCCTACTCTGTAAGTCCCTACATGGACTTTAAAAGATTCTTGTCTTGTCTTTTTTTTTCTTTTTAAAATCAGCCCAATACAGAAAGCAGTAATAGTTCACTGAGGAAAGCAAATAGGTTGTAATAAGTTTCACTCCGATGAAACACTACTTTGGTGGTACTCTGGATTATAGCACTTCGGGAATCTTCTTGATTCTGAAAGCTCTTCTTGCATGTGTGCAGTCACAGCCTGGTGGCTGTCACCACATTTGACTTGGGGAAGCTTTGCATTTGGCCCTGGGGTGTCACTGCCTTGTGGATAAGGGTACATGGTAAGATGTGTGACCTTGGGCTTCCTTCAGTCCCCGCTGCTGTTGGCAGCTTCACTCCATTATATTATTGGCTGGGTCTCAGGGGCTTCTGAATCAGGAACTCTGAGTTTCGTGTGATCTTTTTTTTTGTTGTTGTTTTTGTTTAGGGCTTACGGGAAGGTAAGTAAGAGATGCCATTTTATTTTCAGAACTGAGAAAGAGGCTATGTTTATGGGCTGAGCTGGTTGTTGACAATGTTGTTTACATATTTGGAAGCACACCGCCCCTCAAGCTGCCACCAGCTTTATCAGATCACTTAACCGAAGTCCTGTGCTACCATCAACATTCGTCCAAATCTGTCACAACTGGCACCCTTCAGCACTGGCATGAAAAGATGAGTAATTGGTCTGTGCATGGCACAGACGCAAGGTGTAAGCAAATAACATTATTACATTTGTGCCACTAATCACTCAGGTTTATCCAACGATAGCATGGCTTTTCTGTTTTATCTAGAAAAAGACTTTCCAGAACTTAGGATGTTCACTCTTCTTTTCTTGAAAAAGTCTTCATTCTCTCTCAGAAACTTAGACAAATAAATAAAAAGTTTTGGAAAAATAGAAATGATTTCCACAAATGGGAGTTTTACTGAACTGTGACTTGGAAGCATGTAGTTTATCTTCCATTCCTAAAATTATTTTTTAAAACTAAAGGGGTGCCTTATACTCTTCAAAGAAAATTTTAAAGAGTACGGACAGGAAAACAAAAATTACCTTTTATCCAACAGTTGTAAGAAACTCTTTTAACATTTTCTATAGCTTTTTAAAAGACTATTTTCCATGTGTATATGAGAATTGTATATTTGTGAAATCAAATTATACTGTAACTTGCTTATTTCATTAAATATATTATGAATATTTTGACATAATTTATGCAATAATTGCATAACATCACATCCTGTGTTTATTACTTATTTGACCACCCCTTTGCTGTGAAATAGCACTCTGTTTTAACTCTTTTTTCCAATTGTTAAAATGGAACATGGAATCATCTTGTATATCAATATTTGGGTTGTAATCTGATTTTCTTCTTTCGTCTACACTCCTCTAAGTGTAGTCTTTGATTTAAAGGAGATGAAGTGTTACACCTGTTTATACTCTTACCCCCTTGTTAAAAGAAGGCAGTTCACTAGCATCCTCAACACATTTCACTTAAAAACTTTGCCTACTTACTAAACTGAAATACCTATTTTACTTATGTTAGTTTTCATTTATTATTATTATTATGGTAGAATTTGAATTTTAGTGTGCATTTGTCATTTATGTTTTTAGTGTGTGTGTGTGTATTGCTTGTTCTTTTTTTCCTCATGGATTTTCACTTAGATTTAAAACAGTACTTCTTGTCTTGCAGGAGTTCATAAACATCCATAATTATATGAAAGTTTGACTGAGACAGAGAGATCTGTTTTCAAGAACGTGCATTTAGAAGGTTGTAGGCACTGTGAGGCTCTCCCAGGGAGCTTGACCGTCCTCACAGCGTTCCAGCTGGCTCTCCCAGACTTCTGAGCTGGAAGACAGCAAAGTGGAGGCTGCAATGCCTTTCCCACCTGTCTTGGAAGTCACAGGTTGCCATTTTTGCCCTGTTCTCTTTATTATCACTAGGTTCACCCACCTTTGTGGGAAGAGAATTAAATTCCACAGGTTGAAACAACTCCTCTTAAAGAATTGTGGATACATTTAAAAATCACATCTTAAAAAAAAAGAATGATGTTTTTAAAGTACTTTTCTCCAGAATTTTTTTCATACCCAGAGACATAAAAATTTAATGTACTCGTCTAGTTATCATTTCTTTTTTCAAAGTCCTTTCACTTATGCTTAGCAAGGTCCTCTCCACTCTATTTACCCGTGTTGTCTTTCAATCTTTGTTGATTTCACTTTTTACTAAAGAAAGGAATACTCTTTAGTATACCTAGCATTTATTTTTAGTGTATGGTGTTAGATAATACTCATTTTTTTTCCTAAGTAAGAACATTTGTTTCAGTGGAGATTTTTAAATAAGTGTGTCTTCTCCTAATGATGTGCAGTTCCTCTCTTATTATCAATAAACACTTGCAATACTGCCATAGCTCTTATCAAAATCTTAAAAAACTTCCAGGCTGGTTGGTAAATAATGGTATTCTGAGCTCCTCATCTTTTCCTTCCCCTCAGTTAAGATCTTTTTGTATTAAGGAAAAGAGTCTTCTCTGAGATGTGGAAAGGAGATGTGTATGGTCCTGGGCTTCCCAGATTGGAGCTCCAGGGACAACGCAGGTGTCATTTTTGCTATCTTGAATGTCATCCCTTAGGATACATGTATAGGCACGTGGCTTTTCATTCTGTGTCACTGATTGGTCAGTCTAGTCATATCCCCTTATTGTACATTTTAAAATTTCTATGACCCTATAATATGTTTTAATTTTACAACCTTACGCTATTTTTGTAATTATTATTTCTTATTTATTCTTGTATAGGAAATGATGCAGTCATTTTTTAGGTTAAGATAATTCCTTTATGATATTGAATAAAATTATATTAGAGACTGAGGAAGAAATATATATTGTATTGAATCTTACCACTTGAAAAAATATATTTATTTGAGTCTTTGATATTCATTAAGTAGGGTTTGTCTTTATATTTTTGACTGAATTTGTTTTTATTCATTTTATCATTTTTGCAGTTAGGAATAATTCTTTTCTAAGCTATTGGCAGAATGGTTATTGTTACTATTCATATTGGTTAATTGTTTAGGAGTGCTTTAATATAGTAGTTTTCCAAGTTTCAGAAAATGTACTAAAGTCCTTTACCTAACCTTTTCTCCCATCCAGATTTTAAATAGCCTTAATGTGATGCACAAAAATTCTGGCCACTTATAATAACCATCTCAAAATGCCTTTTGGACATTCTGGAGTGACATGTAAATCAGAAGGGCAAAATCACATGTCACCGGGACTCAAAATACCAGCCTTGAAGTTTCCTTTTTCTGAATATTTCTGCTCAAAATTACACATCATTCAAAATGCTAATGATACATGGCATTGAACCTGGGGAGCATGGTCAAGTTCTGAATGGGGTGGTTTGAAGGCAATGTTTCTGGTTTTCTAAGATTCTCTCATCTGGAATTGAAGCTTGTTTCTGAAACTGCCTGGCCTTTACCTCTGTGTTTTAAAAACGATGGGGTGACTCTTTGCCAAGCAATAAGATCAGTATGATATGTATATTAACCTGTCCATGGGGGAAAATACTGAGAGTAACACGCCTGTAATTCAAGTAATAGCGTTAGTCTATGAAAAACATGCTGCTTTTGCCTTGATGCTAATCAGGAAACCATCAGACAGTCTTCCCTGACTGAGCAAGGGCAGGGCGGAAAGGAAATCAGCTGTCATCATGTTTTTGAAGAAGAAAAAAAAAAAAAAACCGAGAGGTGAACTGAACTCTGTGATAGGAACCTCACTGGCAGGCCGCTTCCTGAATTTAAAGGTGTGGTGCTCCAATCAGCAGCACAAATTGGAGGCATCTGATTTGCATGGATTAACAGGAGTGGGTCACAACCTTCTGACAGGTCAATGGCACCACTGGGGATTTGAAGGAAACTTTGATTCTTCCTCTTTTCCTCTTCTACCATGCAGCAATCATGCTGTTCTATTGTAAAAGAGGATCCCTGACTTATAAAGCCAAGCTTGTCATTTAAATTCACCCAAGTTAGGACACCACGGAGCTCTGTCAGATGTCACTCTCAATACAGCAGGACAATGTTTTTCAACGGCTTTCTAACCCCTCTGCCTGGAAACACAGAGGTCTGGATCAAGGAGGAGGGGCAGCTCACTGGGCTTGGAGGATTTTTACAAAGGCAAGATTGGGATTTTTCATTTCAGGCGGTTTTCTTTTTCTTTACGTTTTCTTCTTCTCGTTTTTTTCTTTTTTCCCCCCCTTTTCCCTTTAAGCCTTGTGTAAAGGATATTTCCACAAAAGGAGAGTGGGAAAAAAAAAATCAGATTGGTTGTAAGGACTACTTCATTTGAGTGTCTCCTTGAAGGCATTTAAGCCTGGGAGTGATGTTGGTATTTTTCTACATCTGAGGTAATGGCTGTTTGCCAATAACTTCCCTTGAAAAATATTGTTTTGCTTTGTAACTATGAAACATTTGGCAGAGGAACCATCTATGGCAGAATATGGACAAAGAAAAACGAAGATTTTCTGATTTGGCCTCTGTTGCCCACACCCTGTGAAAATAAGAAGCACATGCCATCCAGTTGGGGTTTAACTGAAATGCTCTTGCTCCAGAAGTCTTAAAATGGTAGTTGAAAGGGCAGGACAACTTTCTCTTAAACCTTGATCAATCGAAAGCTTGAGAAGTAGTATGTTCTGGGATTTCTAATATACTTATTGGGCCCTTATTATTTTCTGTGCTTAGCACCAGTGGTTTATTCAGTGTGTCCTATATTGTGCCAGACCCTGGAACGTAACTTGTAACAAAATAGACACGGTTCCTACCCTCTTGAAACTTCCTGTTCATCAGCGTTCTTTTCTTCCATGGCTTGAGCTTTGCCATTTGAACTGCTATGCTTTTTGCACACACCAATGCATTTTTTTTTTTTGCCACTTGATCCATTACATTGGTAAATATTTTTCCTACCATTTGTTTGCACATTTGTGATGTTTAAAACCTCAGCTTTCTTTTCTGTAAAATGGAGTCAATAATATCTACTCCCACTGTGTGCATGTGAAGAGTAAAAAATATAAGGTTTGTAAAACATTTGTCCAGGTGCTTGGCACAGGGCACTCATGCAGCATTTGGGAGCTGCTGACATTTTTCATTAGTAGAAAAGGTGCAGGCATCAGGTCACGGGAGTGGCGGTGCATGCTTAACCACTAGAACCTTCTGTTCTGGCTAATGCGTTGGAATTGTTCTACCATACTTTGGATTTCTTTCTTCTTTTGGTAAGCATTGTCTTTTTAAACAGAATCAATTATTATTTGGATGGTTGGAGAGAAATTGGAAGATTTAAGGTCATGGTTTGAAACAAATTCTCAGGGGTTGTTGTAAAAGGATTATCAAAGGGTGGAGAGACGGGAAGAGAGAGAGAGAGAGAGATAGACAGAGACAGGGAGACAGAGAGACAGAGACAGAGACAAAGAGAATTTTAATACAAGTCTCTTGTTAAGCTTCCAGTTTAAATTCCAGTTTTGAAGTCTCTTGGACTTCTTTTTGAGTTGTCTTTTAATACGCAAACGCCCTTTAAATTGGAGGAATTTTTATTCTCCTAATGAAAACCATGCAGAGATGAGGCTGCATCCCCGTGAGAGAGATCTGCAGCATACTGCAGTGTTTGCCTAGAAAGGCTGTGGCACATATAGCCGTGTTCCTTTCAAGTAGATGCTTCACTGGCAGCAAGGCGCAAGTTGCTACACAGCAACCTGAGTTCAAATCTTGTGTATGAGGATGCGTGTGCACACATACTACTGTGCATTTATTAATTTAATGAAGTGTCTGGCATATTCAATCAGGACCTTGCAAAAATAAGTAACAAATGTACCAGAAACATACTCGATGTATAAATGAATGAATGACCGCCATTGCTACAACTATTCCTCTTTCGGTAACACCATGGCTAAACGGAACTCTGATCTTGCTCCTCCTTTCCATTGGGGACTGAACCTGCAGTCTCTTCTATGACTTTCCCCAGTGACAGCGCACATCATCTTTGAAGATTGATCTGAGTTTTGGAAACAATCAGCAGTGATCTGGTGCCAAGTCTGGTGGAAAAAATGTCCATGAAAGTCCCCTTGGGATCAGAAATGCTGTAAGTCTGTAAGGGAACTATGTTGAAATAAACTCATAGCCTTCTGCCCTGATTCAAAAGAAGAGCTGGAAGTGGTCTCAAGAAGAGTCCACTAAAGCGACAGATTGGAATGGGGTGGATTCATTTTGCTGTGCAGTGCTGGTTTGTTTAAAAATCAGTCTCGCTTCAGATCTCACATTGGTCCTTGAGCACAGAAGAGAAAAAGAGTGGTGTGGCTCTTGGTGATGTGAAATGCAGAGTGCTAAGGTCTGGGGCTGTTGTCTTTGCATCTTGCTCTGCCAGTCACTAACTACCAAAGTCAAGGTGTGTTGCATGAATCTGCTCTGCAGTTACTTCCGTGTAATTTGCTTCCCCCCACATTGCAAGATAAAAGTATGCTTGGCACATATTATTCCATGTCAAGTTTCAGAATTATTTCTCCTTTTTACATTATTTTAGTCTCCTTTTCACATACATTCAATGCTCTACCATTGCTCATCTCCTTAAGTCCTAGAGAAAAATAACTTGACAATTCACAAGAAGCTTTTGTCTCTGTTTTGACTCTTCCTATGAATATTTGTACTTGCAAGATGACCTCCAAAAAGGGAGCAACTCAAAAAAGGGAAATATGATTCCCCCCCCTCTCTTTTTTAAGCATCTCAGACATAGTGAGATTACATTTGAATTCAGGAGACCAGGGGACCACACTACCTGCCACACTGCTGTCAGACTCTACTAACCTTTCTGGAACTATCTCCCACTTCTTTTCATCCCTCATTAGGTTAGACACCAATACCAGAAATCCATACCAAATAGGATTCTGTTGTTTAAAAAAGTACTATTAAATAGGGATACCCCTAAGGACAATTTATAGCAAGTGGGTGGCATATTTGTTCTCATGGCACAACTTTCAAAAACAATAATTATAAACTGATTTGAGTTCAATTCGTTTGTCTGAATTATGTGTTTGCAAGGCCTAGAGTACATTTGGCACCCTAGCTGGTGCAATTGGATTTTAATGTCCTCAAGAAGTCACAGTTTCCTTGGCCTGAGTGAACAGGCCACCATCACCCGATTATTCAGCTGGACTGTTCCACAGTGACTCTAGAGTTCCAGCGAGGGTCTTCAGCTGTCAACCTCTGTAACCCCCCGCTGTCGGCTGCACACTGATTTCAACACTTACCAAGAAGCTGGAAACTGAAAGCTGCGTATAGACTACCCTGAGAAAATGATGGTTATTCAAGTAGAAAATTTAACTATTTGCATCAGCACAATAATACATAGACACATAAGACTTTCAGTTCCCCAAACCCAAGAAGTGTTTTAACAACATCGTGTGAAGTTTGACATCCTGCTCTATGGGGCAGGTTGGGAAAAAATAGAGTAAAATCCCCCCATTTATGCAGAAAACTGTGCATATTTTTCCCTAATTATGGAAGGTAACCTGTCTTACTTTTTTCTTTTCTTTTCTCTTTCCTTTTCTTCTTTCTTTCTTTCTATTGTTCATTCTTTCTTTTTGCCCATACTTTCAGTTTGCTAATAAAACTCCATTATGGAACCATTGGTTAAAAATACAGTGACATTCCTAAGATATACTCTTCTTTACTTTTGGAGATGCTGAATACTTGTAACCCTCTGCCATTGGATCGCACTCTTTCCCAGTGCCTGCCTATAAAACTCTCAAGTTTTGGGTATTGCCAGTACCCAGAAAGCTAGCAGGTCATTAAGGACAATGAAGAAAACCCATGTGGGTGGCATCTTATTTTTTTAAAACTGTGATCTGGAGCTTCTCCCAAAACCTTCCCTTTTTTTCTTCGTTCTGTTCCTTTCTTCCAAAGGCAATGTATGGTTGGTAGTTTGCTGAGTCCCAGACAGTATAGGATTAAACTGGTGTTACAGAGATGAGATCTTGTGATTCAGGGCACTGACTTCGGTGGAAGAGGTCCAAGCTCTACGGGAGGGACAGGTTAAAGCTCTCAGTTTTGGTGTCTCTGCTGCTTCTTCCCAGACAGGATGATGATCTCTGGCATTTATTTATCTATGAGGCTTGCAAAATCATAGCCTTTCATAATGGTAAATAAAACGTGTTGGAGTTAATATGAAGAAGAAAGGAGCAATTACAAATGCTTAAAACAGTCTTAAAATATACTTAAGCGGAGGTTTGCCATGTAAACACACAATTAAAGCAGGAATTTGTGATGGATACAAGGGTTTGACAGTCCCAGACATACTGTTTACTGGTATAGTTAGCAGATGGATAAGTCAACTGATCCCAGATGTGCAGCTTATAAATATAAACTCATGTCTTACTAGTGATGTATGCCTGCAAGTAGCAACAAATTACTTTTGTATTTAACTCTTACCTATTTGCTGGAGGGAGCTTTGTAATACTCACTTGCTTAAAAAAAAAAAGGGATTTTTAATGGGTTTCCTCTTTCAAAAGTGGTAACCAAATATCTAGAAAAAAAGTACTTTTGTGCAGGAATCATTTTAAAGGACAGGTTTAAATGGGTTTACTTTTTTCTTTTAAGTCAGATATCTAAGCCTTATATCCCTAGCCACAGTTTTCAGATATTTGCAGCTAATTAATTCTTAGGAAATCTAATCTGAATTGAATTAATTTTCCCTTTTAGGGCACATGAAGCAAGTTTTAGGTAAGAAAAAAAATGAAAACAGCTTTTGTTGTACATAATTCTTGCAGCTAATGAAAAGTAATATTGCTGTTCTTTTCAAATAATGCAGTAACAAAACACTGAAAGAGAGCACTGCAATGTATTGTTATATTTGCTGTTTAAATAATTTAGCTGCAAAAATCTGAAGGCTGCTTTAGCTGTAATTAATTATTCATTAATGACATGCTAATTGCACAATACCTTTGAATATTTAACAAAATGCAAAAGCCAGGCTCTGAAGTTATGTTTTTAGTGCATGGAGAGGGGGAATCCTTTAGTCCATCACTGCATCTGTAGGACAAAAAGTCTTTTTTTTCAAATGTGAGGTAAAGTAGTAGTAGTGGCCTACTTTCCATTCACCATCTCAGTCACCCTTTGTGCAGTGGAATATAATGTCCTTATCTAGACTTAACAATTGACAGGGTGGTAAATCCCTTGACTTTTGTCCAAATGATTTCTTTACAAAAATGGGTTAATTATCGCCTTTCCCTGGCTTTTTGACTAACAAAAGACCCTGGATCTCTTTTTTCCTTTCTTTCCTATTTACTGTAAGAAGCCCTTTGAAATGTGATAGTTTAATCGGCAACACCTTCTGCAGGGGGATACTGAGAAGCCGGCCTGGCCCTGCCTGGAGCTCAAGTTCCTGTGTGAACATTACCATGGTTAGGAGATATGACCTTTATTATGCCAAAGCCATCCTGGACTTTTAGGATGAAAAACTCCTGAGTGCTTAGTAGTCGACTTCGTTTGTTTCTGCTAATAAAAGCTGGCGGGTTTTTAACAGTATCGTTTAGTGGGCAGGATAACTAAAGGGCAGCCCTGTTGAACTGGCTTAGTTGTGTTTCATTAATTCCCCCCAAGACCTGGAGTTTGCATCTTTCTGCACCCTGTCTCTGTTTTCAAGCTTCAAAGCTCCTCATTGTCTCTGACCTGTATGTCAGGGATAGTCTTGGTAGTGAATAAGCACAGAAAAGGGACTGGTTCTTTTTCTTTTTATTTGTCATTATCGCCATCTTGGTCTCCATCTGAGAATCACCAGCCCCTAATTTAGTACAACGTGGTGAGCTGTGTGGCAGCTTGTCCTTGCGGTTGAAAGTATATTTCATGCTCTAGGGTCTATTTACTCAGTCATATTTTGCATTTAACTTCCATTACTGTAAATGACATCTATGAACACTCATTGGTGGGAAGACCCCATGAATTGGTGCATTATCAGAGAAATGGGGAATTAGCATACTCTATGTCTGGTCCATGAAGAATTTTAGTGTGCTGTGGTTTTAGTTTATTTATTTATTTATTTTGAACCAGGCATCAAACTCAGGACCTCGCACTTGCCAGGCAGGTGCCATGCTGCTGAGCTATATCCCCAGCCTTTAGTATGCTGTGGGTATACTGAACAATTAAATGAGAAATCACCGTTATGAACATGCAGCTGCTTGGAGGGAGATTGGAATAGAAAAGGAGGAACATTCCCTCAAGTTGGTACCAAGCTTCCTTTTCTGCCTTTGAATTTAATTTTTGGGAAATACTACATCCGCTTGGAACCATTGTTCAACATGAAAGTACAGAACAGAATTCCTGTTTGATTGGCTTTGTAGGGCACACCCAGCCAAAACTATGTCAAGGTAGAAGTGTTTATAATCCATTTGGGAAGTCACAGCTTGCTAAGTGAAAAGTGAAATAATGCAGAAGTAGTATGTGGTCCAGTGCCACATGAATCAAGGAGTTTGGGATTGCATGTATCAGGCTCAGTTTATAGTCTGATGCAGTTTATTTGGCTTAAACTTTTTTCTTTCTAAGTTTGAACTAACATTTTAAAATTGGGAGATTTACATCAAAGTCCAACTCTCCTTGTTTTGAAGAGCCAGAGTTCTAGCAACATGGAATTGCTATTCCTACAAGGGAGCAACTGGCAGAGCTAAGCACCTGGCCTTGCTTTCTCCAGCTGGGTGGCCCACTGCCTGCTACCTTCACACTTCCTAACTGGTACTGCACGTGGGAATCTGAGGTACAAATGACTGTAGGTTAGAGGGGCCAGGGAAGGTTGACACCAGGACAAACTCCTTCAAGTAAGTGCTACACCCTTCCATGGTATTCATGATATTATTATGAGGGATCCTGTGGAGCTTCTTTTTAGGTGCTTGATGCCTTGAACAAAGAATTGTATGAGACACACAGAAAAGGTAGTGAGGGTGCATGTGTGTTGAAGGTGGAAGAGAAGCATAGGCTGTGAGAGGACTGGTGAAGATGCTCACAATGACTCCAAGCAAAGGGTCAAGGTGTCTTTATATCCAAAATTCCTGGGTTGTCCTTCACCTTATGCAAACAAAGTACTGAGGCAGTTGTCTTATCAAAAACTCACTTGGCCTTTCACTAGATTTAAACTGTCCTATCAAAAAACTTGCTTGGCTTCCCACCAGATGCCAATGAAGGAGCAGGAACAGTGTCTTTTGATGGGCTGTGGCCACATGCAAATGAAGGATTGGGAAGAGCATCTTCTGATTGGCCCTGAGAACAGCACTGGGTTTGAATGAAGGATTGAAAATAACACTTTTCTGATTGGTGCTCAGCTGTAAACCTGATATCATTTTGGGGTCCAGTGTTCCGTGTGTGTCTTCTCTTTCAAGAAACATCTCACTCAAGCTGTTAACCATGACCTTTGACACATTCCACCCAGTTGCTTGTCTGGTTTGTCTCAGCCCTGATCTCTTACCTCAGTATGATTTCAGATAGTTCACTCACTCTCAGTCTTTTCTTTTCTCAGAGTAAAACACGAATGTCTCCCAAGCCAATAGGAACTACTCTGTTGTCTTCTACATGGGCCTCACATCAGTGCCAATTTCTCGAGGCTTCTTATACTTCTTTTTAGATCTCAAAATTTTATTAATCCAGTTTTCTCTGCAAGATACTGGTCTAGGCACTTTTCACACAAATCCACTACTTTTCAGTCCCATAAAGGTGCAACTTGGCAGCAGTCACTAGAAAGTGTTAGATTGTGTCAGTGAAAGGTTTGCCAGAGTGAAGTTTTGTGGGGAATGGCAGTATGAAGACCAGGTCACCATTCTTCAGTAGCTCTGGGCCTTTGGCCTGTCCAGCAGGTGTGTTCACTAAAGATTAATGGATGATGCTGTTGCATAGCACCGTGCTTCTTCCCAAGTCCTGAAGTAAATAACATTTAAAGGAAGTGAGCAGGATTGCCAAGAGAAGTCAATTTCATGAGGGCTAATTAGAGACCTTTGGGCCAGGAAATAGAAAAGTATAAGTAATATATTTCTCCTTTGCTCACTGCCTCCCTGGAAACGAGCCTGAAACTTTTCATTTTGCTTAGCAATATTAGGAAAACATCTGTGATTAGGTACCATGATGCACCACTGGGAATTGCTTAAAAATGATACAACGTGAATCTGTCAGGTGAAAAATACTGCTGGGGAGGGATGCCTTATAAACCACGTGAACATGGGAGCTCAGAAAATTGGACTACAGAATGGTGATTACCAGGAAAGAATTCATTGTTCTAGTGTGAATTAGGGGTTGCGTATCCAATATGGGAGCTTGAGATCCTTGGTTAAAGGTGAATAGAACACGTCCGACTTAGAGTACATTGAAACTCATGGTTGGGCAGACTTGGTGAATATTTATTGAATATATATGAAGGTGTAGCCCTGAATTTATGGAAGGGGGCATATGTAGACATTTGTACCAAAGTTCCAAATTGGTCAGCCCTGTCCAGATTGGATATGGGACCCTTTTCTTTCCTCTAGGAAATTGCTTATTTGGGGGACCTTTTTGGAAGAAACCTAAACATAATTTACTGTATTCATCCTTTTCTTTGATAAAAAGTGTTTAAAAAGAACAAGAAGAATGATAAATGGGCACATCAACAGGGTATACGAACTACAGTAAGTAATACCAAAACTAATTCTGCTTGTGATGCTTTTGTGGATTGACAAGAAATGAGTGATTTTGAATTAAGCCACTGGGATTTATCAGTATTAAGAATCAATTGAAGAAACGTACAGAGTTGTAAGGAGTGTCGGAAAATATTTGATAAGATACCCAAATTGGTGTTTTCCTATGTACACCAAAACCACAAATGTCTGGTATGAAAAAGGAGGGTCTTGGAAATCTATTGGCATTTCCAGAAAATATTCCACAACTGACTCCTGTTGCAAATGTGCCTTTTAGTGTTGCAGGGTGATAAAATGCCACGATCTAACTCCAGAGCACAATTAAGGGGTTATGCGATACAGCAGGCAGCCATTCCACACTCGAGAGTTTTCTTGTATAATTAAAATAAACTAAGGGGCAGGAGGCAGGGAAGGATGTGAGGAAGAAGGTCCAGCGGAAGCATATTCAGACCTGACATTTTCCACTGTCGATAACCATCAAGCGCTTGGCTTCCGTGTCCATGAAGACAGGAATGTCACATGTCAGTCAAAGGCAGAGCTGCTGAGCAGGGCCTGAGCCTGAAGGGAGCAATGTGGGGTCCATTTGGCTCCCACCAGCCTCCTCTCAGGCTTTAATTGTGCTTCCTTTGAGTCCACATCCAGATTTCTGATGAGTACTGATGAATATGGAGAGATGGCAGGGATTTTCAAGCTGGGATTCTAGGCCATGCATAATCCCAGCAGAATAGATAAAAATAACACACCTGAGAAGCAATTTCAGAAAGACTCATATTTCTGAGAGCCGTTTTAGGCACTGTTGGCCTTCATACCGTGCCCATGTGTAATATGCCTGCTCTAACTCTGTCCCTCTTTAAAAACATTCCAATGTACCATCCCTCCACAAAGCGCTTTGTTGCTCTATTTACATCTCATGGTAAATGTGTCTGATACCCTTTGGCTAAGCAGAAGCTGCCATTGGCCAGTCCTAGAATCTCTCTGACATCACACAGAGGAGGAATTTTTTGGGAAGAACCCAGATCACCCCCAGCAAAGAAGAGACGAAGGCTCCACCCTGGGAGAATGTAGTGGCTATTTTGACTCCTCCTCCCACCACCCCTCACAGGAAAAGCTGGGGTGTCTCTGCTCCTGAGACAGACTGTCACTTCTGATTCCTGAATGGTTCTTCAGAAGCACACTCATCCTTAAGAAATGGAGGATTCTTGTCTTAAGAGGTCATTAGAAGTTCTTTTGAGCATTTTCAGTTATCTTCTGTTTCAGTTCTGCAGAAAAATATGGGAGGAACTTACGCTTTAGATAGAAAACCTGAGTGTTAATGGAGTAAGATTGCTTCAGCTGTTTAGTGAGAGATCTTTCAAAAGAAATTGCTCCCCATTTGTGCTGTCCACCACCCTTTTCTACACAGGAGAGAATGATTTTCATCCCTACTCTTTACTTTCATATTCGGTTTTGCTTTGACATGATTACCTTTCCTTTGCAATTTCTCTTGGCTACGATTCCTCTGTATGCCCTCACACACTCTAGATTTATAGACTGTCACGACACAGAAGGGACCTTAATAACTGATGAATTCCCAGTAAGTTTTGTCCCTCCTGCTTACACAAATCTGTAGCTCGTGGTTCCTGGAGTGCTTTGCTGGTGAGTCCAGGGTGCCAGAATCTGGGTTCAGTGGACCCTGGAATGATGCCAGAGCCCCTGACCCCTTTCCCTGTACATGACAGAGGTGTGGTGGTGTGCACGCGGAATTTCCTGTCGCTGGGTTTGCGTGATCTTATTTTCTATAGATAAGAATCAAGGAGCCATCATGGTCAGCAGTTGTACTGCATAGACCACTCCAGGGCCTCTTCTCCCCAGACCTCCCATTCTGTTCCCCTTTACAGCTGAGATTTCATAGGTGGATCAGTTTTGCCAGGAATACAGGCTTCTGCTTGGACCAGGCACGAGCCCCCTCCTGAGGTAAAGTGCTCTCAGCTCCTGGGCCCCAGATTGCTGCCGGAAGCTGGGTATGTGGCCACTGTGAGAGATTGTTTCTGGAGGAATTTGAAACTGACCAGTGATGCGACTTGTAACACGCAGCGCAACTGCCATGAATTGCTTGCTTCTATAGTTCATTATTTCATGGCTGTTTACTCTGCTAGAATGTGGGCTCCAGAAAAATAGTGATTTGTCTTTCTTCACCACTGTGTCTTCCCAGCCTAGCACAGAGCCTTGTCCGTGGTGGGCACAAGTAAACACTTGCTAAATGAAGTGAATGAACGGCCATTTGGGCTCTTTCGACTCTGGAAATCAGCCTTGAAATCTCCCTAAAGACTGTCTCCTGAGAGTGACGACTAGTCTAGGTGTCACCATGGTCACCCTTTGCATTAGTGTGACCCTGTGAAAGTCAGGAGATTCAATTCATCAGATGGCTGCCCTGGATTCATCTTTGACTCATCGTTAGTCTTCCCAGTCAGTCATCTGGAACGATCTTGTTTTGTTTTTTCTTTCTTAAATTCCCCTACCCTTTCTCTTCCTCCTCCTCTTTTTCCTCCTTTTCTTCTCCCCTCCTCCTCTTCAGCCTCCCCCCTCGCTCTTCTCGTGCTCCTGTACCTGTCCTTCCTCTTTACTCTCCTCTTCTCCCACCTCTTCTTTTCCCCCCTCCACATCCTCCTTCTCCTCCTCTTCTATCTCTCTCCTTCTCCCCTCCTCTCATTCTCCCCTTTCCCTTTCTTTTCCCCTTCCTTCCTTATTTCCTTTTTTGCTTTGTCTTTACTTTATTCCTCCCTTCCTCCCTCTTGTCCTCTCTCTTGCCTCTCAACTTCCTCTCCCTTTGTCCTCTTCCTTCACCTTTTTGAAAACATTCTGGTAAAGACGCTTTCCTTTTCACCTTCCCACTTGTAGATGTGTGGGTTTGCCTCAGGTCATTACACCGACTCTCTAGATGACTGCTCTATGCTGACTGTATCAAACTCCACTCTCAGGTGCTTCCTTAAAGGTCTCTATCATCCCACTCGCCCCTCAGAAACCTTTACTGGATCCTTGTTTCCTTGTCTTTGACATTACAACCTGTTGGAAATTCATGATAGCTAGTAATCCAGTCCCATGCACCCAATCCTAATGCTTAGTTAGTAAAGCTAAATGTCACACAGTATGAACAGTATGAATAGCAGCTGTCATTTACTGAGGGTTTACCATGTGTCCAACACTGCACTATGTGCTTTGTATTCCTAAGGGTTCTGTGTCTGTTTACCCCCAGTTTATAAATGAAGTCACTGAGGCTGAACTCACCCAAGGTTACATGACCAGTCAGTGTTAGAAGTTGGATCTGAATACAGGTGGTCTGACTCCAGAGATAGGGCCTTTGATTAGTAGTTCATGATTTTAGGTTTGTTTTTTTTTTTTTTTTCAGCACTGGGGATTGAACTCTCAACCTCACGCCTGTCAGACAGGCACTTAAGTCAATGAACCAAACTCCCGGCCCTGGTTTTTTGAGGCAGGGTCGCACTGTGTAGCTCAGGCCGGCCTTGTGCTCGCATTGTAGCCCAAGGCAGCCTCGTGCTCCCTTTGTAGCCCAAGGCGGCCTCGAACTCACAATGCTCCTCCTACCTCAGCCTCCCGAGTGCTGAGATTAAAGGCGTGCAACACCATGCCCGGCTGTGATTTTAGGTTTGATGTACCTTGCTTATTACAGGAGAAGGATTTTATAAACACACCAACACAGCACTAAATTTGGTGATGTCTTAGGACAGTGCCCCACAAGGGGAAGAAAGTTGCATAGTACTGTGTATATGTTTTATTTTATAGAGCACAGTTTCTCAGAGCAAACCCCATGTGATCTATGTGTTACGAATTTTTACTCCTTCCTTTCTTATTTTCGGTATGTGCAGTGAAAAGAACATTGCATATTTATAACATGGTTTTTTTTCTCTAGTATCCACATACTTTTATTTCCTCAAAAAGTACCAAAGAAATACTAAGTGGAAACTATTTGCAACTTAATATCAAGGATCTGTAATCCAGAAGCAGCTAAGTTTGGCTAATTGACTAGAAACCTTGGTGATACACTGTGTGTACGTGTGTGCATATGTACACGAGTATGCATGTTTGTGTTCATATTAATGTGTTTGGAGGAGGAGGAGGAGCAGAAAAAGGACAGAGAGACACAAGATAAATCACGTCTTCCTCAGAGACTTGCAATATTAATCAGCTTTGACTATAGCTGATTCTGTTTCATTGGTTGCTTTGCGTCAGCATAGCTGGGTTCTCACCACAAGAAGTCATGCTTGGGAGGATGTTTGCTGTTTTTGTACATGGCCTTGGTTAGACTGGGGCAGTATTCATTGTTCAGGGCCAACCTCTCACATTATCATTCTTCCCAAAATGTGTGTGTCTGGCATGGGCGCCTCTTTGACTCCTAGTAAACTCGAGCAGTTGGTGCTTGAATGGCTTACAGAAGGCCCAGAGTGCTTATGTTTATTCTTTTATTTTCTGTCTGTCTCAACATAGTTAGCTTTCAGCAACAGATGATTGTTTTCAACTCTGTCTTTTCTTGGGGCTAGTAGGTTCACCCTAATGATCTTCAAGGTTGCCGACATTTTCAATTAAACTCTGCTAAGTCAACTAGACATAACTTCTTACAGAAAGCTGTCAGGAACTGTCTCCTACCCACATGTTACATTGATAATAATTATAATAATAATTAGTTTCATGCATACATAGCCATCCTTTCATTTGAAGTCCTTTCATTCTAGAAATCATCCAGTGGGAAGTGTGCTCTGTGAGATTTGCTGTTGGAGTCCATTCCCCATATGACCACTGGGGGGCAGAAGACTAGCTCTGTGGAAAGAATCTGTTTCCTCGCCAATCCTTGCAAAAGGCTAGAACCTGCTGGGTGTGGTGGTGCAGACCTGTAATTCCAGCACTCTAGGAGGATGAGACAAAAGAATTGCAAGTTTGAGTCTTCCTGGGCAATTTAGAGACTCAGAAAATTCTGTCTCAAAAAAAAAAAATGTTGAGGGGTCTGCGTATTCTGTATGAGCTTCCTATAGTCTTTGTTTCCCCAAGAGTATCCCAAGAAGTCTAGCTACACAGTATCATCATAAAATGGCTGAGAACTTGGGCTTCGGGTCAGAATCCCCACATCACCACTCGTTAACTGTCTGGCCTCGGGGAAGTTATTTTTCTTCTTTAAACTATTAACAATACTTTAACTTCAGATCATTAGAAAAATGTGACTAAATGGCCTAGACCCATGTAGTGTAGCTCTATAAATTGTGGCAAATGTCATAGTGTAGTTGTAACTATTCCCTAGATTCATTGCCTATTCTATGGGACCTCCCATTCTTTGTCACATTGTCCTTTCGTTTCAGTAGATGTGTAGACTGAAAAACCATCCAGGGGTTTTTCTGCAGGTCATGTGGTCCTCTTCCAGGTGAAGCAGTAAGCAGGTACCATCAGTACTCAACCACTTGGCTAGTTGCTTTGTTGTTCTCCTACCAGCAAACACTGCAGCTGGCAATTCTGCTAAACAGAGGTGGGAACCAGGGACACTCCCAGCATTCACTGGGGCCATGTCAGGTGCTACAGCTACTTTATAGTTAAACGAAACATCTGTGTTCGTGGAGGTGCTGGTTGCAGTTGGAAGCAGACCAGGAAAGCACCTGGCAAAAGTCTTTAATAAAGAGGGTGATAAGAGGATAGGACTGTGTTCCTTAAGACTCTGTCAAGATTCTGAATCAGAATACGCAGATGCCATTAATGTGAGACTTTCATTAGTTTGGTGGTTGTTCCTATGAGGGATTCTGGGCTCTGCAGATCTGAAGACAGATGTTTACAGTGGCAGTTTGTTAGATGATTTCTGAGGGAAGGGGTTACTTCACAGCCTGTCCTCCTTAGGAAAGCAGACGTGGTGACCTTCCATGATTACCGACTATTCACTGACTGCTTATTTAAAAAGGAGATGATGACTACAGGGTTTTTTTCCCCCTCCATAAACTGTAGTGCAAATGTCAACTTTATACTAAGTCATACCAGACAGTGAAATCTGATTATGTCACTCTCCTGTGTACATAATAAAGTCTAGATTTTACATTCAAAATACTTTGTGACCCTAGAGCCTCCCTATGTTTAAATTTCAGTTTAATTATTGAACTAGAGGGACTGGAGATTTTCAGTTTCCATGCCCTTATTCTAATCTCTTGTTCTGGCCATCTTTCTGGCCACCATCTCTACATATTCTACCAGCCTTCTTTTTTTTTTTCCTACTGGCCTTTTTAAGGAATCCTTCCTAGCTCTCTTTTCCCAGGCTTAGCTAGAAAAGCCTGTCCTGCTTCTAGGCATTCACCTAGCTCTGTCTCCTGGCACTTTTACATTTGTACTTTGAAGTACAGAGTAGCTGTATATTTATCATCTCTCGGCATTTAGTCCAGAAGTCCTTGAAGATTGGTTTCTTGTTCATCTTGGTGTTTTCACAGGAGTCAGTCTTTGTCTTACACAGGATAAGTACTCAAGATTCTCTTATATGTATGACAGGACACTTGTGTGCCAGGTCACAAAGTCACAGCAAACAGCAAAAGGGACGCAGCTTATGTCCTCCTAGGCACTGGTGGGAAAGTTGGACAGAAAAGCAAACACAGCAGTATTAAGTGAACCTATGGTGGAGATGCTTGTTGGAAGATCTTCTTCAACAAATCAGGAAAGATTTCCTAAAGCTCACACTCAGGGTTAAGTCCAGAAAGAAGAAGAGGCTTGGAATGTGTTCAAATCTTAACCCTCAATGTGATGGTATCAGAAGGTGAGGCTTTTGGGAGATTAATTAGGTTTAGATGAGATCATGAAGGTGAGGTACTTATCATGGAATTAGTGTTTTTATGGAAGGAAGAGAGACCAGAGCTCATGCTGTCATCCTGTGTGGACACAGAAAAAAACAGGTATCTGCAAGCTGGAAGGAGGCCTTTCCCAGAACCCGACTCTGGTACTTGGATCTCAAACTTCCTACTTCCAGAACTGGGAAAAATAAATTTCTGTTGCTTATAAGCCACTTGGTCTGTAGTTACTTTGTCATGACAGCTCGAGCAAACTAAGGAAGTAGTGACAACGAAGAGCATGAGTGTGTTTGGAACCCAGGGAACAGCAAGGACTAGTCCTGGAGGAGAAGGAGAAAATGGCTTTTTACAAAACCCTAAATAGCTTCTACTACTGCAGTGCAGAGAGAGGAGGAGAGCAAAAGGCAGGATTGCACAGATTGCCACAGGCCAGGTGCTGTGAGGCACTCGGGTCTGTGTTGGAAACCCTGAAAGTCACTCTCTTGAGAGCAAAACGGAGCCATTTGGTTAATTCTAAGGATATATTTAAAATATCATCATTTTATATGGACTCTTTGGGATCCCATGGTAAGGATAACAAGTTTCTTTTGAACTGAGAAGGGACTCAAACAAAACAAAAACAAGAGAAAAATACCGTGACTCCAGGAGCAAAGACAGAGGCACTTGAGGCAGAGTTAAAATTCCTGCCTCAAAGCTACTTTTTTGCCTTAAAGTGTGAACACACCAGGTTCACTGTGAGATATTGTTCTCTTGGATCTTGCTGGCAGCAAGGAGCCCTGATGGGGCCCTTGAAGTGAATGGGGTTGCTTCTTGAGTAGTGCATTGAGAAAGCACAATGGCTAAGAGGGTGTGGGGGGCGCTGCTCCAGGCTTCCGCCAGTGGGTGCCTGATGAAATACATCTTGCCGTGTCATTGAAGTGTGGAGCCGCGCAGCCCCGTGAGGTCACCTGTTCCACCCCCTGGCCAGGCAGATTATTCCTCACACTCTGTTTCTCAGCTCTTTGTCCAGTGGCTTTATGCACCTCAAGCGATGGGGCTTCCACCGCCTCTCTTGGGAAGCCATTCCGCACTCAAACAGAGCCTGCTCCTCAGAAGGCTGCCCTGATATTCAGCCCAAGTTTCCCTTTCTGTAATTACATCCCATTCCTCTCTGCTCTACCCCGGTGCGTGACCCTTGAGCAATTCTTTCCCTTCATCGGTGTGCCTACACCCTTGCTCGGGGAGAGTATTTGATCCTTGGTTCTTTTTGTCATCCCTGAGCTTTGCTGATTCCTGGCTGGTGCTGCAGGATCCCTTATAAGTAGCACCTGCCGCTGCTCGCTTTAATCCTCGTGGCTTCCCGGCTTTGATTTCTATCCAATTTGCCTATTTCTTTCAGGAGTACTGAAGGGCCCAGAATGAATCCTGGGCTTCCTCACTATATTATTTATTCATCTTTTTCTATGGAAGACCTTCTCAATGATGCTAAACCAGGTTGGGTGGAAAATAAAAATCTCTTTGAAAGACAGAGCTGATGTGAACTCCCTGTGATAGGACTCTGCGCACTTCAGAGGAAAATGAGTTTGACTGCAAGGAAAAGTACCGCCCCCAGTGCTCTGAGATGCAGGCACCTGTACTCCATTGTACTACTGGGGGCACAGGAAGCATGAATGTAAACTGTAGAGGAATCAGAATGACCCTCCCCAGTCAGTCTCACTAGACCCAGCCTGTTCCCCATGGCCAAGCTCTCGAGGACCCTTCCGGGTCCTGTCCTTTCATCTCCTCCCCCACCCCACTACTTTGGTATAACTAGATAAAAATATTCTGTCCTTCCTCTGAATTACCATAGTACTTTTGCAGCGCTTACTTTTGTGGTACTTCCTGTTCTCTGTTTTATTCATTTACCCTTTTGGTAAACTTTTATCTGGTACCTACTCTGTTCATGATATTGGAGGACCAAGAAAATTAAAACCACAAGATATAGTTCTTGGCCTCCTGGAGTTTCCAGCCTCACAGAGGAAGCAAGCGAGTGCGTAGCTGTAGAAGGATGCTGCAGCAGAAGCGTGGTTGGACAGCTGTGAGACTGTGTAGTAGGTGTGGCTTGGAACAGGTGGTCCTTCCCGCGGTGGACTGGAGTCCACATCTGTGGATGGAAATCACTGCCCTATGCATCTGGGTGTCTCTATAAAGCCTGTCATGTGCCTTGCTCATTTAAGGAACCCAGCTGATACTTGTATGGAGCACTTATGTGTCAGGCAATGTGCTAAGCACTTTCTATATGTAGCTCATCGAGTCTTTGCAACAACTTTAGGAATCATTATTTCCTCCATTTACCAAGAGCAAAGGCAGGTCCCCAGGATATGAAGTATTAACTAAAGTCACCCAGGTGTTAGGCGGTAGAGCTGAGACACTTTCCCTGTGGTGTCAGTTCCTCTGTGCACTGAGATGTGTATGGCTCACCCATTCTTGATAATCTGAGAGGGGAAACTGAGGCAGGAAGCATGGTTCACAAGGTGGCAAATCAGAGGGCATTGTCACCTTTCCAGTTCACTTATTGACAAAGAGCAAGGGCGGGATCTGCCAGGCATTCTGTGCTGTTGGACACCCCGGGAGTATGCAGCGGTGTGTCATTACGCAGACCGTGTTAGGAAGACAATGGAAAACCAAACTTCTCCTTTTTCTAAAAGAAGTATTTTGGGGATCCAGCAGCATCATGTAACTCAGCCACTCTGTATTAGAGTGTAAGAGGGCAGAGAGATCTGTCTACCTCACCAGATGGTGATCCAGTGCAAAACTAGCTGTGTGAAAGTGAAACATGAGTCATCTGTATGTTTGAAAAACCTCTGGGTATTTGGCAGATTTTTTTGTATCATATTAACCAAATTTTCTTGTTCTGGTCACATATCCACCCCAGAGTAAGTGTGCGCTACATTTATTTAAATGAACACATGGCCACTTCTGACGAATTTTTCACTTTTAGAGGGTGAGTTATTGTGTTGAATAAATGTGCTCCAGCTGCGAACTGGTTAATTGTAGTGATGGGAGATGGGATAGGTGATCAGTTTAAGAGAGTCACTAAAGGGAAGAAGGTAGTTTGCCTTTTATAAATGCCTGTTAGGGAGATGAATCTAGTTTTCCTCCTTCTTACCCTTTTCATGTAACTGCATGCATCTGTGTGTGTGTGTGTGTGTGTGTGTGCACGTGCGCGTGTCAGCATGAGCCTGCAGCCGTGGGTGTGGGGGTTTTACCAGCTGGTCTGCCCCGGGTTCACGTCTGCTAATCTGTGAGTGGGACAGCAACACCTGTGCCCCTGGCTCCCGGGAGGCTCCCTGGGCAAGCGAGGTGGCTGTGCTGCAGCGGGCGCATTTGTGTCACGTCTTTGGAATGTGTCCTCAGCGCCTCGGTGCCCACGGGCTGTGCTCTTGGAGTTCACCTTAACTGTGCCCTTGGAGTGCAGCCTCTGAGCAGCTGCTGCCCGGAGACTCCCTCTGGAAAACCCCTCACCCTGATCTTCTCAGCCAGGGTAGGGGGTGAGGGTCAGGAGCTGGATGAACAGTGCCCACCTGTGTACCTGCACGGGGGCCAAGTGAAAGCTGGGCCCATCCTCTTACAAAGGTAAGCACTAGTGTCAGAGTTTCTTTTTCAGTAGATTAAAAAAATATTACTGCCATTAACATCTTGGTGTCTAGGACCAGCCTGCCTTAGTTACATCCTGCTTCTAACATTTTTTTAAAACTGAATCTTGGATGAATTAACCTCTATGAGCCTGTTTCCTCTTCTGTAAAACAGGGATAATAGTGTCTACCTTGTAGGCTTGTTAGGAGTACAGTTATAGACGTAAAGCATTTATCACAGAACAGTACACATTTTCTCACTAGCTCCTCTAGCAAAGACATGTAGAAAACTTTGTGTCGTGCACTGAGCTCGATACATTTTACATGCACCACGCCATTTGACCTGTTTTGTTTTGTATTTGTGGTGCTGGGGATTGAACACAGGGCCTTCATACTGAGCTATCTCCTCAACCCTTTTTTAATTTTGAGGGGAAGTCTTTCTAAATTGCCTGTGCTGGGCTTGAATTTGCAGTCTTCCTGCCTCAGCTTCTGAGAGTGCTGGGTTTACAGCTGTGTGCGCCACACCTGGGTTCATTTGATTGCTCTTCACAGTAATTGACTAAGAACTCTGAGGCTATTTGGCTAAATAACTTGCAGGGCTTCTAACTCAAGTTTGAAGCCAGAGCCTGCAATTTATCCAAGTACTCGTCATTTCCCATTATAAGACTTCTCTGGGAGTTGAAACTTGAGTGACTTATTTGAACTATGGTAAATCTTTGAACTTCAGGTTTGGGAAATAGGAATAAGGAGTGGGTCCTGGGATTTCTTAAAATGTAATCTTCTATCTCCCTCTCTTCCAAGTGACCTCCCCTCTTATCTCTATAGAGTAGCATGGCATATAATGGGCCAGGTAACTTTACGGAGAGAAGTCTGGTGATGGTGGGACTGCTCGTGTGTGTGTGTGTGTGTGTGTGTGTGTGTGTGTGTAGCGCACTATATTGCACTGGCATTGCAGGAATTGAGTGAATGAATGCATGAAGAAACCAGTGTGCCCATCAGTGACAGACACATGACTCTGAGTTGTGAGTCAGCCTCCACATGCTGTTCAGGAGAGTCCATGTCACACATTACTTGGTAATCATACTGCATACATTGTCCTTCACCCAGCCCAGATACACATGTTCATCTGCCTGTGTGCACTGGACATGATGAAATCTTCTGAGGGTCCACGTTACAGTTTTGAGCTCTTCTTTTCAATGGTATATCACCCAGAGCAAGAGTGAGTTCTGTTTTTGTGTGACTTAATATAAGAGTAAAATACGAAAAAGAATTATTAAAACTGTGACATAAGTACAGGTTTTCTTCCCATGCAGGCTTAAAACAAAGGAGGTGTTGTGTTTCTTAGAAGGTTTTTGAACCTTTACAATAAAAAGAAACCTGTATAAATCATCTGTTTCTCCTGTGTTAAGTTACTTAGCTTTTCCATGTCTTTGAGAAATAAAATGAGAAACTATTGCTTCAGAGAGTTTCAGTCACTTGCCTTAAGTGACAGAACCCATATGCAACAGGACAAAAACGCAAGCCCAGCTCTCTTTGTTCGTAGCTGACTCCCCTCATTTCCCTCCTCTTCCTCCTCACCTTCCTCCTCCTTTTTGTCATGGCTTTAAAAGGTTAAGAAAAAACCAACCAACAAACAATCCACAAATCCTTTGATGAGTAGTTTAGTATACTCTCTAGTAGGGAAAAATCTATATTATTTTTCTGAGCATCCCCAAAGCCCACGTAAATTGGGTTGTATTAAGGATGTGATTGGGAAATGTTAGGCAAGCAATGTATTGATCCTCTCATCTCCAGCTGACAAGGTAGCTTGTACTGTGCACCTGTTTCTGTGTCTTCATTTTAGTTATAATTATGTTATCCTTCAGAATGGTGATGGTTGCCTAGCGGGGTAAGTTTTTCAGCTGCCCTTGGTCTGTTCCCTCTCTTTAGCAAAGATTGTTTTTGAATGGTCCTTTAGAGAATCAAGCTCAAGGAAAAAAAAGTTTAAGTACCCATGAAAACATTTTTATTTCATAAATAATGTCCCCCATGTATGTAATGAC
Organism: Dasyprocta punctata; assembly: GCA_004363535.1. Lineage (NCBI taxonomy): Eukaryota > Metazoa > Chordata > Mammalia > Rodentia > Dasyproctidae > Dasyprocta > Dasyprocta punctata. The sequence goes on from RJWM01000017.1 coordinate 155,029, forward strand.
TGTATTAGTCATTTATTCTCCCTGATTGACAGAAAAAACTTCTGCAATTCCAAGGAGTCAAATGAGGGAGGCTATCACTCTGTAAAATAAGTCTCCCCCACACCCCCCAAAAAAAGTCACCAAAACTTTTAAGGAAAATATCCACCCCTGAGGATCCTACACAGTGCTGTGAAATGGTTTGCAACTTCAAATGTTGTACCCTTTGCTTGTATAAATCTGCAGGAGACTTGAGACAAAACGAGGCTGCTACTTTGGTTATGAAATACAGAGAGTAACCTTTATTATTTATTTATTTATTTATTTGTCATGCTGGGGATTGAATCTGGAGCCTTATACATGCTGGGTAAGCACTTTTGCACTAAGCTACACGCCCCCGCCACCCCCCAAGTCCTGAGAATAGCTTAGAAATTAGTGTTCTGGGAGTGCTGTCCTGCGAGTCTCATAAGAACAGTTCCCAGCATTTCAGTGTTCTCTGCCCTTCATGTGGCTGAAAAATGATGAAGTTAATAGAGGAAAAATGCAGGGACTGATTATGTTATAAATTATAGAATGGTATAATTATAAAACCATAGCATAACAATTCCTAATAACATCTGAGACTGTCGGCCCAGATGTATAACTGAATTATTTGGTAATTCGAACATTTAAAAATGAACAGTTTTGTAATGTGTAAACATTAAAATTATTTTTCATTTTACCTTCCTGGGTTAACAACTATTCATACTTTTGTATCTGTCTTGTATTCTTTTTTTTTAATGTGTATGTAAGTAGATGCATTGAAATCTGTGAATGTGAGAACATGTGTGCTCTCTCTCTCTCTGTTATGTATCTATGTAATAACTACATGTAGCTAATGTCTGATGTTACATTTTTAGCCCTCTCCTTTGTTTTATTTTTGTTCATATGTATTCCTTGAGTATGTGTTTTTTTTGTTGTTGTTGTTGCACCAGGGATCGAACTCACAACCTCACACCTGCCAGGCACGCACTTAAACCACTGAGCCAAACTCCCGGCCCTAGTTTTTTTGAGGCAGGGTCACACTATGTAGCTCAGGCCGGCCTTGCGCTCGCGTTGTAGCCCAAGCCGGCCTCAAACTCACAATGCTCCTCCTAACTCAGCCTCCCGAGTGCTGGAATTACAGGCTTGTACTACCACGCCCGACTTGAGTACGTGTTTTGTAATGACCCTCAGAATGTTATATCATATGGAGATGTCATTTAGCCAATCTACAAAGCTTGACACTGAAGTTTTTAATTTTTCATTATAATAAATAATGCTTTGGTGAGCACCCCTAATTTCCCTAGGATAGATTCCTAGAAGTGCAGTTACAGGGCCAGACAAGGTGCATGGTTTGAAGTGCTTGCTGGAATCCCCAAGTGCTTTCCCGAGAGGCTGTGCCTATTCGTGCTCCCACCGAGCTCCTCGCCCACCCCAGTGCTCACTTCCTTGCCAACTCCCGGGCACTGAGTGCTCTCATTTGGGGACAGCTTTGCCATTCTACTGAGCAACATCTCAGTGGCTGCTGCAGTTAAAGCGGAAAGAGACAATGTAGAAAAGCAGAAGTATAAATTCTAGGAAATTAACCAAAATTGGCAAAGTTACCTGGTTCTTACAGAAACACTCTTCCCTTGCGTGTCTTGGAGCTGCCCCCAGCCTGTGTGTGTGTGTGCTCGCATTGCCTTAATGTACATTAGACAGGAGTGAGCTTTTACACCTTGTTAGTACTTCAGAGGAAAGACTCTAATGTCTTCCCTATGCCCAAACCTCTGATAAAAAGCAGGTGACCTCTTACACTTCTAATATAATGCATTTTGAGTGTTCTCTGAAGCTAACTGGCTAGGCTAAAATTGATTTATTCCATCATATAGATGTTTAACTTTTCTGAGATGTTTTAGAAAGTTGACTAATAATTTTGACCGACACTATCTTTGAGAGTGACCTGAAAAACTCCATGAGCTCATCGAATCCAGCCTCCTTCCCTCCTCTGCGATCAAACCTGTCTAAATCGGGGGTATAGTGAAAAAGGGGAATAATTTTTGTTTGGAGTCACAGTAGTTAAGACGAGTGTCTTGGAGAAGTCTTCAAACACCTGCTTTTGCTGGTCTGCAGCTGTGTGGTCAGTTGGGAGTGCCGAGCGCCTTTACCTTGCTGTGAGTTAGCAGCTCTGTTATTGGAAGCATAGTGTGAAACTCAGTGGATCATGCTTGGTTTCTTTGGCATCACAAATAAACAACAAACCTAAAAATGGGCAGCTTTGTAAGAGAGAATTGCTTTTGAACAAATCGAGATCAAATGTGAGACTGGACCTGCTACTTGTGTGAAGGATTCGTTGGACACTGCATTGTCATTAACAGTGCCCCTTCAGAGGAAGACAGGGTGTCAGAGGAACATTTTAGAGCTTTTTAATTTGTGCAAGATTCAAAAATGGGCTACTAAATGTGTAGCCAATGGAAATCTAGACTCTCTTCAGATGAAGTTGTGGTTACGGATGTAGTAAGACTTGATGAGAAAAAGAGGAATGGGGTGATCCATACCCTGCCTCTGACCTGGACTAAATTTCTTCACTCAGTTAGCCTTGTCTGTGAAATGGAGGCACTTGTCCTCTTTAGACCTCTTGGAAATGGAAAAAAATTTTTTTTAATTGTTAGGGAGAAGGCAGTGTAGAAATTCATAATGTGATAATTAAATTTCTAAAGTGGGTCATACAATCGTAATTGTATTTGGGAGGCTGGAACCATTTTAAAGGAGAAAACTCCCGGCATGTCCCACTGTAGTTGAAGTTAAATGCTGAGTTGTGCAGTGGCCCGGGCTCTGCCATCGAGGTTCAGCAGTGAGGGTGCAGCTCCCTCTGTGTTAGCAGAGCTGCAGAATTTGCCACACAGTGGCCAGGCTCAGCGGAACATCTGTCTTTTCACCCCGATCCCATCCATTCCAACATTCCTCGATTAGTCATTTGCATGCTCATTTTTGTTCTGTTCCTCCCTGGCAGGATCTGTTAATTACTAAACATGGGATACTTTAAAAAACAAAACAAAACGAAACAACAACAACAACAAAAACCCTGACTGTGCTTTGTTTGCTAAAGTTTTGTTTTAGGTCCAGTAATTTGAATTGGCAACCAAAGGGGGAAAAATGTAACCGATACACCTGACTAACTTGCATTTCGTGTTTCCAACACTCCAAAGTACAATGCTTATGGTAATGAATTTTATCTATTACGAGGGAAAACAATCACCTTTGATGACATTATAGAATAAACACATTTAACAGCATGCTGAATTGCTGAAGTATCATTTTCAACGACCTCATTAGTGTCACTTAATTAAAACTTCCTGCTCTTGACTTTGATGCCAGTACAGGCAAAAACACAGAGGGAATTGAACAAACAACAAAAAGGGTGGGGGTGCGTTTTTTAGTGATAAATCGCAGAGGTTGCTAATGAAACCAAATTATGTACCTTTTTCCTGCAGCTCCGATAAAATAATATGAAACACACAGCAACTTTGCATCAAACAAATTAATCAGCTGTCAGCAGATTTGCCTTATAATAATCTTTTGCACTTATTGATCATTTAAAGGGGGGGCACTTTTTTTTTTCTCCGTACACAAGCATTAGGTTGGTGATAATTAAAGCCTCAGCTTCAGAAATGCCATAATAACCGTTAATTAGCAGGATGCTATTTTCAACATAATTTGCTAATTAGGCAGTGAGCTGGTATAGTGTATATACCTAATTATGAAGGGTCTTGTGCTGTAGACACATGTGACTGGAGTGTAAATGACACCATTATAGAGGTCTTACCAGATTTTTTAAAAATGTAGATTGTTCAGAACTACTTAGTTCTTTGGAGACTTCTTAGTATGGGGAATATTACTCTTGGCTGTTTTGTATGAGACTCAGAGGGGGAAAGGCTATATAGAAATATATAATTTCTTTTATCTGGACTAGGGAGAGACAGGGTCACTCATGCTAAAGAGGCTTTGTCACACATACCTGATACAAGGGCTGATAATTTGGCACTGAACTTATGCATACTCCACTGGCAAGGAATCATTTTCCATTTGTTTGTCACACCCGATTCATCTGTGGACCAGAATACTGTAAATCTTTTCATCCTAGAAGTCTACCGTGGCTTGATTTTTCTGCCACATACTGATACTCTATCAAATGCATCTCACTGCCTCTTGGCCTTTCCCTCCTGCTTTCCATCTTTGTCATGAAGAAATTCTAGACTTCAGAAGTAAATGTTTATTGTTGCTTATTTTTTCATGAGCCCATTCTTTAACTCACTTGGTTTAAAAAACTAAAAAAAAAATTAAAGAAATGATAAAGTATGAAAAGCAGGGGTGAGTTCTCGTGCCAAAGTCTCAAATTATATGCATATTAGTAATATTTATGAGTTTAAACTTGAGCTTTTCCACAGAGTAGAAGCAGAGTGAGATCATTGGCAGATATACAAACTGGCTTCCTGGATCATAATAGCTGATTTCTTTTCAATGTTTTACCTTGTTTCAAATAAAACTATATTTCTTTATTCCCTTTAAACGAAATGAAAACTTAATTCAATAATAAATGAGCTTCAGAGCAGCACAAGAGTCACTTAACTTAAATCTTTTTGTAGAGGTTCCCACTTAAGCAGCTTGAAAGACAGTAAATCACGCCGGAGAACGGACATCCCAATTTCATTGCTGTGCTGTAGAGAGCTGAATTAATGGCCTTCTCTTTAGAATGTATGGATGCGCTTTCCAGCTGCTGAGCATGACAGTGTTATAGCTCAATTAATGTGATTTTGATGTAATTGCAGATAGGGAATGTCATGCCGAAAAATTATTTTTTTTACATAAGAATTACATTTATCATCCAGATGTGGGTGGAGGGATGCATTTCAAGTCTGAACACGATAAGTAACAGGGCTTCTATTCTTGTTTCTTCATCATATTTCTCCTAAGAAGGAGGAGAATAGTGAGTCAACACACTAATCGTGTACTTACTATGTGCTGTATGTTCACTGTCCTAAGCGCTTTGCTTCAACATATCATTCAGTCTTCACATGAAGAAGGGCCCATTGTTATCCTCATGGTACACATGAAAAAAGTGAATTTAAGAAATCAGGCCAATAAGGGGCAGACATGGGATTTGAATCCCTGGGTATCTGATATCCTGAGATCTTCACCTTCCTATTAGTGGTCTCTATTAATTCTCATCAGAGGTGTCTGGCAGAAGGTGGTGGGATCCATGTTTAAATGTTCATTGCAGCTTCTTGGAACATGATAGTATAGTGTCGTGACAAACAGGGTTAGTCAGGGTGTCGAGGTATGAAGCCTCGATCTGCAAATTTCTAGCTGTGCATGATGTTAGGCAAGCTATTTAAACCCTCTGAGCCTGAGTTTCCTCAACTGTACAGAGGGAAAAAATAATGGTAGCTCCCTCATATAATCTGTGAAACTACATAAAGTACTCAGAACAGTGCCTGAAATGCAGTAAGTGATCAGTAAGTGATCAGTAACAACCAAACTACTGTTAGCTAATGCAGATCAGCAGGGTCATTGGTCCCATCCAGGACAATTTTCTTTCTGTTTTTATCTTATCAGTAGGTGCAGCCTGCCTCTGGGAAGTTGGCTGCTGATGCTTTCTGGGAAGTACCCGATGTGGCATTTAGCATAATATGGGCTGTGCCTACTGGCATTGATGTAAGAAAGCGCTTTTCTTTTTCTTTTTCTTTCTTTCTCTTTCCCCCTTTCCTTTTTTCTCCCTTCCTTTCCTTTCCTTTCCTTTCCCTTCCCTTCTCCTCTCCCTCCTTTCCATTTTAATTCTTGTATTATTAGAATGGCCAATGATGTTAACTTAGGAACCAATAAACAGTGAACTTGTTGGTGTACATAACTTCATTCATTAACCCAAGAAATCACAGGATTGAAGTCACCTTTTGGGACTCAGGAGACAGGAAAGAGAATGAAATGATGGTTTATGAACAAAATTCAGAAGACCCCTCAAGTTAGGACACAAAGAAAAATAGTGATGACAATGGCAACGATTATAATGGTAACAGGCATTGTTGAGTGTTTGTATTTGTTTCGACACACTGCAAAATTATCCCGTTCTCAGTACATAAGAACTAGTGTTATCCCTAGTTACAGTGGAGGGATATGAAAATCAAAGAAGATAAGTAATTTGCCCAAGGTAACATAGGTGAGAATCTTTCTCTGCAGTCTCTCACCTCAGCACTTGGTCCACACTGCACAGATGGGACGAAGCCACCTCAAATTAGCCCCTGGTATGGATGAGGATAGCTGGGGAAAGAGATCTGGATTACTTTACTTCTTGACATTCTTCATATCAACAACCAAGCCTTGCTTTTCTACTGGCACATCACTTTGCAAATAATAGTGTCTTCTGTGGTTGTATTGATTAAGTTGCAATTAATAAATTACCAAAGTCTCTATGGACAGTTTATTAAGCAATCTAGTATGCATAAATAACATGTAATAAATCCCAGGCATTTTCATTGTTGTGGGTCAATAATTTAAATATGATAGTTATTTCTAATAATATACTGAATCGGAACATTTTAATATATAATAATAATTACAATTTGAATGGTGATGCCATTAATTCTGTTATTGTCTTCTGACTCAGTATGTAAAAATGAACATTAAATTTCAACACCACATGGGATGCATCTATAGAACAAAAGCATGATCGTTTGCGCAGAATAAAAAAAAATAACAAGGCACTTGGCTTCCTGTTGAAATACAGACAAGTGTGCATAGGCAGGCTTTATTATTTTGTGGACAAATAATTATGGAAGGTTTTTTTTTTGTTAGAAATGTAAGCTATATATTACAGGCACATTCGGATAATGGATGTATGAATAAAATGTATCACACTGGTCCTATTTGCTTTTGTGATTTTTTTTTTATCTTCTAGCAAACCTCCAAGTTTGAAACTTAGTGAAATAAGTTTCTTTCGGCCATTTGTGTCTGTTTTCTTGCTTATCCCCACCTCTACGTCATCAAGCTTTGTTTTTGGACACAGGGGTAGTGAGTAGGGTAGTACTTTGAATGGTGTCTGTTAACACACTGATTCCTTCTCGAGTGAATGACTTCTACTTTGTACAAACTAGGAATATTGATTAGGATTGGACTAAGTTACAAGCAATTCCATCTTAGTTCCACTCATCATGGCCTGACTCAAAAACAGAAGCTTAAACAAGACAGAAGTTTACTCTTTTATCCCTATCTGGAAGTCTAGTGATAGTGCAGAACTTGGTGATGAGCCATGGCTTTGGGTTTTTAAGTCTCTCTGCTGCTGCTCTGCTGTTCATGGCTTTCATTCCTAAAGTCACTTAACCATCAGAGATGGCTGCTGGAGCTCCAGCCTTTACTTCCACATCGCAGAGGATGGCAAGAGGAAGGGGAAGCCCTTTTCCTTTAAAGACCTTTGAGGAGGTTCACCCAGCACTTTTCTGCACACTCATTGGTCAGAATTATTCCAACTACCAGTGGGGCGATCAGGAAATGTGATTAGCTCTGTGACTGGCTAAAAATCAGGGGACTTTTTACTGTAGTTTTTAAACTACTCTATTTCACCTTTTGGAAGTCATGGAGCCTTTGAAAGCCTGAGGGAAGACGTGGTATTTCTCAACTGAAAAATACACAGAAGTGAGACTTTAAATGTACTTTGAGAGAGAGGAAGGATTTCTTAAAGCCCAGCTATTCAACAACACCAAATGAAGACTCTCTTGTTTTTAAAAATTCATTTTTTTCTTTCATCAATTTTTCCCCTTCTGCATCATTCAATTCAACACTTATTTGTTGTTTACTTGTTGTATATTGTCTTTATTCCTGGGAGCAGAGAAGTTAACAAGACAAAATCCTGTTCTGATGACTCTTGCATCCCGTAGAGGAGCTAGACATTGCACAAGATCAAAGTGAGACATGCTTTGGGGAAAAGAAAGCAGGTTAGTGTGACAGGGAGTACACTCATGACCAAAGCCAGAAGTTACTTTGAATTGGGCAGTCTGCACCCTTTCTGGAGAGATTACCTTTCAGCTGGAACTGGACAGGTGAATGCTGGCGATGAATATTCTATTTAATTGGAACAGCACACGCAAAGGTCCTGAGATGAGACCAAGTTTAATGTATGCCAGGATCAGGAAGAAAGCTGAGCAACAGTAATGTGAGATGGCTTTAGAGAACCAGGTAGGAACTATGTCGTGGAAGGGGGTTGGATTTCTAAGACGTACTATCATTTTTAAAAGGTGATTCTGGATGCCAACATTTTTACCCAATGGTTTCTAGAGACTTGTGTTCTTTCACAGTGCTATGGTGGGGTTTTAGCAACATGCTGAAAGGCTCGTCGGTGTGGAGGGAAAGCACAGCCGTGGCATGGGGAAGGCAGTGTGCACTCACCACGAAAAGGCAGGAGGACTACAGGTGAAATGTGATGACAGCCGCCTAGTACTCTGCAGAGCAGTGCTGATAGGCTGGGCTCCCTGAGCCCCAGGGTGAGCCCGGTAGGGGCAAGTAAGGGGATAAACAGATTACTCAGAACGTCTGACTTGGTCTTTTAATTCTCATGGGGGAGAGTGCTTTGGAAATGACACATCTGGCCCACGAGGAAGGTCTCAAGGGCTTAAAACAGCAAGTAATTAAAGCAGTGCAACTCTGTGTGAACAAGTTTCAGGGTTGGTCATTAAAATGATGCCACGGCCAAGGGGCTCTGAGAAAGAGGCAGGATCTGTAAGCAGTGTCCAGGTTTGGTTTTTGACCTCACAGGCAGTTGCTTTTGAATCTTCCTTCTGATTAATCTACATCCAGTTGATGAGACGTGTTTTCAGTTTAAAATCATTGAGATGTAGATGTGAACCTTAGAGGGAGTGAGTTGGGCCAGCCCTGGTTTGATGCATGGAGAAAAGTGTGACTTGTCCATTCTTTCTGAATTTAATGCTGTTTCCTCTAGAGCTGACTTCTGGGAGCTAATAGTATATCCACTTAGTGTAGTGTGGCCATTTCCAGGTCCCCCCTCAGTTCCCATATCCCTTTCCCAGTGTTGCAGCTTAGTAGAGCTGCAGCACTTAATCAAAATTGAATTTTCTGTTTCAAAATCAAGTTGAGTGATCTGAGATCCACCCTCCAAAGCTACAGAAATCTCCTTAAAATATTTTAAAAACTGCGTATTTTCTTTCAGTGATAAACTGAAAGATGGATTTATTTTCAACATTAAGAATAGGATGAACATGACAGAGGAGTTTTAAATGTTAATTTCATGAGGAGGAGATGAGGAGGAGGAAGAGAAGATGATTTTATGAATAGGGTAAGGTTGGACATTCACTTTGAATGTGAAGATTTGCAGGAATCTGTTAAAACTTTAAAATTTTTTCCCCCCCATTTAGAAGGCTGTGCGGCATTTATTATGTGAACCTGGGGAATTTTAGTTGTATCCCCAAATTGACAAATAGGATCCTCTGATTCTTAGCAGCCTAGTTTGGCTTGAGGGAGAAGCTTTCAGCTCTTTCTGGGGTTTCGGCAACCTCACCCCAAAAGAAGCTTTCTGCATTCGTATTGCCCCTCGCTGGACAGTCACCCTAACTGGCTAATTGTAGGCTCAGCCTTTCCCTTGGACTGCAATTAGCCACTTACTTCTGTGCAGACACAAGTGGCCACTTGAATCCTCCAAAAGTCCATTGTGAATTCAGTTATTTGTGTGTCCAATTTCACCAAGAGAGAGGAGTTAGGAAAAGAAAATGAAAATAGAGTAAATGATAGCCTTCAAAATAAAATTCTTCAGAAATCCTGCTCAGGCTTTCTCACTTCTGAATAGCCAGTAATGGGAACACAGTGTTCGCTCTCATATTTTTTTTTTCAGAAATGTATATTAAACATAACGCATTCATACACACAATATCCCATTAACAGGAGACTTATTTTTATTCTGAGTGTCCCTAATGTAGAGCAAGATATACCCACCTGCTGGTTTTCAGCGTCATAACTTTTTGTAAATCTACTTTTCCAGACCTCTAGGTATGCTGTGTATAATTTAATTGGCTACTGTACCTTTCTGTGAAAAATGAATGTGCTAATTTCCAGAGTGATGCATTAATTTTCTTTGTTATCCGTGAAATTCTGGAGAAGGGGAAGATTCACTTTAAATGCCTACCCTGCACTAAATCTATCTCAGAGCCAAGTGCAAAAGCTATTGTTTTCATGGTTCCTTTTGATGTGGTGGGTTGTTGTTCTGCCGGGTCAGAGGGACTTACCTGGAAGATGATAGATGTGGGCACTCTGCTACCAGTTTTCCTTAGAAGTGCACAATAGCAACCAAAGAAAGTCACTGAGAGAATCCTGGGTACAAAGTTGTCTTTGGGGGGAATTCCAGGAAAGAGATTTTGACCTCTGTTACTGCACAGTGTCAAGGACAGATGGGAAGAAGGTATGAATCAATATATGTCAGCTGCACAGATGGTATAGCCATACAGTGTCCACATCCTGATTTTCTATCCCCTGAAACAGAAATTAATAATGCCTTCATTACAGGCAGTAGCTGCCAGGCGTTTGAGAGGACCCAGCACAACGCAGAGCACTGCTCTGAGTGAGATATTCTCTCTCTCTCTCTCTCTCTCTCTCTGGATTGGATCATAATGGAAAAGGAATCATTTTTTGATGCCAAGTTTTACAGATTAAACAAACTAAAGACAGCAAGACTGGTTGCTTCCTGCTTTGCAATATTTTTAATGCCAGGGGCTCTTTCTCCAGTTTCTACCCAAGTCATAGGGAGAGGGTTAACTCTATTACGACAATTATTGGGCTCTGGGTGTTGAAGCTCTCAGACCAGAATTGGAAGTAGAGTGGAAAGTACAAATAAGCAACCACAAACCACCAAAACAAGTATTGGCACATCTCTACAAGCTCTGGCTAGTAATGATGAATTCAGTATTCATCACATGGACTAATTAATGCACACTAACACATCCCAGTGCAATTTGCAAGTCACAGATTGCATTAGGTGATACAAATGACTCATTTGTGAACCTGAAGGATGACCTTTGGCAGGACTATCTGCTGACCTCAAAAATATTAAAGAAAGGTTATTTTACCTTGCCATTGTCTCCAAATGCCAAAATAGCCCAATTAAAAACCTTGACTTGGAACCATAGGAGCAGATGCAAGTCCTAAAGGGCATTAATTATTTTCAGTGTCAGCTGGTTGTGTAACTGAGGCCAAATGAGAGTTTGGAAAGCTATTAAGGCACTGTATTACATGCACTGAGTCTAAGATTTGAATTCAGAATAAGGCATAGATTTCATTTAGGTAAACTATGTAGAATTTGTGCTGGGTGTCTTGTGAAGAATTAAGGGCTACCATGGGTGAAATGAAACTCATCACCCTCACTGGGAATCTCTCCTCAGCAGTCATCCATTTGTTTTCTCAAGTCAATTCGCAGAACCATCATTAGTTACCATAGGGAGAGGTCAAAGCATAAACATGTGCTTAGTATTAGTTTACTTCCAAGTGGGTTTTCTGCCTCTCTCCAACTCTAAACATTAGTGATCTGATGGTGTTTTCCACCTAAATATCATGACAGGTAAAGATATACACCCAAGCTAGGTTCCTATATGACTAACGTGTGCATTTATTTAAATAACTATCAGTTTTAGGTAAATTAACACACAAGGATGTTGCTATTTATGGTATTGTCTCAAGTCGTCCTTTCTTTGTCCAAGTGGATTTTCGTGAGTCAAACCAATGGCAAGAGCATCCACTAGGTGTAATCGGTTCATGGCAGTTCCTGTGGCTTTGGGAAAGGGTTTGCCTGCTGCACCCCTTGCCTGTGGCTTTCATGGCACCAACTCTAATAATGGACCTTGACTGTCAAGATCCATTATATGTCCAGGAGGTATAAAACAGAGACTTTGGAGAGCAGAGAGTGACATTCTTCTTATAGCTTTTTATAGATAAAGTTGAAGACTCTAGTTTATCATCACCTCTAGTTGGAAGGAATGGAAAAAAGAAGATATAATGCCTAGGTAAAAGCAGTAGAGTGTGGTAGAAAGCCCCAGAAACAGGCATCAGACTGAGATGGGTTAGAAACCAGTTTATGTAGTCATTGTTAAACTTGAGTGTGCAAGCATCTGTATCTTAAGAATAGTAATAACACCTGACAGGATTATTAAGATCAAATGTAGTTACATACATCATAAGAAGTGCTTCAATACTGTATTATGACTATTATAATTTTCATTGTGGAGAATTTAGAGAATATTTACAGTGAGTTGATTCTTTTTCTCTAGATTTTTCTTCCTGCACTTTGTGGGACTACGTGCAGCTCCATAGCAGAAAACATGGCTTAGAAATCAAAATCTTGCCTTCAAATTGTTCTTCATTTGGGAAGTTCATTAATCTTAACAAACTTCACATTCCTTTCTATAAATGGTGATAATAATACCTACTATAATGTGTTTTTGAGGTTGAATGAGATATTGGGTGTATATAGTATGTAGCATTCATAAATGTTTGATAAATAAATTGTAATTATCTTTGCTTCTAGAATATTCTTATACTTTGTCTCTACAAATACTATTAATGAATTGTTGGTGGAGAGAAGATACATCTCTGTTTCAAGGCTTCCTGAGCCTGTTCACTGGTGTTTCCTTCTAAGAAATGAGTATCCTTCTAATATACTTTCCCTAAACATCAACAACTTCAAAGTTGAAGGAAGATCTACTTCCCGATTTCGGGTCTTTATGTTCTCTGTTATTTTCTAGCATACTATTCGATCATGTCCCACACTGCAGATCTAAGTATGGCAGGCGTAGATTCTTCTCACTGGCCTCTCAGACAGGCTTGATCTTATCTTTGAGATAACCCATTCTAGGGTTCCCCCTCTGGCTACCTAGATGACATGTTACCCAAGAAACGCAAGTGCTGTTTCTCCCCTACAATGTTGCTATTATTCTAAAATACCATTTAAATATTTTTTTTTCTAATTTCATTATAATGTTCTCATAAATGCCAGCAGCTAATGAAAGCTGGTTTATGTCTTGCTCTTTGGGAGGTGACCACCCATGTCAGCATTGAGGGTGTCTGCACATCCTTGCAGACCCAACAAGTGGTAAACAGATGGAGTCTGAATCCAGAGCTGAATTGCCAAGGAAAAGAATTTTGGTCTTTCACCAAATGAGATTTGTAATAGCCATTTGCAGAGAACTGTATGCCATGTATATTGAGAGAGTTGACTCCTTGGATAATGAATGCATTAACTGGAAAGTCATAGGGTCTATCAGCATCTAATTTTTATATGCAAGCCCACCCTTGAATGAAGTTGCAAGAAAGTATTCATGCACCAGAGCCAAGGCATATGCATCTTAACAGGAGTCCCTTTACCTCCCACCCCAGGGGATTTAGCATAAATGGTCCTAGAGTCATGCTTTGGGAGAAGTTGATGAAGCCCAACTTGCTTCACCATCAAAAAGGCCGAGTGGCACAACAATATCAAACCCAAGAACTTTCTAGAAATTTGAAGACTTTCTATTATTGCATCACTGGAAACCTTTAAAAAGCTCTTTCCTCAGACAAAAAACAGACGTAGAACCCCCAGAGGGTACCTAACTCAGTGGAGCTGCTCTGGCAGAAGGCCGTGGCCGCTTGCCCCTCCTTCATTCTCAGTGGCTCCAGCATCCTTGTAATGTTCTCAAAGTTCACATCCCTTTTTCTCCCCAGAGTGGCCCCTGCTTAAGGCCTGGGCCCTGCACACAGGAAAGAGCATCTTCTAGGAGATCAGAGGTCCTCCTTAGACCTTGTCTTTACCATGCCATACAGCGTAGGAAACTTATTAACCTCTCTGAGCTTTACTTTATTCTTTGAGCACCAAGAGGTGGTTGGGGCTGTATCAATTTTTTTTTTCCTGAAAGTTTGCTCATTCACAGACTCTGCTTGTGATTTTTCAGGACAAGTACCATCCCGAGTGTTATTTATTGATTGTCTTGTCTTTCCAATAGAAGAAATATATTTACTGTGTATTTTTTACCTGAATTTGGACTTACAGTTTGAGTTGGGCAATGCTATGTGTTCTGTGCAATCCAGAGTTTGATGTACCCATTTATGTTTTTTTTTAAAAAGCTAGCACACATGAAAATAAATATATAACCACTGAAAACAGTGTAGTACTAAAACCACTGGTGTGTGTACAGCTTTTGGAAAACTTGGAGCTGGACAGTCTCCTGAAAGCCTCTGTGCTCCACTATTTCATGAGGTTAGAATCCTGGGAGGTTTCTCTTGTTATCACCTTAGGAGTTTACAGATGGGGATAGAGTTAGAGGAAAAAAACCAAGAAATCCTCTGGGTATTGTAAGCATATGAAAGAACTGAGGAAGAAAAAAAAATTGCTTATATTTCTTGAAAGAGTGAGAGAGCTTGAGGATTGGAGTGTATGTACAAGGGATCTCCATGACTAAAAGAAAGGTTTTAATATTAATTTTGTGGAGACATAGGGCCACCAGCTGCTTAATTTTATTTCGGTCTAATAAGGAGTTTAATAACCAAGAACATCATTGGTTTCTTGTTTGTTTCTTTTATTGAGTGTCGAAGAGCTAACAGCTTTTATTACAGATCTCCCAAGGCTGGAGTTGTCTGAATAGGACAGTGGCAGTAGAGGGTGTTGAGGCAGAGTCTGAGGAAAGAGCCTTCCCCTGCGCTTGTCATGTTTTAAAAACTGAGCTCTAAAGAGATGGCTCTTAAGACACATTGTGGGAGGCAGATGATCCAAAAGCATCGCTTGTGGCACATATTGCAGAATGAAAGAAAATGTTTATGACCTGCTTATTCCATGTGAAGGGGAAACAATGACTCCAAATGTATATCTGCTGAGCTGGCTTGGAAATGCTTGCAACTTAACAGTCATGGTGGTCCAGCGCAAGGGAATAAAAATGTAATTGAAAAGTGAGGGAAACTATAGCATGATTAAATATGGCCAACTGAGCACAGATTTATAAAATGGAAATCAGCCCAGAGTACATATTTAGGTTACTATCTTAGGATCCAGAGATAGACTCTAATCGCATTCTCAACTCTGCCACAATCTGGTTCTGATTCCTTGGACAGAGTTTGTGATATATGTTTAAGCCTTTGTTTATTCACCTGTCAAATGGGTGTACTATGTACTTCCAAGATTACCTTAAGTGTTTAATGTCTTAAATAACTTTGTGTGATGTCTAGCACATAGAATAGTTCTTTTTTTTTTTTTTTTTTTTTTTTTTTTTTGGTAAATTGTGGGCACTTTAAAGATCATCTTTATTATTATGTGCTTGTTTTTTAATTCTATCAAATTTGATGAGCTAAGTAGTATAGGTGACCCATAGAGATGAGCTGAAATTGATAAAATGCTGATATTCTCAAACAAGGGCCCCTCTGAAGTTATACTCTTAGGACCAGAATTGTTCTTGAGAAATTGCTAACTGACCATTTTGAGATAAGCATGACAGGTAGCTTCTTTTGAGACATACATCCTGTGCAGAGTTCCAGGGGCACACAGTCTTTGGATAGGTCATTTCCATGTTTCCAGCCTTGGAATCAAGGTAGTTCTCAATGGCTGTAGGAGAAGGAAGCAGTGAAGTATGTGTTGAATGTTCTTTGACAAATTTGGTTCTTCCATCCTCAACAAGGCAGTCACTGCTCTTGTCAGGAGCTACAGGCGTTGCAGGCAGGACAAGACAGTGTCTGCCATAATAACATGGTGAATTGGGAAACCAGGCCATTGCTCACAGAGCCCCCATGTGAAGGTTCTTCATAAACTTCTTTCCTTGTCAGGGATAGAGAAATTCCCGAAGGTGGGTCTGTCTCAAAGCATCTGGTACTTTTGTGGTGAGTTTTGCGATCAATTTCTAGAAAGGATAAAACAAGTTTATTTTCTAACTTCCTCTTCATTTTTCCTTACCCTGTATTCCTCTTATTTAAAAGCAACAAACAAGAATGCTCAAACTCTCTTGTAGTACTAACCCCTTTTCTCAACTTCTTCACCTTCCTTGGCGGGGATGCCTGGGTTGTCTACCCTCCAAGGGCCACAGCTGCTGACCTCTTACTGCTTGTGCCATAACTTAGAGGTGCTTGTGTGTCTCAGAGGAATGCCCCATCCCCCTGATTTATATAAATGTTCAGTTAGTGTCATTTAAAGAGTTCTTGGTCCTGGTCTATCTGAAGGCAGAAACAAAGGAGAGTAACAGAGACGGCCCCCGCTCTTGCCGTGTCCCACTTCTGCGATGCATTACAGCAAACTTCATCCCACATGTTTCTGCATTCTCTTCTTACATTTGTCCTCTGACTGTTGTTTCCTTTTGTTCCAGCAACAGCTGGAAATGGTAAATTTGTGTTTCCAGCCAATGTTTTCCTTTGCCCTGGCATTACCAAACATTTATTTTCCTAGGAGCCAAAAATACCAGCAAAGACGCTTTCTGAATGATCATCATCGCGCCACTGCCCACCGCCCTCGGAGGCTGTCCCTTTAAATGAGGCCCCTAGAGTTCACTTTCTGAAGTTCATTAGCTTGTGTTATCAATAATTTAGGATAATACTCCGGTGGAGCCTGAGTGCCTGGCCCTCCCCATTTTCTCTGTCAGTTTTCTCATAGCCTAGCAGTCCAGTGAACTTGATAAGTGTCCCATCATCCTGTTAATCAAATTACTTATGAACTAAAATTGACAGTTTTCATTAATTATAAAGGATTATTCTAATTGCAATTCAAATTTATTCATTTAGAACAGACGGCATTCAGTAATATTTCAGGAAATTTGCATATTAAATGGAGAGGGTCGTCCATTAAGTATGGTAATGTATGCATATTTCCTTATTTTTAACTTCTAGGCCATATGCACTGCTGCTACTTCAGCAGGTGAAAAACCAGAACGTGCTTAATTTGTTCAACAAACACAGGGGCCAGAGCACATCCTTTGGCACTGGGTACTGGCACCCTTCTCCCTTTCTTCCTTCTGCTTTTCCTTTCCTCCCTCCCACTGCCCCACACACAGCCAACACCACGGTTGATCTTTCGAAGAAACTTTTTTTGATAAACCTGGGCATTCCCCCGCCCCATTTTCTTTTTCTTAAATGTAGGCACAGCTGGTAAGGGTTGATTGAAATGTTTTGCCATAGAAGCTGTGTTCATTAATTTCTTCAAGATGCTGAAGTAGGCATTAAGGTTGCCGGCTGGAGTCCTTCCCTGTGACATGTGGAACAGCAAGGGGCCTAATAGTCAGCCTTGTAACATCAACTGGTTACCCCCCTCGTGTGGCATGAACCTTTCCCCTCCAGTGAAAAATGAACCTGTCTGAGACAAAAGCACAAACCACGCATGCAATGAGACAGTGCCATTATTCACACCCATATAGGCTGTTTTCAGAGATCATTAAAAATCATATCTCCATGATATTAATAAGCACCTTCCCTGATACAGGTCTTGGGTAACAGGAAGGTATATTTAGAGCCGCCCCACCACCTACCTAATCTGAGATCATGAATCTGGGAGGAAAAAAAAAATGCCTGTGAGACGAAGGCTAACAAGCTGGTGTGGTGGGAGCCACCTGGTTTTTCAAAGAGCTGGTGCGTCCCTGCCTTCCCTGCACCACCAGCCTAGTGGGCAAAGAAAGGGTGTGCGCCCCCAACCACATCAAGGTGTTTCTGGTGAGTTTTGCCTCCTATCTTCCGAAATTATTGATATCTGGTCTTAATGATCTGAATAAAGCATCTGCCAGCTCATTCATCTCCAAACACTCACATTGAATAACTGGTTGCTCATTTAGCCTGGTTTCAAGTAGACTTGTTTTTCATTTTCTGCAGTTAAACTAAAAGCTTTGTTGTTTTACGTACAGATATTTTACTTGCCAAGCATATTTATTTCAGTCTGTTTGTGTAACACCAGCACTCTCGAGGCCATATGTTATTGATTGCAAAGCCTTCACAAACTCGGATTCTGAATAGGCGCTGTGTCCTTGGTAGGTGTCCGAGGGGCTGGGACTGAGGGCCGGCTCCCTGCCTTGCCAAACCCGGACTGAGGGCCCTTTCCACTCTCTCCCTCCTCCCCAGCAATACATAAAACAGAACGGGTGTAGAGTCCGATTAATGCTTCAGTTGTTTGCACAACCTCTCCCCAAATCTCAACGGGAGCAGGCAGTACCCAGCTTCCTCCTTGTTGGGGTACAGCCATTTCTGCTGAAATTACTAGGAACGATGCCGGGAGAACAGACCACCAAAGGCTATTTTAGAAAACACTGATGGAAAATTCTAAGAAATCATTCAAGCCCACTGGTGTGTGTTAAGTCAAGGGAAATTTCCCTCCCGTGTAACATCTTTCCCTCTACTTAGTTCAGCTTTAAAACCATGAAAGCCCTGGTCTTAATCCTATTTCTGATGAGAGTTAATTTTCAATGCAAGTTTTAAAAAATTTAATTGTCACTGATTACTCTGACATGCAATAGTAAAATAATATAAAAGAATGCCACAAATGATTAAAGTAAAACTTAATAACGTATGCATTAAAAAATCCCATAACTCTACTTTTGTTATGGGAAATATTAAGTTGCATAATGTGACCCAGTGGTATGGGATAATTGCTTAAGAAGCTGTATTGTACAGATATTTTATATATTATATCCTCATGTGCAGTATTTCTGGTGCTGAATTCCTCAGCAGAGGGAGGCCTTCCTGGATGGATGTTAATTATATCAGAATATGGACCAAAAATGAGGCAAGGAATTAGAAGGGGTCATAGTATATCAGGGTCCTCTGGAAATATTGAGCAAAAAGTCTCAGGAGTTGCTCTTGCAGCCAACATCCATACCATCTGCAAGAATAACTCTGAGGTCCCTTACCATGTGTTATACATTCTTTTTCTGGGGACTGATAGCTGGGAAACAAAAATGAAGGTGAGTTATCAACGTGTTACAGAGCTAATGAAGCAGACATTTAGTGAAGGGAAGAGACTTCTCCAAGACCCATTTTTATATCTGTAAAATAAAGCTAACATGTTCCCTGCCTTCTTCATGGGGCTATAGTAAAGATCCCTGGAGACCTATCTGTTCCCCAGATTCTCCTGCTCATCAGAACCACCTGAGAGAAGTTAAAAATACACATTTCCTGGTCCATCTAACAAGAGATTCCATCTGGGTTTGGGCTTGGGAATATGTATAGCTAAATATTCTCAGATGAGTTTTATGTGTCAGCAAATTTGGAAGGCCCAGTGCTTTTTGGTAAGTACTCATTGGAATAAAGTCTCTTAGGGAGACAGGACTTTTTGGATAGTAATTAGAAAGTAGTTCAACAGGATACATACAGTTTTCATCAAATTTTAAATGGGGTAAACTCCATTATAGGATTGTAAGCATGAACGATATTCTGGAATTTGAAGTCACTAGAATCTGCTGAAGAAACAATGCTTCTCTGAAATTTGGAAAGTGTATGCAGGAATGGGATCTCTCGTGTGTATCCAGAAGGTTCTATAAGGAAAACGACTCACTCCCCCATTTAGACCCATATGACCGAAGCTAGTGAGAGGAGCCCTGAGTGGTTTTCAGCCAAGTATCTAGGTCATTCTGTGAGTGTTCATATTATAGTCTCATAGGCTCTGGGAGTGAAACTGTCATTACTCACCTACTAAAGAAATGAATGTGGAGAAATGGAGGAGAGGCCAGTTTCTTGTCTTGAAAGCACATGGAAATGACTGTATTTATTAACCATTATTGACGCAGAGCTGCTTCATACCATGTTAGAGTAGGATAAATTGGATAACAATGGGATGACAACATCGCCCTAATCTAATATCAGTGCTGCTTAATAGTTACCTTTTAGCTGCCAAGTAGGGCACCAGGAGTGGGTGTTGAGGTTCTCAGCTGACAGTGGTTCCGGCCAAGGTGAAGGCAGGAGCAGTAGCTTTGTTGTCCTACTCAGAACACTCCAGGCCTGGCAGGGGGTCTTCTAAGGAATGGTGATTTCATTATGATTTACTCAGATTGTGTGCTGCATAGCAGGCAATAGTCTTCTTTTTAGGTCATGATTGCAGAGTGTAACTTGCCTTTAGGTGAGCTGAAGATGAGTCATCTTTTCTTCACCTCTTTGCCTAGTTCATTACAAACAATTAAAAAACAAAACAAAAACTGCATTTATCAAACTTTTTTTATTAATTTTTTTTGTAATTAGTAGGTTACTAGCCTGGTTAGAGACAAATTAAATGGTTATGTCTCTTACTCTGGGAGCTAACAGCTTTTGTTCAGGTGAGTTAGCCATAAAATGCACAAAAATAAATGACCAAGCACCTAACATTAAAAGAGTAAATTAAAGAAGGCCCATACATTTTGTGTAAAATGTGAGTTATGTTCAGTTTTAGCATTTAGCGATTTCATGAAAATAAGAACTCTGGTGTTTCCCCTGTCCTCACTAAGGACGATTTTCTGAGGGTTGCAGCAATTTCTGGATGTGTTTACTATGCCTGACAATAGAAAGGAACCCACATAGAGAAAAGCAATTCTCTCTAATGGGCTATAAGTACCCACCACTGCTCACTAACTGAAAGAAGCTTACCACCCTATTTTAAAATATAGGGAGTTTATTTTCCTTTTGAATGTGAAACTCTGGATAAGCATGTACTAATTGGAAAAAACAGTTTTGTGGCCTACTATAAAGTTTTGTTTTGGGGGCATTG
The DNA here is from genome assembly GCA_004363535.1 of Dasyprocta punctata. Classification (NCBI taxonomy): domain Eukaryota; kingdom Metazoa; phylum Chordata; class Mammalia; order Rodentia; family Dasyproctidae; genus Dasyprocta; species Dasyprocta punctata. The sequence continues at coordinate 175,712 of RJWM01000017.1, forward strand.
TTTTTTCAAAATTGTTCCTCAAATACTTCAATAGAAGATGGGCTTCACAATCTCCAGGTCATTCCCTAAACCATAAAAGCCATTTGTTCTGAGTAATTCTTAAAGATTGGAAGGAAAAGTACCAGGTATTTCTGAGATTAATCTGAAGACATGCATCAATTAATTTTTCATTAGGTAAAGGAAGTTACATCTAAATAGAATATGTGGTTTAAAATATAACCTTTTCTATAGAGATTAAACATACTGTTTCTTTAGTGTAGGATCTAATTTCACCAAAGTAATTGAAATTAACTTGTCTCCTCCACACATTTTCAAAGCAAGAGTATATTTAGGATTTAATGATGTTCTACCTTCCTGGACACATCCCCTTGCTGACTTGCTTCCACAAATTTCAAGTACTAGTAAAGAAAATTAAGCATGTCTTTTTCTAAGAGAAATAAAGGTTTTTGTGAAAAGTAGACTAACACGGGAAGGGCATTTTCTGACACTTCCTTCTGGTATGGTCTTCCTCATCGTGAGGAAGTTCTGACTGTGTGAGTGATTACCACGTTTCTGATTGGAGCAGTGAATATTTATACCCATCTTTATAGATCAGAACTCCAAAGATCAGAGAGGAAAAAATAAATTGTTTCTGGCTAGCACTGGAGTCAATAATAAAATGTCAGGCTTATTTCATAGGCTGATTAGGATGATGCTGCCTCTTCATTTCAAATGTATGCGACTAGGAAATTGGGAAATACACATATGTTTACGTTAGAAACCCTGAAATTTCCTCTTCTAGTTGTAACTCTGGTCTTTCCCCTGCCTATTACTATACTTGATCTTTAACTGTAAAAACTCTTAGCATAGCCAGTGTCACTTGTCCTAAAAACCATAGTGTCAGAAGAAGGGCAAATTCTTCCTGACCCAAACAATGATCAGAGTGTGCCCTGAAGCATGAGTTTTGATTACCCTTAATTTAGTATGCATAACTTCAAATGGTCACAGTGGCCATATAATTATCCAATCTGCTATAATATATAACCTGGGTTCTTGGTGCTATAGTAAGGTGGGATCTATTTTCATGTGAAGTCCTTGTTTTAGGCATCTGTTTCTATGTTTTCTAAACAAAAAGCAAACAACCCCCCCACCAAAATTAGAACACACCACACAGACAGACACACACACATTCTAGCACCCTAACCTGAATATATATTGGGGTTCTATCAGAAACGAAATTCACACACTCAATGTTGTCTGTAACATCTCTGTACGTTTCACAGGTTATATTTCTGTTCTTTTCGGCTGCTGCCTGTGAGTTTCATTTTCCCATGTGCCATAATATTAATGCTTTCCCTGCTGGCTTCCTAGCCCGGGGGGTCACCAATTGTGTTTCACAACACAAGACACCCAACCATAAATCTCCTTTAAATAATACAGACGGCAGGAGGGGCACTGTGGAGAAAGCCAGTCGGTTTGAACAAAGTGGCATTGATGCATGGCAAGCAGAACAGCTTGACCACAGCCTCGCTGGACAGGTAGAGTGTGGAGTAGCCTTTATTTAAGGGGAGGAAGGCATGGTCTCTGCATGGTTCCAAAAAACCAATGAGCTCTGGTTCTCAGTATGAGTTGGCTGCTGATCGCCGAGGCTTCCTGAGAATAATCACACCACCTCTTTCCCCAGCTCCACCGTCTGGAACACCCGATTAACATAATTTGTGTTTGGAGGTGCAAATGTATCTCCTTGGTTATAAATCTGTATTTCTTGAGGCCTCTTAGCCATATTTAAAATGAAGTGGGGAACTGTCAGGGTGGAAGGAACAACACACACCTGATCAGAATGCATGGTGTGTTTTTGGCAGAAGTTGTTTTTTTTCTGTATTCCACAATCCAGAGTGGTTAATTTAAGCGGACCAGAAAAAATGCTCGGCAAAATGTAAATCCTTTACTGGAGTTGAGTAAATGGGGTTGAGTTAACTGACAACATGAACAAAGTGTACAAAGAAATTTAGGTCATGCATAAGATATAATGTTGTGTGTATCCACCCATCCCCTGCAGTTTGGGAAATAATTGCTAAGAATACAAGGTAATATGTGTCCTAAGCAAAAATGAGGATAGTGGGAGGATCCACGGAGTTTCCACTCTCAGTGTTTTTTAGGCTCTGTGTCTGTTCGTCATGTGCCAAACTCCAGCTCCGTAATTTTTTGTCTGCCAAAACTTGATGGTGGAGTGTTGGTGGGAAGATTGGCATCCCATTTTGTTAATGTTTTTGTGGATTCCTTTTCTTCTGCAACTATTAGTTACACTTTTGAAAAGTCATCGCGGCTTCTAATTTCTCAATTACTTAATTCATTGTCGAGATGTCAGGAAAGGTTTCCATTGAAGTAATTTCCAGAATCTACTGTATGCCTCAAAAATGCACGGAGAACAAAAGAGCGACAGCTACCTCCGGGAATGATTGTGCTGGTTTTGGTTGGTTACACCTTTGACCGTTTGTTATTTTTTATATTGTTGACATTAATAGCTACTGTGATGTAATAATTGCTCAAAACATACATGGTTGGGTGATGGTAGAGAGAGAGGAGAGAACTGACTCTGTCCTTACTCATTTAAAATGACAAATGACATTGGTGACACAAGAATTAGTTTAGCGGAACCAAGACATCTATGAAAAAAAAGTTTTGATGACATAGTAACAGTTAAAACTCTTGCTGGTGTTCTGAAACTTTTGCTTTTTCAGTTTTCACAGTATTGCATAGGATATCTCAGAAATGAGCTTACTGTATTACGAAATTACTTTAATGTTAATTGAGTATTTAATAATAGTCCGAAATACATACACATCTTCTCATAGTATTTGCAAGCCGTGTGAGTAATTTGAACCTTATCTTTTTTTAACACTATTAATAAATGTACGCTTTCTTTCTTTTTTTTTTTTTTTTTTTTTTGACACTGGGGATGGAACTCACAACCTTGCACCTGCCAGGCAGACGCTTAAGCCACTAAGCCAAACTCCCAGACCTAGTTTTTTGAGGCAGGGTCACACTATGTAGCTCAGGTCAGCCTTGCGCTCACGTTGTAGCCCAAGCCAGCCTCGAACTCACAACGCTCTTCCTACCTCAGCTTCTGGGATTAAAGGCGTGTGCCACCTCTCCAGGCTATTAAATGTATGTTTTCAATTCTTTATCAAAGCTACTTTTTTTGCTTCTGATTTTGTTTACTTTGGTGACTTTCTGATGTAAGAGAAGTATTTGACACCAGCCCACAGGTCTACACTATTGCTGTGCCACTTTTACCTGTTTATCCACTGTTTATCCCTCTGGGTCCCCTTAGACTTATTGCTGGGTAAAAGTGGGGATGCTGTCTGCCTAGTTCATATTGTACCCCTCTGCGTTTATTCATAGTTACCTTCAGTATGGATCAAGGCTCTGGCTTGTCCAGGGTTTTCCATTGATTTATATATTTATTTATTTTTGGCACCAGGAATCGAACTCATGACCTTGCATTTGCTAGATGGGCGCTGTGCCACTGAGCTATGTCCTCCGCCAATTTTCCTGGTTTTAGAATGGGGAGTTTCAACCCCAGGTAGCCCACAGACCCAGGCAGTCTGAACTTGTAGGTGTCCATCCATATTAGCTGAAAAAAATGAATCTCTTATCCTAAAGAGACTATAGATTTACATGAGGAAAAAAATGGGCTCAACTTCTGTTTACAGCTAGCATCACCTGTCTTGTACCTCATCATCCCTAGTCTGCAGCAGAGATGTGAGGGCGGGGACTCTACTATGCTTCCTATTTTTTTGAGTTTTCCACAGTGCCTTAGAAAACCTTTCAAGGTAGAATTCAATCAAGCGCTCAACAAAACATAACCGAATTATAAATTGCTTGTAGCGTAAATTTTGATTGTTCTTCTTCCTGGCTCTATAATCCTGTTCTTTCTATCATCTTTCTTCATTATTCTCATTTATAAAATCGGGATAATAATAGTTCCTGCCCCACAAGGTTGGTACCAGAACTCAGTAAGACACAGTCCAGAGTGCAAGGTACTCTATGCTAAGTCCGAGGTGTGTGTGTACCATTCCTCTCCCCTTGCACCTGCCTCCTCCTTCCCCAACACATGACAAATACTGAGTGTGTTTAGGTAGGTGACAGTGCCTTTTCGGTGGCTTATCCTCTTAATCTAAATTTCAAGTTGTCTTTGTGTAGACTAGTTAGCCTGGCAACAGGGTATGTTCCTGTATGTGTGTGATCAGTTTCTAAAATGTTGCTTCCATTTTACCCAAAGCCTGTTTGACTTTTTTCTGCATTGCCAGGGTAGAAAGACAGGCAGCCTGCTTCCAAGCAAGTGATCTGTTACAGGTGGGATAGTGAAACTGTCACTTACAATGTCTGGTACAGAATGAACACGAGACAACACCAGACTGGCGGAGAAGGAAACTCTGGGTGGAGGCAGATGATGTATTGATTCTGCCATGAGCTCTTCCACCCCACTGTATCCTCTTCCCCATGGTGGTGAAGCTGGGTCCTGGGTACGTTGTTGGCAAAGCTGCTTCACTGCTAACCTCAGAGAGACTGAAAATACACTTGAGTGAAATGAAAAATAAATCAGGAGCTATTTATAAATAGCTCCTACTAATGAAAGCATGTGTTTCATGGAAATAATCTCATAAAAATGACTGCTTTATTTTGCTTCCTCCTCTGGGCCCCTGTATCCTTCCTACCACCCACTAAATGGGGAAAGGGCGCAGGCTCTCCTTATAGGTTTCTTCTTAGTTTTTCTTGAGGCATGCAGCAACATAGAGCACAGTGTCACTGGAACGCCTGTAGAACTTTAGTCATTAAATCCCCTTTGCCTCAGCCCCAGTGATGCATATTTCAATAATGAGCAAGAAAAATTGTTTTATGGAAGTTTAATAAAAGCAGAAGACAAATGTTGCCCCTGTGCGAAGGAACTGAATTACACACTTCATGAACCAAATTAGTACCACGACATTTGGCTTTGTCTGAAAGGTGATATGCATTTATGGGCCCATTTTTCAGCAAGATAAATATGACACACGCCAAGATTTCCCTGAAGTAAATATTGTAAATAATAAAAGCCACTGCCAAGAAAAGCTGAGAAATGACATAATCCTTGCCCAGTTATACTGCAGTGCCAAAATGCCACTGTCAGAACTCTCCAACAAACTGCCCCTTTAATAAGCTCATCTGATGATTAAGAGAGTGCAAGGCCCTTTAATTTCCCAATAATAGCCAATATTCCTCAATTCTGGCTTTTTAAAAAATATTCACATAGGAGCTAGGGCATTTTATGGCATGAGCAAATTTGATTACCGAGTAACAAAATATATTTTGAGGGCAGTTGGGAGTCACACGGCTGTAATGTTTATGTGAATAGGTGCAAATGGGGAGATTTTTACAGGAGGTAGAAGCTATCACTCTAGGCCTAATTGTGTAATCCTCTTTTTTTTTGTTTCCATTTTTTCCAGTTTGATTTCAGTAAAAGTTTTCCAAAGATGGGCAGAATGTGTTTCTTCTCCCAGTGTACATTTGTTTGTGAAAATCTGACATGATAGAGAGAATACATGGAGATAACCATGGTTAATAGTGAGAATTCACAGTGCCAGCTAGGACCTTCTTGAATGCTATCCAGCTGGTTCCAGAAGATGTTATGACAGCAGCGGGCCACGCTACTGTGTTAGTACTGGGGAGCTGGCTGACGGGAATGCTGGCATATCCAAGCAGTGACATGTGAGAGTGGGGTGGGTATGATTTGCGAAGCATTAGGGAGTGGTAGGGACTGGGGCGAGCTGGAATGCTGAGCCCTGTGCAAAGAGAAAGTGTCCGTGGAGTCCTGCTAATAGTTACCTGCTGATAGAAATGTGGACCTAGTATTGCTGGACATTGAATTTTTAAGAAATTTGGGAAATCTAGAGTTTTCTGTGAAAGTTTACAATTTTTTGAATGCTGGCAGTGGAGACAACCCAAAAATGTTCTGCATCCTCAAGGGAAAAAAAATCCATAGGCTCAGTTCATGATTTGGGCTTTGAAGTCTGAAGCTTGAAGCAGGAGAAAATTGATAGGCCGTGATGTATGGTGTTTATTCCTGTGGCAGATGTGAAGATGGGGGCTCCCAAGGGTGAGCACTGGCTCTGTGGTAGAGTCTCTCCTGGGAAATTAATGCATGGCTTACTTTACTGGATCTTCTGAAGTCTTATGAGTAGCATGATGAGCAGCTTGCACTACTTCTCCATTTTACAGATGCAGAAACTGAGGCCCCCCCAAAGGCAAATGTGGATTCAGAACTCATATCAACTTTGTGGGATCCTGAGCACGCACTACCCCCACTCACCTTGATGTGGTGGTGTGACACAAGAGGAAATAAAATGAAACTGGAGCCAGGAACTTGGGTTTTGATTTTATGTCTGCCTCTGTTCCCGGGTGACTGGTTCTTTACCTGTCGCCCCAGGTCTCTATTTTCTACTTCTTCAGGTGGACATAATATTACTTACCCTATTTGCCTCAAAAGGCATGGGGAAAGATTACCTTAGGAATATGTGCAGAAGAGCGTGGAAAATTATGAAGTGCTCTGTCAACACAAGGGGAAAGAATATTATTCATAATTAATCAGAGGATACAGAGAGGTGAGGTGGTGAGCCTCTGATTACCTTTGGATCAAATGCAATTAAATAACAATCCTTTCTGGACTCTTCAACTCAATCAGGTGTCTATTTGTACAAGTGGCTTAAAAACTGAACTCACTTTGAAAATTAATCAACCACCACTAATGGCTGGAAAGTTAGCAGACTGCATTTATTTTAAGTGAAAAAAGCCAGCAAGGGAAAGAGATCCATCTCTGACCAGGAGTTAACAGCCCAAACCCTGCCCATTGTCTGCCAAGATTGTGACAGGAGGACAGAACCCGAGAGCACCCTGCTGTCAGTGCTTTCCACACCCCCTAATCAAGGGACTCCCCTAAGAGAAACCAGAAAGAAAGGCCATCGCTGGTCTGACTTGGAACTGTTAATTGAACACAGCTCATAAGGGAAATGCACCCTGACCCAGACACAGTGAGCATTTGAAAAGGAAGGGAGAAAAGAGACATGCGGAAAGGTTTAGGAAAAATACCTCACGGATGATGCAGAAAGCTATTTATGCATGTAGGCAGTGAGTAATCTTCTTATTTATGAATGAGTGAACTGACCTGGGGAAGGGGAGCTTTGTGGATTATAATCACAATCCAGGGTGACAAGCTTCTCCACAGAAGAGCTCTCCCTGCATTGACAGCCAAAGCCTTGGAGAAGATTTTCCCCTCGCTGCTGTAGTCTCAGTCTAGTGGCAGTGCTGATTTGGTTTTGAGTTCTGTGAAGAATTGTACATTGTTTGGAAATACCTTTTCTGTGCATCCTAGATGTTGTCAACTTTCCAACTTCTTCTCTTTCCTTAGCACTGTCCTTTTATTGTACAAAGCAAAATTCACTTCAGTTCATACACAGCCTTTCCCATTTCTGGATTTTGAGTCAGATACCCCTATTTGGAACCCTTGCCTCTTCTTATCTGAGTACAACTGAATGTTCTTGGGGACCATGCTAAAACCTCTCTTTCGACAAGAAACTTTTTGGCCGTACCCTATTGTGATGGCTCCATTGCTCAAGTCAGCTTAGGATCTGGGTATAGAGCACCTTCAGTACTGTGGCTCTGCAATTGATATGTAATTATTTTATGAGTGGGGTTTTATTGCAGTGTGTGGTTGTCTCTCTAATTTGTCAGAGGCCTTCTTGTTAGCCTCCAAAGAATTTCCTCTCCTTTCCCGCAGCAATAAAAAAAATCACATAGCCAGGCATTCCTCTTATCAGTGAATGGGAGGCAGTGTTAACTTGAGCCAGATACGTAGCTATATTCACCGGTTTGTTGTTGGTACCTATTAAGTAGCAGCTGGGAATATAGCAATGAACAAGGCAACTAATATTCCAGCTCTTATGGGTTTCAGTACTAGTGGAGGCAGACAGATAATAAGCAAGTGAGACAAATAAGGTAATTTTTCAGATAGTGCTAATTTTTAATTGTGCTAGCTGAATATGAGAGCTATTTTAGATAACTGATATGTTTGTCCTACCATGAACACTGGAGAATGGATTCAAATATCCAATGAGATACATAAGAGAGAAAGACTTATTCTTTGTCACTCCAAAGAACCGGAAGTAGATCCATGCAATGGAAGTTAAAAAGGTAGCTGATTTGAAGCCTGGTTAATTTAGATATTTCTATGCTAGAAGTAATGTCAGCTATCTCGAAAGCCAGTGAATTCATCATCAGAAGAGGAGAACAAATAGAATTTGGTGATATGCTAGCATAATATGTAAGGTTGCTTCAATGATTCTTTTCGGGGTAAAGATTCTATGCTTCTTTATTGTCAATTAATAGTTGGATAAAGATGCCTCTTAGGATCTGGAACTGAGTGATTCACAACCTAGGTCTATTAGTTACTATGGGGAGAACCTTACTTAACTTCTTTCAATATTATTTTTCTCTTCTGTAGAAAGGATGCATGCATTAGGAATGGGCCAAGAATTAAATTAACTGAGGCTTGTAAATTACCTAGTGCCCCTGAAGTGGCACTTGCTGCTGCAGTTGGCATTTTTATGGTTATCATTATTGTCATCAACACCTGAGGACAACCACTTTTGTTTTCTGCTATAGTATGTTCTCCCCATGAGTCAATGATGAGGGAGAAAGTGAAGGAGGTAGGTGGGGAATTGAAAACAATGAGGATCATATAAATACTACTAATCTCCAGGTTCCACACCCCTACCATTCCCAAATCAGAACTACCCAGAGAGCTCTCTTCCATCAGGAGGATATTTCTTTTCTCATTTTTCTCCCTCTGAGCTAGCTGTGGTGTGAATTAAAAGTTTAACTTCACTAGGAAAGGAATAGCAGTAGTAGAAAGTGATGGAAGGGGAAAGGTACAGTGTGCCTTGTTTTGCATACCCCTCCCCACCCAGACGAGCACCCCAAGTTTCCAGGGAGATGGCCCTGATAATGCATTCAGAGATGCCTTTTTGATCCAGGTATCTTTCTATAAAACATGCCAGAGGGAATGACACAAAATTCTCTTCTAAGAGAAGGACCTGCCAATTCTTCTGGTTGAAAACGTCTTCCTGTTAAAAATTCCCTGCAAAGGAAGCTCACAAAGAGGAGAAGTATGAGAAACATCTGGAGGGAGCCCAAGCTGGATACTGGAGGGCCTGACCATCTGCCAGAGGGCCAGATGCTGCTGCTGGAAGCCTTTTGCCTCTCAGCTTGTCATCTGGGTCTGATGATGCCATCCAAAAGAAAGACCACAGAGTGGGAGGGCAGTGAGCAATCCATCTCCTCCCACCCACAGTTTTTAATTGTGTGACACAAGGGGAAAGAGGAGGAAGGTGGTTATAAAGTTTGCCCACAAAACCACATCTTCCTCATGGAAAAGACCATTGCAAAACACATGGCCCTGACCACCCAGAACCTATAGAGTGAGGCTTACGACTTAACTCCATTCAACCTCCCTTCCTTTTCCTTTGGTCTCAATGGAAAGGGCAAACAGGTTTAGCTGTATAGTTGTCAGTGAAAACTGCCATCTTCTGTCAACTTGTGAGCGTATTAAGAGTTTTCTAACCAAATGCAACAGCCATTCCATTATAGGATTTCCCGTATTGCAAGTGTTCTTTCTATTAACAGCCTTGGTGTCTGATTTTGGCCAAAGCAGATCATTGGGATTCAAAGGGACATCCTCTTCCTTTTCCATTGCAGAAGCAATCAAGGGTCTGTGCATACGGCACTCATAAAAGGAAAACGATCAAAACCACACACACAAAAAGGACTATTAAATTCCAGATGAGATTACTGCTTCATATGATTCCCACCATTCAGGAATGTCTTCTGTTTCATAATTGCTCACTGACAGATAGACCTGCACAAGCAACATGGTAAACCTTGTAGCTGTCATATATGTTTTATGCTAAAGCCTTAGTTTGGGCTATGGCCTATTTTCAGTGTGAGTAGTGGTGTAATATGTTTGTAATGTGTTTTTATTCTAGTGTACGTGCTTCAACTTGCAAATAATTGCAGAATTTTCTGGGCGCTTGCAAGGCAGTGACTTTAATTTTCAAGTGGCACCTGTTGGAATAATTTAACATACAATTTTCAATCTCACATAATTATTCAGCTATATTGTTGTATCATTTACAAATTGAGAGAAGGTTATCTGTATTTGACCATACTGGGGAAATTATATTGCGTACATTGAAACCTGTGGGTTACTGAGGGTTCTGCATTCATTAGGAAAGTGACTGGGACATCTTGTGCTGAAACCTCATTATCACTGCTCATTGTAAGCAGGCTGTGGTATCACTATGGAGAGGAGGCTGGCTTCGCCTTCCTCTCCAGTTTTCTTTTTATGGGGCTGGAAGGACTATGGCCACGGGGAGTCTCTTGATGCCCTGTGACATGGGTCCTTCCTGAACTGCAGCTTCTACCCACTGAAGTTGTTAATAGAGACAAGAGGTGTCTGAGAGATGAAAAGATGATCCCCTGCTTAACATGGGGTGGCAGTTACACTGAATGCAGCTGTACCCATGGAAAGTCTAAGATTTTGAAAGTAGCAGAAGTGGGGAAAATAAAAATGGGATGTCAATTTACATTCACAATTGATTTTTATACTTTCAAGGCTAACAAATGCCCCAGTTAGAAAAATGTCTGATATTAGGGATTTGGGAAAAAATTAAAGTTGCATTGTGAAAGTAAAAAGAAATATCCTATTGTAAGGTTGGGTCAAATGCTTCCAAGCTTAGTGGTGGAAGGAACTTCAGATGTTTGTTAGTGGTTTATCACATATGCTTCAGGGACCTGGGGACATTTGATGACAATGAGTAATTTCTGAGAAAGTATTGGAAGAGGGGAGATCTCCTCTGCCAGCATCAGAAATTCTTCAGCCTGATGTCAAGTGTTTAGTAATGATGTGGAACAGGGGCCAATGCAAATCTCAGTCAAAGCAGAGCACCTAGAGATACAAAAATAAATAAATAAATAAATAAATAAATAAATAAAAAAGAAAAACACACACACACATACAAACCTGGGGCTGTTCAGACCAAGACAGATGTCTCTAGTGTTCACTACCTAATTATATGTGCTCTATAATAATGACATTTTTTAAAATGTTTCAAAGACCAAGGGTAAGCTTAAAACTTATAGCCTTCAATTTGCAAGAGATTAGAATGTTCTGTAGAACTGAGTTCTGGCAAAATATTCCCTTTTGCATAGTTTTGGAATCAGCAATGACCTTTCAATGGCAAGGCATAATTGTCAACCACTCTGGACACCTCGCCCAGCGCCTTTTGTGCATTGTCTCATTTTCTCCTCACAGTTACCTAGTGGAGCTACTATTAATAAATATCTCCATTTCCACTGCAGAAGCTTAAAGAACTCTTCATTTGTGGAGACAAGACATTGTTCTCCTTTCTCAAGTGAATCATCTTATAAGAGAAAGGTGAAGGTGACTCAGCCAAAACAACTGTGGGGATTGCAGCACAACTTCCAATTAAGCCAAGTCTTGTGACCCTCAGGTGCAGACTTTCCATCATTCGCTTCTCTGAAATTGTTTTGCGTGTGGTTTGCTTTGTCAATTTGAGTAGCTCATTTCTTAGTTTTCCCAAGTATTGCTAATTGTGTGGGAGATACTTAATAAATATGTACTGGTAGCTCGAAATATTCTTTGAGTTTAAATGTGCTATGGATGCAAAGAATAAAATAATATAGATTGTTAACCCTTTGCAGAAGGTAATTTGCAAATCACCTTCAATCAAAGTAAAATATTTTCTAATTACTTGAGGATGAAGAGCTTTCCAGGATGATGGTATAATCCAATGAGGAGACTAGATCACAGAGTCACAAGTCAAAGGGCCCAGATTCTTCCCCAAGTCCTGCCCAGCCATATTTTCTTTGGGCCACTTGAGTACGATGGGTGGGGGAGGAGAGGCATCTAGGTTTCTCCTAATGCCTAAAGAGAGAAATGAAATGATGAAAAGTGGAACATCTTTCTGTGTTTTGTTTGTTTGTTTCACAGAAGGTTCTAAAAAGCTGTTAGGTATGGAGGTACCTTAAATAACTAAAACCAGGAATTCCATTTAACCCAGCTATTTCCCTGCTAGGTATCATTCTGAAAGAGATAAAGACATCATATTACAGTGATGCATGCATACCCATGTTTAAAGCATAGCAATTCATAATAGTTAAGTTTGGAAGTGGCCTATATGTCCTTCAACAGATGAGTGAATAAAGCAAATGTATTTCCACACAATGGAGTATTACTCTGCCCTAAAGAAAGATAAACTTGAGTCATTTATAGGAAAATGGATACATCTTGAGACCTTAGTGTTAAATGAAATAAATCAGATACCATGTATTGCATGATATTAAATATTGCATGATTTCTATTAAATAAAAAACTCAAATTATAAATAAAGAGCAAAATAAGAGATATGAGGAAGTAGGGTCATAGGACTTTATCAGATGGGAAGGTGATCAAGAGACAGAGGAAGTGGGGAAGAAAAAGAGGGAAAGGGAATGAAAAGAGGAATTGAGATGTGTTACGTACGTGTATCAACTCCACACAAGAGATGTAAATATTGTTTACTGCAAACGTGGACTAATAAAAATAACAAAAGAGCTGTTAGAATTATTGAATTATTGAAGACACAGTTTTGAGGGGGTAAAGGAAGGTTGCAAAGTCATGGAAAACAAAGCAGCCACCCATGAGAATTTGCCCTATGTGTGTAACCAGGCACAGCCCATATGTACAACATCAGAGAAAGAGGAACTTTGAAATCATAGTTTGCATCCCAGCCTCTTCCACTTAGCTGTGTGGTCTTGATCAAGTTTCTTAAGCTCATAAAGCTTTGATTTCATCATCAGGAAACTGTGGGCAATACCACTCCCCTAAAAAAAGATTAAATGGGAGAATTATGAAAAATAACTAGCATATGGTATATTATGAGCCTTCAAAAATGGTTGCTATTACAATATGATTGAATGAACTATTTATTGAGTGTTTAGCCCTGCATATGTGTAAAGATTTAAGGGGATAGAAGGAAGAATGAGGCAGGGCTTCTGCCTTAAGGAGATTTTTTTTCTAATCAATAATAGTTGAGGTGAAAAAAACTCCAGCTTCTCATCAATTTCGGGAATATTTTATTTTGATTGAGAGTGACTTAAAACTTGCCTTTTGTGAAGGGATCACAGTCCATTTCATTCTTTTATTGTCTTTGTGTCTAAGGGATCTTTCCTCGTATAACTTGGCCCTGCCCTTAATTTTTGTTCCAGTTATTCACTGAATAGAATAAATGGAAGTTTCCATAGTCCATACTTCTTTTTTTTTGACTTCCTCTCCTCTTTACCTCTTTCTCTACCCTGAATCAAGAATGCATTTCAGGAGAAGAAATGCTTGTATGTGTCAATAGTTCCCAAAGCCTGCTTTACCTCATCTTTGAATTTTTATTTTTAGAACTCAGAAGCTGCATTTCAGCAGCTGGTTGGGGAGCTCAGGCTTCGGATGTGTTCACAGCTGGGAGCAGTTTCCACCTCTACCTAAAGGGAATGCAGGTGGGGCTCAGGTCACTAGACTTCTGAATCTTCTAGGCTGGGTTATGCCCTCCCTGTGTTTGGCTTACCATTCTTTTCCCAGGAAAGAGATGCTTTATGCATGGTCCTCCAGGAGAACGATAACCTTGTCTTCAGTCAAAGTGACTTTTCTTCTTCAATTCGCTGTCTCTCATCAATAGATTATGTATGGTACTTGAATATTAAGTCAGATAATGCATGTACAATGCTTAGAGCACATAGTAAGCTCTCAGTAAATATTCACTGATACCCTTTTTAATTTTTTTTACTACCTTCATTTGGTATCAAACTCCCAAAACAAGCAGCATGCTTTTACTGCTTTTAAATTCCTTCAAACTGTGGTGCAGAGAGAACTTGTCTCAGTGAGTATTCCTATCTGTCATCTTACGTATCATTAATATTTACAGACCTATAAATGGAAATGATAACTTATTCTCCTCTATTGCTAAATGAAGGGAATTGGACAAAAATGCTTTTGGATTGATATATATATTTTGGCATTCATTGTAATCTTTATCCCATTTAATATTTAGATTCACGTATTTCACTGATGAGGTATTACATAATATGTAGTATGTATCCACGTACCGTATCAGCCAAAGAATTCTGAGACACATGTGGCTCCTTAAAGAGGTTCCAGATGAGGGATCATAGACTTAGAGATGTGGAGGAATTTGTACTTTATAAGACCTGTACATTTACTGGCCCATCTAACTGTTGCAAAGGTCTTTGGAAATGGAGAGGGCAGTTGTGAGTTCTCTTGTCCAGATTACGGGATGAAGAGTCAGGGAACTTAGATGACCTACCCATGTGATACAGTAAGTGGCTGAGGCCTTGTGTTCTTTCTACAGTGCCTGCTCTTATGATGCTGAGAAAACCACTAGTTTGGCTTGTGAGACCATAAGACCACAGTGGAGGTGATACCTGGTCTTGGCTTTAAAGCAGGAGTTAGTCTCTAGATGCATGAGTAACTGTAGAAAGAGAAAATGGATGTGTCTTGCTTTGGGATCTTAGTGTCGTAGAGACTAACCTGCCTTTTGACATCATTTAACTTAGGGGAGTATCAAAACTGAGTGAAGAGAGAAGAGGGGAGGAGGGAAGGGAGGGAGAGAGAGAGAACGTAAAGGGTAAAAAGACGTATTTAGACATTTGAAGAAATTTAATTTTTGTTTCTCTACCCTCTAACCCTGGATTTTTCATGATTCTGATTAGAGATGACTTTCAAGGACCAAAGGAAAAATAAATTCCCTTTTCCTTAATTCAAAATTGGTAAAAGAATGAAAATAGGATTTGATCCATATCATATATACTCTTCTCTTCCAGCTTTATACTTTGGCATAGGGGATCTAAAGGTGGTTTCATCATGTACTAAACACTCTTTGGACTGCTCCACTTTTTCCTGGAACTTGGGAGTGGCATTTTAGGTAGCATGTTAATTTTTGTATTCTAGTGACCTATTTCCTTCAGTCATTTTCAGGACGTACGGTGATATTTAGGCCAAAATTGCTAAAAGTACATTTAAAAGCTTCCTAAACCCCCTTCTTTTAAAAACATGACATAACCTTCCATCATTTTAAATGTTTTAACAGAGGTCTTTGAAGAGCAACAAATCTCTATAACATCTCTCTAATAATACTGTGCTACATCTAGAACACAACACCCATTTTAATATAGTGATTTGGTTCCCGAAGGGCCCTTCAGCCTCTGGCCTGCCTGCTTAGCCCACTGCACTCTAGGAATAAAGCCCAAAATAAATGGGGTTGGATTTATGTGGAGTAATTTAAAGCTACTGCCTAGTCTTGTCTGTCTTGTGAGAATGTACTTGCAAATGCATTTTAAATTTGAAGCATCTCTTGAACACCTGATTGTGTGATTTTTGTTTCCTTCCTTCCCCTTTGTGGATCTTTTATTAGAAGACTGATGAACCTTGGCCTCAGCAAAGGATTAAGTGAGCAGGTTCTTCATGTAATAAATCTAAAGACACATTAAAAGCAAGGAAAAGGGATTTCCCATGTGTTTTAGGTGGATTTATAAGTGCCAAAGGCTAAACAACTTACAAGACAAGTAAGATTGCCCCCTTTTCCAACCTGGACATGTTCTAATATTGTGACATAGTGTAGAATTAAGCTGGCTTACTAAGTAGAAACATGTAACGTAATTGAAAATGCACAATACAAAGAGAAATTCTCAATATAGCAACGCCCTGTTGTGAAGATTACACTGATTTATAGGGACCGCCTTAACTCCTAATCCCAGTTGTGCACCAGCAGAGTCGAGCCGAGTCTTTTATAACCAGGGGGAGAGAAGAAAAGGCTTAATAATATATATTCCCAAAATTGAATATAAATTTGGAATTGGTGGTTGAGCAAGCCATTCATTTCTCTTAAACAATATAACAATAAAAACATTTTTATTACATTTTGACATGTGGATTTTCAAAGAAGTTCAGGCATGCTCTATTTCAGAAATGATGGGTATAGCCAAATCATGGAGGAGTAATGAAAATGAATGGTGTGTGGGGGAGAAGGATAAATACTGTGGGACATAAACTATTTAGAAAAGATCAGCAAGGAAGAAAGTGTCAGGCTGGTGGAAATAAAACCAAAGGAATAGCATTATGTATAAAAGTAAGGGTGAGAAAAAATGAGGTAAAAGGGGACCTTGGAATAAGTGCTGAGGAAGTAAAATCATTATAGCTTGAAATTAAAGGATAATAAAGAATAAGAACAGAAACTGAATGTTCCATTTCCTTCTTTCTCCTTTCCTCTGTGCCCTCCTTTTTTTTTTTTTTGAAAGGATTTTATCATGAAAAGTTACATCCTTAAAGTCAGAATACAATGCAGAATATTGAAAGCTTGTTTCTATAAATACAAATGGGTTCCTACCCTGGCCAGGTTGTCAATCCACTACTTCACCTTTCCCATTCTTACCTGTGAAATGGGAAAATAATATTTATCACACATGTTGTATTGAGTTGTATATATTTAGAATAAAATGCTGTAAAATAGAGTTTTAAAATTATCAGGAAGGGCTGTAAATGTGTATGCCCACATGTACACGTGTATGCATGTGTGTGTACATGTAGGAGTAAAATATGGAGAAAGATCTTGCCGTATAATAAAGCTTGGTATGTTGCCTAGTCACTGTGATTGTGGGTGAAATCAAGGTATTGACTGTACATATAGAACAAGGGAAGTCTTTGGATGAAAAGTAACCAATTGACAAAAACAGATTAATTAACCAGCTAAAATCAAATAAATATAAAGCCAATTTTGATCTTTGCTTCTTTGTTTTTGATGAGAAATAAAATCCTCCCAAGATTTCCTGGACCACAGGAATTGGAAAGCTGCACAGTGAGAGTTGAATATTCAAAACATTGCCAAGGAGAACTTACAGAGCCAAGGGATGGTTAATTACTGTGTGTATACATAATCTTCACTATATGCCATGTAGACATATTCATGTATATACATGCATATGCACAGACACACACATTTATAAACACACATTATTTATCTGACTCTAAGGACAAATATCGGAGAAATGAAGATTAGCAGAGTTGAAACCTGGGACAGTGGTGGTTCTGGAAATGGCAAGCTTTAGCACTGGGTCTACTTCAATTTCAAAGGAAATAACGGAGAGATCTGCTAGGGAGATTTGTTTCTGCTTGCAAGGAAGTGAGTATTAGGGAAAATACACATGTGTTCTATAGTACAGAGGGAGGAGGGCTTTGCTATCATAAGAGAAGGATGTACTCCCTCCCTCAGTGGCACACATACTGCTTCTAACAAAGGCAGTTTTTCTTGCACACAAGCCAGTGCTTAGTTTTCTAATTTCAGAGATTGGCAAAATACAGAAATCATACCTTAAAAGCCAAAATAAAGAGCAGTGGCATGAAGGAGATATGGATTTAAAAAATGGTACTCCAACCCCCAAGATAGGAACTGTGGTTGTACTCAAATAAACAAAGCAGATACCCATAAAATCCACTGTGCATAGTAGAAAACTGTGAACTTTAATGTCTCCTGACTTCAGAATACCTTGCCGTTCTGTGATGGAAAAGAGTCTAATGCAGCAAATTGGTTTGTGGATCAGTTTCTTTAAGAGATACTATAAAGTCTGTCTTGTGTTCAAGAGTCAAAGTGTTTCATTTGTCTTTCATGTTCTAGGCAAGAGTAGAAAACTAAGAATGACCCTTTGAATGCCCATAAGATTGACATTAGTTGGGGATGCAGAGCAAGGACACTGACACTTAGTGTCAGTTAAATCATATCGTGATGACTTGGCTGAATGGAGTGTAGCACTAATGGCATTAAAGCTTACTAAGTTTTGGGTTAAAATGTTAAATGGAAAACCTACACCTTCAAGAGTGATCTATCTCCAGCTGAAGGAAAAATGGCATAATCTCAGCTGCAGGATATACAACTCATATATTTGGTAGTAGGCTTAACAGCAGGATGGTGAGGATGGAGGAGGGACTGAAAACAAAGGCAGCAGACAAAATGAAAAGTATAAATAGAAGTATTGAATATACAGTAACCTGGAGGAAATTACTGTAATGGCACTTTCAGTTCTTGTCTCCATTTGTAACAATGAGAGAGAAATGATGCAGGTATGTAAGATAATGCTATAGAGTCCCAGAGTTTAGACAGGAAAAGGGTCTGTATCTTTAGAAAAAAAAAGATTAACAGGGGCCTGGTGAGAAGTTTGCGTGGCTCTAAGAGGCATTTAGAAGTGGTTGGTGGCTCATTCTTCTATGTAGGATATGAAGATAAGGGCTTTTAAATGAATGGACATATAGGGACCATCTTTGACTTGCCTTGTCAGGAAGCATAATTATTGAATAAAGGCCAGAACAGCAGGAGTTTAACATTTCAAAAAATTACATAAGTGTAACACTCTGGGGTTAAGAAAAGTATTGCCTGATCCTTTATAATATCCTTTATGTAATAGCTTTGGCATTGCAATTTTTTCGCATCTAGCTTATGCTCTTTCATTTAATTAATTCTCACAATAAGAGTGTAAAAAGGGAGGATATTATTATGTCCAATAACAACAGGAGAAACATAAAGAACATCAGTAGAAGAGGTATAGAGATTTTGCTTTGGCTGTACTAGTAGTTTACTCCAGTTTCTCACAATGAGAATTTTGGAGCAAATAATCGATACAACCTTTATTCTCTCAGTGCTAAGAACATTTGGTTGCCCATGTTCATCAATGAAAGGAGGATGGCGGAGGCTAAAATTCTTCTGCATGACTCAGCATCACAGTTCCCTTAGGCGCATTTATACTCAGGCTTTCTACTCATCTTTGTCATCCTCTGAGTTTTCAAAGTTTCCCCTTACAGCTGGGCACACATATAATCTCAGTTTTTTGGGAGGTTGAGGCAGAAAGGTTGAAAGTTTGAAGCCAGCTTGGGCAACTTTGTGAGATCATGTCTGAAAATAAAAAATGAATAAAAAGGACTGGCGATGTAGCTCGGTGCTCCCTGGATTCAGTCCTCAGTACTCAAAAAAGTAAACAAAAGCTCCATATAATAATCACTTCATTAGGCAGTAGATAAATTGCTAGAAATTGTACAAATTCATTTAAAAAACTTTACCTTTAAGAAATCTAAGTGGAAGGACACTGTGAATCTTTTTAGCTACTCCTACTTGATAAAGGCTTGGCCGAGTTTAGCAGAATCCTTCATTTCTATCTGTATTCTACTTTTAAATAGCGTCTTCCCATCTGTTTGTTTAGATATTTATTAGTGGTTCACTCAGCACGTTCTTGCTGAGTGCTTACTATAGGCTTGGCATATTGTAGTGAGTGTTGAAATTAGCACTACATACTGCTGGGCATTTTCTCAAGTGTGGGGTTTGAGGATGTGGGAAATCAGGGTAGTATTAGTAGCAGTGTGAGACGGTCTTTCTTAGTGGGGTACAGACTAGGAGAAAACCCCTACTATACTCAATGGAAACTTGATGACTAAAGATAGAGTCGCGAGGATGGGAAAGGAGGCTAATGAGTTGATGGGAAAAGGAGAGGAAGGAAAATACACTTGTGTTGGTTGAGAGGAGGACACATCTGTTGTAGGGGAGGGCAGCAAGAGGGAAATCTGGTGGGAAGGTGGGCAGGAAGAAGGGGGAGGAGACCTTTAGGCACACAGATGTAGTTGCTGGTGAGGATTCCTGGGATGTGAGAAGCCCAGGGAAAACTTTATTATGGGAAGAATGAAGGGAGAGTAGCAGGAATCCGTATGTAGCAGGAACTTCATATTAGAGACACCAATCAAATGCTTTTTGTTTTTCTTTTTTCCCACTGCAAATTTTTCTCCTCTATTCTAAATGTATCAGTACCAATTCTAGGGTCTTTAATATAATTCATCAGTTTTTATTGGGATGTGGTAGAGATACGCATTCTGTATCAAAAAAGATCTAGTCATGGAAAATGTTTTCTCTCTAGTTCACTGAACAAATTAGGCTCATTGGGTGTGAAAGCTTTCTGTCGCTATGTAGATTTATTACCTTTATGATTATACACTGGGTTCATGTTCTTGCCTCTTAGGAATGCATACAACTTTTTCTGAAAATAATCTGGCTCAATTATGTTTTGTTAGCCATAATACACCCTGGCTCTAGTCAATATTCTGATATTTTTATTTTAACTCAGACATTGATCCCACACTCCACACCCACAACGTGCACATACATACAGAAGAAGAAAAAATGAAGATTGAATTTTAAGAGCCTCTTTTATTTCTTTGCCACCTGGAAAAAAATGAGAGAAAAACCTCTGTAGTAGTAACTCAATATATGTTGCCTTTTGTGGCTCTCTTTTCAGATCAAATAAATAATTTGTAAGGTTTTGATGACAAAAGAATGTGTCTTCTGCGAAGACCTCACCTGCCAGCACTACTCCATGCAGTCTGATTTAGAGATTTAAGTGAAGAAAACATCCTTTCTCCTGTTTCCCCTGGAAACAGCAAGCCCAGCAGTGAGGTTAATCATTTGAATTTTATAGTTCATAAGGAGTCAAAACAGAAATCTTTCTTCACCTTGGCCTCTAGAAATTGGTTGACAAACTTTTTAGAGCTCAGGGTTAGGCTTTCCTCCTGTTTGAATCATAAACATGAAATGCTTTAAATGTGTTGTTTCATAACCTGGCCTCTCACTGAAGTGAATCCTACTAGGTGGTATAAAATGGAGTAGATCTCTTCTAGAATACTGGGTTAGCGTGCAAATAGAGAGAAGAGTGTAAAAGGAGCTTCCGACCACAGAGAGACTTATGGGGGTGAAGGTAGCATCTGCCTGTGAAGGTGGCCATTCAAAATAGTTACTTGGCCATAAGGTTTTCTTAATAATTATCTGGGAAAATGTTCAAGGACAAGGTAATGAATATGAAAATCAAGTTCTAACCACTTCTGAAAAACAGGACATTCCAGGGATAAGCTTTAGCATAAAGCTTATTAATTCCAGGCCCAGGAACTGTGCAGCAGCATTACAGGTATACTTCACTAGGTACAATGGTTTTTTTTTTTCTGAAGAAACTATGAAACTATGTATAAATTGAAACCTATTTTGAAAATCTAGGGTAACTAATTTATGGTAAATTTTGTGGCTTATTCTTCGGGTCAAAGAGTTTGTAAGTAATTAATAAGGATGTCTCTGTACTGGTTAAGTTCTGTTGAGTGTATGTTTCAAATCAAAATGGGACAACATGGTCTTTAGGTGTAAATAGTCTGTAAATATCTGTTGGGGTTTCTATTACCATGTAGCTGCTGGTCCACTCCACTTTTCTATTGTGACATGCTGATGATAGAAATACTTCTAGTTACGATTTTTCTTCTTGCAGGCATAGATCACAGCTATATCCTTGCAAATAATCTGGAATAAATGATCTTTGAGTGAAAGCTTTCCCACCCAAGGAGCTAAATTTGTTCAGTGAGTTGGCAAGAAAACATTTTCTATGACTATTTTTTTTATATAAAATACATATCTCTATCACATCTCAATAAACATTGATAAATTATATTAAAGACCCTTGAAGAGTGCCAAGAAGAGAAGGAACACTTGAAATTAAGGTCTTGGAAAAATGTGGATTTCTACTTCTCTGGGGGCCTTTTCTGTAACATCATCTCTTTTGCAAAGAGAATCATCATCCTACCCAGGTTTTGTAACCAAAACAGATATTCATTTTCTCAGAGTGACTGTACCTGTTCTTAAATAATAGTATCCTAGCAGTGAAGCAGCATTCTCTTATGTAAAGTTGGATCAGGATAAAGTCTTTTCATTTTGAAAGAGAAACAGAAACATCACTTATTTAATCTGGATTAAGATACACGTAGGGTCTAGGCTTGGTGCTGCTCAGGGCGCAGATTCTCCTTCACTCCCACCCAAGTCTGGACTGAAATGCTTTCATCTAAAGAATTTTTAAAAATTCTCTTTAAAATAAAAAACAATGTATTTCTGAATTTCTTGAGCTTGAGGCACCAATGCAAAGCAAATGCCCATCCATCTATCTTGGAATGGTA
Source organism: Dasyprocta punctata (assembly GCA_004363535.1). Lineage (NCBI taxonomy): Eukaryota > Metazoa > Chordata > Mammalia > Rodentia > Dasyproctidae > Dasyprocta > Dasyprocta punctata. The sequence continues at coordinate 197,865 of RJWM01000017.1, forward strand.
TACTTCAGAAATAGCATGGAATTTGTCAGTTATTGATGAGGATTGCTGGAAGATACTGAGCGTTTGGCTTCAGACCAGCACTTGATTGCCAGTGCAAGGAGTGCCTGTTTGGTTTCTATTGCTTGCAGTGTAGCTGCTGGTCCACACCACTTCTTCAGTGTGACATGCCTGATAACAGAAATACCTCAAGTTATGACTCTTCTTCTTGTAGGCGTAGATAACAGCGGTATCCTTGCAAGTAATCTGAAAGGCAGGTATGGATGGGTGCCTTTTAAGGATTAGGACCCGAGCCCTGGGCAAAGGTAGCAGCAGCCTTCACATTTGCAAGTGCTGCCAGCAAGGTCAGACTCCTTTCTACCTCCTGCCTTTTCACAACCTTCTTCTGGCTGTGCTTGGAGCAGAGTTGAGAGCCCTGGGGAGGGCCCAGGTGGGAAAGGAATTTCAATAAGTACTTTGCATAGTAAGCTCACTATATTCAATTTTGAATTTTCTGACACTTTACTATGCTGGGAAGAAGTAAATAACAATGACATAGAACATCATGGTGGAGAATAATGGTTAAGAACATGGTCCTTGGGGCCTGGAAGATCCAAGTTTCACTCCCAGTTCTGCTACTCAATAGTGTGACAGTGAAGTAGCTTACTCAGTTGTGGACCTTGTTTCTGCGTTTGTAAGGGAGCCAGAATCATTCCTACAGAGGAGTTATGAGGATCTGGTGAGCAGGTGGCCAAAGTGTGAGGTGGGTGTCTGGCCTATCATAACTGCTCAGTAAACCTCATGCAGTATGATGCTCATCACATGTACCGTTTCTGCTTCGTACAGTACCCCAGGGCCATCTGCGTTATTTAACTGATCTACTAAAAAACTCCCTCTTCCAACTTTGTCACTATCCATCCAATTTGATTAGCCCAAAAGTAGGGCTAGTCTGTCATCTCATCTGTATTGCTGCCATAGCATCGTGGTCCAGTTCTCTTTTTCCTAAGCCCTCCTTCTTTTCCATCCCAGTAACTGTGGCTGTCTTATGATGGTTCCCCTTTTCTGTTCTATTTAGCTGTTTTCATTTGGCATCACAGTCAGCTGGAAGTCTAATTCTAAAGCATTAGTCTCTTGCTTGAACCCTTCAGTGTCTTCTTATTGCCTTCCAGATGAACCTTGATGCATAAGCAGGTAATGCTTATCTTCAGTGAACATCCCTAGGTCACCTCTCCTTCCTCTGCATCCTTAACAAAGTCATAGACCTGACCTTTGGCCATCCAGAGCTCTCTGCTGTACAAGAGGGCACTGTTTAATCTCAGGCTCATGCGTCCTTGTGCATACTACGTTAGTTGCCTAGAACATCCTTCTCTCCATTTGTGAGATGAACAGTGCAGAAATTAAGGGAATAGACTTCAGGCAGGACTCACTCACCTGTCTGTGAGTCTTGTCTTTCTGATTCAGTAGCTGGGTGACTTTGAGTCAATTGCCTAATTTCTCCATCTGTCAGTTTCTCATCTTTGTGAATAATAGTTCCAGCTACTTTTATTGTCAGTAGGTACAAATAGCTATACATTATTTAAAATATTTCTCATATAGTCAGCTATTAATGTCATATTAATATCAGTAATATAATAATAGTTATTAGTGTTGCTCCTGCTAATGTTCCAGGATTCTGCTCAAGATATAACTCTATGAGCCAGGCGTGGTGACGCATGCCTTTAATCCCAGCACTTGGGAGGCTGAGGTAGGAAGAGTGTTGTGAATTTGAGGTTGGCTGGGCTATAACGTAAGCAAGGCTGGTCTGAAACTACATAGTGCAACCCTGCCTTGAAAATAATAGGGCTGGGAGTTTGGTTCAGTAGCTTAAGTGCCTGCTTGGCAGGCACAAGGTTGTGAGTTTGACCTCCAGTACCAAAAAAAAAAAAAAAAAAAAAAAAATGTGTAACTATGGTTTCTGTGACTCATCTGCCTCTAAGGCTGAGTTGGGTTTGCCCCTTGCCTACCCCTGTCTTACCCTGGGTTCTGCAGAAGAGAATTCACCCACAGCACACTAGCTGACTGGCTGGCTGGCTTTCCCCTACCTAGAGGGTCGTCCTTTCTTTCTTTTTTTTTTTTTTTTTCATTTTTATATCTCCAACAACAAGCATCGCATTTGACAAGTAGTTATCCCTAATTAGATGCTTGTTGAATACATTATCCTCGTTTTACAGACAAGAAAAGTGAGATTAGGATAATTTGAGAAGTTTATTAAAGTGTTTAAATAACTCACTAGGCTCACATTTCTTACCTGCAAAGAGCGGGGGTTATAATCAGATACCTGAGAGAGTTGGGAATGAACCGAGACTCTCTGGCTTTGAACCCTTTGTGTACTCTGCTGTCGCTTACTCACCCTGTTTGGGTACCGTGACTCTTAGCGAGTAAAAGAGGATGACTCTTGATTTCCTATCATTGCAGCTGTTCTGTTCCTTGAACCAAAATAAAACCCTCCCTGAAAGTAAAGAGAGGAGTGACTTAAGCTTTCAGGGGAGACAATGTTGCAGATATCAGCGTTGTGCCAGGCAACTCTGGCACCATGCAGGGTGCTTGTGTACCTGCGGTGGGAGACTCAGATGGGAAGCGATGGGGCGTGTGTGCCTTGGGGCGCGCGGCTTCTGTGGAAACACCTCCTCTCCCAAGTCAGCGCCGAGCTCCCTAACTTTGTGCCCTGCTGGGATGCTGCTTGTTGGTGTCTTACTTTTCAGTTGTGTTTGTAGCTCCTCTGCCGGACCACAAGTTCCTCCAGGGCAGAGTCCACTTTTTTAATATCACCTACTTTCTGGTTTCTTGCATGATGCACAAGTAAGGTAGTTCTGAGCAGCAGGGAAAGGGGCCCATGCAGGCTTTGGAGTTGGAGTCTAGGCTCTGTGGCTTGCCAGATGTGTGAGTTGAATAAGTTGCTATAACCTACCAAGCCTCAACTTCCCCATCATAAAATGGGGGTAGGCCCTTTTCTAAGGATTGTTGTGAGAATTGGAAACAGTGATATTTATAATTCACTTGGTGCATTCTTGGTATTCGTTCAGCTACTATTTATGGAATACTTACTTATCCAATACATACAAGTTCCCAGTAGGGCTTGTTGAAAGGTTTGTTAACTGTCCACATTTATTAAATGTTTACATATACTGACGTGTTTGTGTGACTTTAAGTACACAGAAAAGTGAAGGGAGGCTTTCACAGAGAGAAGGACATTCATTTTTGATATGTACCATGTGTGTATATATGTAATCCATACATAATGTATATAAAAATGATTGTCTCTTTCTCTTGCAAAAACTCCCCTTTACTTTCAGGCATCCACATATGCATCCATACATATGTACATATATATATATATATATATATATATATATATGCACATTTTAAAAAGGAATGTCCCTCTTTCCACAGCCTCCTTTCACTTTTTCCAACATTTTCTTCATATTTTGAAAAAAGGCTGAGATCAACTTTAGTGATTACAAATATTTGATGGATTGTTCTGTCTTCTAAAAAGAAATAGTAAAATAAAAAGATAAAGGGAGGAGACAGAAAGGTTGACAAATGGGACACAGTAATTGGGGCCTCCTCCCTTTTCTTTTCTCAAAAGCCTGTGCCCATTGATAAATAACACAGCCATGAAGATTCATACCTGAGCAGTGGGTCTCTGTGATGTTTCAGGGTGTACACACAATGCTAGCTACTTGATGGTGTGTAACACAACAACGTATATTGCTCTGTGTATATTCCTGTGCTGTTGAAATTCCCTTGGAGAAGATATGTCAAAAGACTATACTATCTTTGTAGTCCAAAATCAATTGTGTTTCTATGAATTATTGCGTTGTTTGCCATTGCTTTCCTGTCCCTTTCTTTTTATTATAAGATTTTTTTTTTTTTTTTTTTTTCGGCACCGGGGATCGAACTCTAAGCCACTGAACCAAACTCCCGGACCTGGTTTTTTGAGGCAGGGTCGCCCTATGTAGCTCAGGCCAGCCTTGCGCTCACCTTGTAGCCCAAGTGGGCCTTGAACTCACAATGCTCCACCTACCTCAGCCTCCCGAGTGCTGGGATTAAAGGTGTGCGCCACCACGCCCAGCTCATTATAAGATTTTATTGTGGTGATACAATTGGATAAGGTTTTCCTTCAAGAAACCATGTGTATTTTTATCTTGTGTTGTCACAAAATAATCAAGAGAGTCCCCCATCTTCATCCCTGTCTTTAGTGGTTCGACATTTGAATGTTCCATGGCGGGGATTTAGCCCTGTGTAGGTTGAGGTTTGAGCTCCCAGCACATTGTAACCCAGAATATATGGCAGGCTCTGGGGATTCCAACTTATTTTAAGGAGAAAACACTTATTTTTCCTGTGACAATGAGCATGACGTTCAGATGCTTGCATCCAGTACTGTCTCAAAGCTTTTATAACAAACGGAGAGACATTACTAAATGAACATTTCTTGCTCTTGTGTAAATAGATAGATTAATGGCATTAAGTGAAAGCCAAGCCTGCCTGAAATGTTAACTTCCTTATGGGGTTTTGAGTTTCTCTTATTTTTGATAAATGGACCAATCTGGCAATAAAATCCTTGCACAGTAGGTTAATAATGTCATAGCTGAACTGTGAAATAGTAATGTGTGTACCATCTCTCAGCAAACAATAATCCTTGAAGCCTGATAAATCTATTTCCAGCCCAATTGCATGTTCATTGTTACCCATGACTCCTTCTTTGCAAATACAAAGCAGTTTTGTCACATGCATTTTTAAGCAGAAGCAACCAGGGAAGCCAAAGGCACACAGACTTATGAAGGCAGAGGGGGATGGATTCCTTTCTAGCTCTCCAGAGCCCTCCTGTCCCCAGTGTCTAAAGACTGTCTTCTGAATCCTCGCATTGCTGGGATAGGGGACAGTGTCACTTTCGAGTCCTTTCTGAGCCCAAATCACTGATGCGATGCTGGAGGCGGTGAAAAATCCCCCCCGGGGCCCTTCAGTTTTCATTGATCACTAGGTAGTAGGCCAGGTTTGGTGCTATTTACCCTGCAGCCCTAATAACAGTAGAGGCGAAGGGGAGACTTCTCTACACTGACTTCCTGCGGAGTTGGGAATACAGAGTCTGGCAAATGTCTGCAGGCTTCAGACAGCCTGCAGCACAGATGGACTTGTGTGCAGAACTCTTCAGCTCCGTGGATGGTAAACAAAAGACAACCAAATGTCCTTCTTGTACTAAAGCAGAGAAGAACCGGCACTTTTCACCCCCATCTGGGGCCAGTCTTGGGCAATTCCAGGGTAAAATACAGACTGCACTGGTGAAAAAGAGAACTGAATCGAAAATCATGGCTGATTTTTGAGGGGATTATTTAAGCATCAAAATCTAAGTAGCTTGGGGCAGTGCACATAAACTTGACAAACAGGCTACTTTAGTCCTGTCTGACTGTATCAGCATAATAGGGCAATGAAGCTTTTATTCATTCAAAGAAAGGTTGAGTTTGATTGGCAGGGCAGCCTGCCTGAACGCAAGTGGCTCTTTCCCCCAACACTCCACCGCTATCAATTACCGTTTTGAATACGAAGTGTTTCTAATGTAAAATAATGCCAACCTCGGCCTCTCTCCTCGGGCCAGAAAGCTTCTTTGTGTTATTTATTCCTGATCTGTGACTGTTCTGAACCTTCCTCTTTCTGCTGCTTTTTTCCCCCTTCTACTTTCCTTTCAGTATCTAAATGATGTAACACTGCCAACAGAAGTGAGGCCCATGCAGAAAACATTCCTGCTCTTTATTTTAATCAATAACCTCCTGGGTGAATGACATTTCCACCTTCATGATTTCAAATCAGTAGTCCTGGGGATGTCCGTGCTCGTGACTCACCTTGGGTTCCTGGAACAAAAGAAGCATTTTTGCTTTTTTTGTAATTTCCCCTTCGTACTACAAACAACAGCGCTCTGAAGTTAGTTGACTTCATTTAGTAGTCAACTTCTGTCTGGAAGAATGTGCACAACTGAACCAAATGCCGTTCTTATTTAAATAGGCAAGTGATTTGCTCGAGCTGCCATCTGTTGGCCGGTTAGCTATTTTAATTTGATGCTGAGGACATTACCTGGCTTTGTATATTGCGTCTTGATCTGCATCATGCTGGAGAAACATTTGGAAATGATTCTAAGGCAGAGGACTTTGAAGGAGTCTGCTGAACAAATCTGTACCCCTGTTAATGCCATGCTGGGCACGAGTGTGAGAATGAACCAGTGTGTGTGCATGTACAGTGCCTGTCTTACCCAATAATACTTACGATCAGATTGATAGGGAGTCCTTCAGAATTTTCTTTTCACCACATTTCTAACAGACCCTTCTCATTTAAACATCATGAATGCTGAGCATCCTTATCAGTTCTCTAAAGTGGTGGTTTCTAGTGGATCATGGGGGTAGCCCTTGGGAGCAGGGTGAGGCTGGTGACAGGTATGTGTGTGGGCCTGAGGTCTCAGCTTGGGTCACTAAGACCTCCTTTTCTCTTTCTTAGAACTCTCTCACTTGGCAACACACAGCACCTACCAAAACCCCTCTAGAGGCAGCGGGCAGTTTGCAAATATTTGAACCAGTCTCCATATTGGCCCCCATAAGATGTTCTTTTCTATATCCGCTCTTCCTAGGAGTTTCTGTGATATTTGCTTTGTGCGTTTCTTCTCTCAGACTCACTAGCATTTGGGAATAAAGACTCAAGAGTGTTTTGACCTCAACTTTTCCTTCTCTGGGGACGGCTGGCTGGGCAAACTGACCTAATGCGTGCACTGGCCTGCCGTGGGCACCCTTAACACTGGCTCAGTGGAGCAGATTTTGCCTTACTGGAGACCCAGAAGTCATTTCCAGTTTATGTGTCCGTCCCTGGTATCGTTGGTGGCTTGTAAGTTCCAGTTGCAGACTGTCGAGTACCAATCATTCTTTCTGGACCTTCATATACAAATACTCAGACAACAGATGGCACATATCTGATCCTACTGGGCAGGTTGGATGGTAGTAATCAGAAAACAGTGATTGTGGGCAGGACTGAAGACGAGTGGAGTTGTGTTTTCAAACTTGTAATGAGAGCAAGTATTTTGCTCTCTCTTGTTTATTGGATTGTAGAAATATATGAAGAAATCTAGGCCGACTAAAAGTAGAAATGTGTGCTCTTGGGCGAATTGTTTTTCTGAGCTCCATTTTCCTCCTTGAAACCGGGAGGCATTAATATTCCTGGGGTACCTGCAACCTAGGCTTTTTGTGGGGGTTAAATGAGTAAGTAAGGTTAAACGAATTGAAGTAGTTAGTGGGGGCACTCGGCCTACAATAAAGACTCAGTATTTTTTAATGTTGTCATTGTTAGGTGGAAATCATAACACCAGAAACAGTGTCTTAATTGAACATAATCTCTCTGAGAAATGGGCACAGCCTTGATGTGTGGGCTGTGTATTCATACATCAGACAAATCTAGTCAATAAGCCTTTCTCTCTCCTCTCCCTTTCTCCAGGCCAGTTCTTATGCTCACATAATTATTTTTTTTGACACATCTATCTGCACCCCAAAGCAGGTTAATATTCTCACGACTGTTTGTTGTAACACTGGAGGTGATTTATGACTAGCAAAAATACTTTTGGAATCCTGAAATTGTACTCAATTCATTCGTATTTTCTGGGTCATCTTCTACTTGCAAATTGATTTAAATGTCTCCCACAAGCAGTGCGGACTTCCTCTGGATGAGAGAGCCTGACAGAACAGCACTTGGTTTGGGTCCCACACAGTAACACGAGGTTATGTTCCTTCCCACTGGGGCTTGGGAGCCAGCATTTGCATTCTCTTTCTTGCTGGTTTTATAGGCACCGGAAGTCACGGTTTCCCTATCAAGACATGGCAGACAGAAACAAGTTCTTCCCTAATTATTCTGATGAGGCTTCCTGAGCAATATTGGAAAAGGAATCTATGAAAAGTGAGCATCATCGTGAAACTTAGTGCTGCCAGCAGAGCGTTAGGGTTAAAAAGATTTCGAATAATAGAACGCCAGTTGAGAAAGCATGTGCGTATTTGTAGTATTTGGTTATAAGCTAATATCATAACTTAGGGTCACCAGAATGTCTCTGTAAAGGGAAAGCAGTCTAGCAGGAATGAAATAATTTAGTCTCTATTTTTTATGAAGCAATAATATTTTTGAACAGTCAGATGAATGCCTCCTAAGTTGCCTGGGTGCCTAAAGGCCTTAGAAAGTTCTTCCAGGGAGATAAATAAGCTGTCAATTCATGATGAAGAAAATCAAACTCATGGTGTTGATCTTGGCTGGGACGCCTGTACAAATATGAGAGAAATTTCTGCCGAGATGTAGTACAGCCCATGTGTTAGCAGTTAGCACTCTGGTGCCACACTGTGCCTCTGCTAGCCTTTTCAAAAGATAAACATGGTTGTCAAAATAAGGAAAAGGGAAGATTAACCCGTTCAGGTACACGTAAATAATAAATGACACTCCAGCTCCCTAGAGTCTATGTGAAGAAAGGAGGCAAGGGTCCAGAGAGTGGTTTTTGTTCACTTCGTTTCCTTTTCTCAACACCTTCTCCAGCTTGAGCTCAGCACTGCAGGATGGAGGAGACTCTGAAGTGAATCAGGAAAGGAGGTGGAGGGGGTAAGGTTTAAAGGAAATACATGCCAAAAGCCAATTCACTTACTGACATCCTTATGCTTTTACAAAATAACAGGGTGTTTCTGTGACCTTGTGGTCTAAGGCCATGCATATTTTGGAGGAAGCACCTAAAAGAAAACAGCAAATGGGGTCATTTTGTTTATACCAGGCTAGTGCACCTGCATATGTTATCCTCTTGTTATGAAAATCCAGTGCTACACATGAGCAGAGAGAGAAAGGGAGAATAACAATGTGTTTTATTTCCCTGGTATTAACAAATTCAAAAGTGGGATACCAAAACGCACTAGTCTGCCCTTTACCAACTATGGTTGGAGGCATTTCATTTTTTGTTACCTCCAGATCTATAGATTCTAAAGGTGTACTCCAGGACAATAGCCATCCTGGTGGAACAGTGGCTAAGAACTTCTTAACCTGAATAATAAGGCAATGCCAAACATTTTACATAGAAAGATATCATTCTTCCTGAAGTTCTTGTGGTGTAGGTTGCAGGAGCTTTCTTTTTTTATTTTACCCTCAGAGATCCCAGAAAACAGCAGGCACAGTAAGACGAAAAACATCAGTGCTTCTCTTATCTAGGAAGTCTCCAGTAAAAAATCATGAAAGTGTCATAAAAGTGTCCAATAGCTCAGACTGAAGGAGACAGTTCTGTGGCTTCCAGAAGAGGACAGTAGTGAAGGGTCAAAAGATTGAGGTTAGAGATATATTAATCTCTCTTAGCCTCAGTTTCCTTCTGGTTAATAGGAACAATCAGGGTACAAACTTGTCTCAGCTATTACAAGGCTAAAGGAGGGTGGTGTCTGCCTCACTGTAAGCTCACCATAAATATTTGGAGTCATCATTGATTTTTATTCTTGCTAATATTATTATATCATATTTTATATTATTATTTGCCCTAGTGATTCAAGTCATTTTGAATGTGCCCTTCCACTTTATGTTTTAGCTCCAAAACTTCTATTGACTGTAAAACAAACCAATTGGGCCAGATGGTATCTAAGGTTTCTTCCTGGACTAAGATCCTAGAGTCTTTATGTCCCATTCTTTTTGTTGTAATCAGATGAAAAATGTATATATTCCTACCATATGGATCATAAATTTAGAGTTCTTGCATAAAGGGACTGGGGAAGATCTTTAAAGTTTTAGGTTATAATGAAGAAAATGGATTATACTGAAATTGGCTTTAGAAAAGCAATGGTGTTTTCTCTAACCACATTGATATTATCTGGGTATATGTAAATAGGAGGTGAAAAAATGAATACTAATCTCTGTAAAATTCAAATGACTATTAACTCTTATTCAAACAGTAAAGTACATTGCACAGAGAAATCAAGACATGAATTCGTATGATTTCATTTTTTTTTTTTTTCATTTGAGCACATCCTTTGGTTGCATAAGCAGCTCTGGATTCAGTAACATTCCTTATTTCCTAGTAGACTATGATATCAGGGCTGCTCCTTTAAATATAGTAGCTTGTTTGCTCAGGCTTATGGATCAGTAATATTTGTTTTGTCTTATAAGTGCAGTGAAAGTCAGGATTACAGGTATTCCTTTAGGAGTAATTAGAAATAAAAGCAGATTTATACCAAGGAAGTTTTCAACTGGGTTATATTCTTGCCTATGTTATAAAGGAGTGACATTGGTTTCAGTTTCAGGTTTGGTGCAGTGGAACTCTATACCTTTTTGTATAGAATCCATTTGGAGAGTTTTTTTAAACAATCACTCAGAATTCACTGCATCAGTTTAGGTTAAAAATGGCTTGTCCTTCCTGCTTGAAGCTCTTCTACCCTATTGGTAAATTCACGCCTTCATTCCTCTGTGTTTGGACTTTAGGAAATTAATTCAAAGAAAGGAAAAATACATAACTATCAGCACTGTGTCTATAAAATAAAGGTGTTCAAGGGATCAAAGAGAAGCCTTGTCTCAGAATACAATTTGGCCAGAACTGCAGTGTGGTGTGTGCACGTGTGTGTGTGTGTGCGCGCGCGCGTGTGTGTGTTCATCTCTCCATGATTCATTCTGAGGGCTGTTTTAGCCTTCATAAAATATTCATGCTAGTTGTGCATGGTTCTATAATTGCCATCTCAGGCCTTGAATTATTTATAGGTTGTACCGTTCACATAGTCTCATTTACTGATAGAGAAGATAACACCATACAAGAGGACCCCAAACACTCTGAGGCCTGTTACTTTGCATTAAGTAGTGGAATTATATTACTGTAGGTGTAAAATGCTGGCCTTTTTTTCCTCCTCTCCCTTTAATACATCATTTTTGTATTTATAATATGCTAATTGTCAGAAGTCTGTTAAACCTCATAATTCCTGCCTAGATTTTGCAGAAATCAAGATGTGGCTGCAGTGATTTGGTTTCTGATCTCAGAATGAGTGTTCTGAAAAAAAACATGTCTCTACACAGCGTAATTTATTGAAATGATGTATGACTTTACATGCATACCTGAGCCCTTTTGTTTTGTACTATTGATCAGTTTGTATGTCTCAGTGTTAACCAACATGTGGTTGGTTTCTGTAGACATTTACCCAGGAGCCTTGCAAGCTTGCTGTCTCTAATTAAATACTGACTCTCCATTCACTTGTGTGACAGTTTCTCTGCACCTATTCATTTTGCCTTCCTAATCCCCCTGCCTCTTCTCTGCCAATGTAATCTTTATTCCACATACATCCTACTATTTTGAAATCTATCCAAGTGTGGGAAAGTATTGTAGTTTTATTTCTTCTCCTGTTTCTCATGTTACCTAGTTTCAAAAGTACATGTTCATGTTGATGAAGATCAAAAGCCAGATTCACCACAGAGTGTACTTTTTCAGTTTTTCACTATTATTTTCTATGTTAAAGAGGAAGACCAGAAAAATTCATGGTGGCTCATAACCTACTACTGATATATTTTAGTTCTGTCCTCTTATCAGTGGAAACCCATGGATTTTCTGCTGGTCTAGGAACTTCCAGCTCCTTACAAATCATTTAACAAACATCTCCCTCCAAAGACTGATCAATATTTTCCCTATGGCCTTCTTTCTATCACACAAGTTGTCTTCCCTTCTGTGTGTGATGTGCACTTTCCTATAACCTATATTAGCCAACTCACTGCTCTTCACACCATACTTACACACTGCTGCTGGTGGGTGGCATGATATGAAATCGGTGACCAGTTGATTTTGAATATTTCCCACAGGTGACTTTACATGATACTGAATCTAGTAAGGAAGAAGTAATTCCATTACATTTTTTTTAGTCCCGATTAGTCTGTGGTCCCAGCTTGGTGTTAACCTGTCTGTAATACTTCTTTCACATTTGATCTGCTCCCCACGTACACACTCACACACACTTCTTGTCAGTACTCTGTGTTAGGCACCAGGATCTAACTAAAATTTAGTAGATTTTGTTTTGTTTTCACTAACTCTTAGTTGTATTTCTTTTCTGTGTCTCAGGCAGGTGATATGGGTTTTCGGTCATAATAGCAATAGAAAGAGTTATTTATAAATTTATTGGGTGTAAAAAGAAGTAATTCAGTACAAATAAATATTAATCAAATGATATTACAGATAAAAATGACAAAAATTTTAAGGTTTTTTTAATGAATGATTAAAGCTCAGTGATCACTGTGGTGAGGACAAACAGCAATGAATCTTTATTCCAGAGACCTGGAAATTCCATAGAACTAAAGGGAATAGTAAGGTTGAGTGATGGGCACTAAGGAGACATAGACCCTAAGAGGATAGTGGAGATGAAGATGTAATCTCAGTTATCATTGTCTTTAGGCAGTAGAATTTCTACTAACTAAAGGGGTCCCGTTCAATTTGTTTTTCTTACTAACTGAAGATTCCTTTGTGCTAATAATTTTTTTCAATACATGTTTACAGTACACAATACTTACCTTGCTTGGTTGGGGTTGATACAGGGACATAACACATCTTAATTCTTTTAGTTACCACCTTTCCTTCCCTTCTCTCCCATCTCCCTCCTTTTCTTGATCCCTTTCTGTTTGAGAAAGATCTATCTACCTACTTCCCATTTTTTATCTCTCATGAAATTTTCTTTCCTAAAGGCACAGGAGCCCCCTTCCCACCACACCAGTAAGACAACGTGGGGGGAAAAATCAACAAAATGAATGAAGGTTTTCAGGGATTAGGTGGTTCGTGGTTAGCCATCATGTATCTTGAAGAGTCATGTTGATAAAAACATAGGAAATTAGTTTGGTTTCCTATGAAAGAGCCCTTGGACAAAGCTCATCTTCTGTTAGATCAATATATTAGGATGTTTTGTTATCCCAAGGGGTTATGCCCTGCTGGATTTCTGGTGTCTGCCCAAGGCATCTTGTAGGAGCTCAGTACATACCCATTGCATTGAGTTGAATTAATGCTAGTTAGCCCAGCTTTGACTAACTAGAAAGTCTTCAAAAAGGAGACACTCAGAAAGTAGAATATGATTATAGCTGAAATTAAATCATTGTTTCATTCATTGAGTGTGTCCTACAGAGTAAATGACTATCTCTGTACACTGGGGAGTGGCCCAGGGATAAATTATAGAGTTCTTAGCAGCGTCTGAAAATTCACTGGACAAGAGTGAATTGTGTGCTAAGAAGGTTTTCAAATGAAAATTGCAGTGCCTTGCACTTTTATTCCTTTTTGCCTTATTACCCAAATCAGAAAAGACTGAAACCTTTTTAGTAGCGTAAACAGGGAAATCTTGACTAGCAGAGTAGGGAAGCTTATGGCCACCTTGGGACTGGGTCAGTTGCATCTCTCCTGGTTACTTGTTAGTGTCTGTTTTGGCAACAGAATTGGGTTATGAAGCATTTTTAAAAATTCTTCCAGCCAACATTCCGTGTCTTGGAAAAGCTACAGCTACAGTTCCAGCGAGTACTCTGCACCTGCTCGGGTAACTGTCAGCTTTCTCTTAGGCTCTCATCCCATTGGCTCTGACTGTTGCAAGCTGGTGTCTGTGCATTCTTGAAGTTCAATTTTAGAAGGGTGAACTTGGTACACTGTTGTGTGGGGAGAGGTCCTGGATCCTAAGAGTGGTTCTGAGGTAGATTGTGAGTCCAATCTTCGGATCAGCTGTGTGTCATTGGCCAAATTCATCATGTAGTATGAACTTCTGTCTTCCCATCTGTAGAAAGGCAGGAGTGAGTTAGAGGTTCTCTGCCTAACACTTTATGGTTACATTCCCCCCTGATCATGGCTGGAGGGAGGAACTTCATCTTCCTGGCCAAAGGGGCCTGATACTGTCAGACTATCATCTGGCATAACCTTCAGTGGGACTGCTTTCTGAGCAGGTTTTATTTCTGCCTGCCCAGACGTGGGTGAGCATCTGCAACAATGGTTCACTGGTTGTTTCCCTCCATATTTTGTTTGTTCTGCGTTTTACTATTATGTAACACTTACTATTATGTAACTATCCTTAATAGCGACAGTTGTGTTCATACAATTGTTCAGAATTTTTTCCAAGGGACATAAAATATGCCTAGAACATTATTTAATAACTGAAGTAGGGAGTGATCATGAAGGATTGTTATGCAGAATTTTGTTTTTTTTTTCCTGAGTATCTGGCATTTGGTTTTGATATTTTAATTTGTTTTCTGCATCAATCTGTATGTCAGAAGCTGAACCTCTCTAAACTTTTGCACACCTTGGGTTCCTATGACTTAAAAGTAAATTAGGGGGCAACTAGCTGAGCACCTGACTTCTTGGGTATCTTTACCAAATGGTACCTAGTCTTTCCCTGAACATGTACTCTACTGAGAAAGCGCTCAGCTTACAAGGCAACCTGACCCTCATGGTTAGCACATCCTATCTGTTGAGCACAAATCTGATGAAATTTTCATGGGTTGGTCCTCGTTCTGTCCTACAGATGTTGTAAAAGTAAATCTTCTCCTTCATCCAAAGAGCAGAGAGTTCCAACTTGTGGGTACAGCTATCTTGTCTCTTTAAGTTTCCTCTCCTTCAGGCTTAACGTTTTCAGATATTCTCCCTGCATTCAGTCCTCTGGCCCTTTTATGTGAAATGTACCCAGGTGTCAAGGGCACGGGCATTGGGTCAACCAGATGTCAGACCCCAGATGTGCCCTTCACTTTGCCATGTGGCTGTGGGCTGCAGGGTGAGCCTCAGGTTTATGGTCTTTAAAATGATGATGATATTTGAAAGTATCTAACATCATCCAGGGGCGATTATAGATGCTAAATGAAATTTTGTTGATTCCAGTTCTTAACTTTTTTCATGTCTCCCCTATATTATAACATCTGGGAAAGGCGGGACCCAAGAAGTAGTCAGTCTACTGGAGGAGGGGAGCAGAACCTTCATTCTGCCTTCATTCTGAACACTGTGTTTCTGACAGCATGACCAAATGTCACTTTACCTTTGATTGAAATGGAGGGCATATGGATCTTTGTTTCAGATTCTCTAAATCTAGCCTTTGCCAGCATGCTTTGACAAATAGCAAGCAAGCAAATAAACAAATAAACAAAAACAAGCAAACAAAACCCAACCAAAGAATCCCCTTTGAATTGGTGCCAAGTGGACAGCTTGTTGATAAACAGAAGCAGTTTGGAGAGGAAAATATTGCACTTTATGAATATTTGGCATGTTGTAGAACTAGTGTTTTAACTTCTCTGAGTTTCCTTGCCTTTCTTTAGCACCCTACCTACCTTGTCCTCCCCCCAAAACAAACCAAGAAACAAACAAACAGAAGGAATAGATATCATCCACAGACGTGCTTCTTTTTAATTTAAAAGAAAGACAAATTTGTGTCACTTCTAGGGCCCAGAGAATAAACTCTCTAATTGTGTTTCTGAAGGAATAAAGACAATCTTTAGAATGTTCCTACCATCAACAAGTAAATGTGTGTGTATTTGAGCTCAACCCGCTGACCTGTGTAAAAAGCAAAAAGGGAATGAGAAACTTTGGAGTAGGGTAGGCTCCAAAAGTTACAAAGTGTGCGTGTGCGCGTGTGTGTGCGTGTGTGTATGTGAGTGCGTACATGTGTGTGCATGCTTTAGGAACTGTGCCAAAGTTGGTGGGGAGAAACAACAAGATAACAAAACAGAATGTTTTGGAGAAGGGGAAATACAAAGTTCTGATTGGTTTCAGATGGTGACATAATGCTCAAAGGGAGATGCTCCCTCTTCTCCCCCTCCACCTGACCTGCTCTGCTTTCTCTGCAGTGATGTGTGTTGAAAGTGTGGTGTTTTCTCTAAGGGTTCTCATGTCCTTTGGGTTCTTCTGGATAAGCAACAGCACATTGTTATGCAAATTGTTCCTATTCCCAGCAGGATTTCGCTGCACCTTGCGAAGCCCTGTCTGCTGGGAAAAATGCTTTTCAGCTGTCGCCTCCTGGTTGATATCTTTATAGAGCGACCAGAGCAGAAAGCATTCTGCATTTTGTTCCACACTATGCCCAGAGTTCCAGTGTTTTTCGTTTCTACCTCACTTTTCTACATCACACGCATTACCCAAGTGAACTGCCTTTTCCCCCAGCACTCATTTGAAGATAGCAGCTCTGGAAGGAGAAATGGCTTCAAGATTTTGAAGGAAAACGATATGCCACGCCTTATGATTCTGGAGGAAAAGTGTATGTCTGTTATCCTTCTTTCCTTTCTGGTCCCTGTTTGCCAAGGGAACATCAAACATCCTTGAGCTGTTGTTAGTTGGCTTTATAAAGTCATTTTGAACCTTTTCAAGAGTAGGTTAGAGGTCAGCACTTTTAAAGTCACCCATGTTGAAAACATCTGTTCCTACCCTGTAACCGGTGACAAGCTCCTGACTACTGTGTGATATTTTCAACTTCTTTCCTACCCAGAAGTTGAGCCAACACCCAGAGACTGATACACCAAACCATGACTTAGCCTGTTGGACCACTGGGGCTTCCTGGTGTGTCACGTACATGACTGTCTATTGGAACTATTTTCTTGCTGGGGATATAGCTCAGCAGTATGCACTTGCCTGGCAAGTGCAAGGCCCTGAGTTCAATTCCTGGTACAACAAAACAAAACAAAACAAAACAATTTTCTTGAGAACTGAACATTGTCTGATTTCAAAATCAAAAAAAGAACAATACACTTGCATCACTGTTCAGTTCTCTCTAATCTATTAGCAAATGTAAAGGGTATTAGTACTTGAACTAGATATTCCCAAACCCCAGAAAAATCAAATTAGACAATAGGCTCTCTCACCAGAATAAGTGCACTGCAAATATTTTGCTTCTAAACACTTAGTAAAAACATGTCGGTAGCACTTGTCTTAAGTTTTATTTATTTATTTATTTATTTATCTATTTTTTTAAATTTTAAGCGATATTTTTAAGGGACAAATGGAAACAGATTTATTGCTCTAATGTTTCTAGCATAAAGTTCAGAAGAACACTGTCAGCCATGTATACATACACATTATTAAACTCTAAATTCTGGGTTTCTAAAACATGAATCTCAAGACTATTACCAGTGTTAATTTAATGGTAGGATGGTGAGTATAGCCACAGATTTATAGAGCTATCTTGTTGTTCGTTTCTTGGGCAAAAGTAATTTGAATTGTGGCTACTATATTTGGTCTAAACCCTTGTGACAAAACTACATAAAAAATTCTCAGGTATAATGTATAATCTTTAGTGGGGGGGATTAACACTTACATAAGAGATTATATAGTCAAGTGGTGATGGTATCTAATGAATTTTGTAGGCAAGTAGAAAAAAAGTAAAACTAGGTTCTCAGACTAACAGTTGAAAGCCTAGCAAAGGGGAGATAGACGAAAACACTGCAAGGATCAGAACTTCCCAGTGTAGCGTGTTTAAGATTTTGTTCATTTTTATGGCTATTGTAATAATTAGCTCTGAACTTAAGAGAAGATGGCAGGGGGAAAGAAAGTGATAATAAAAATATTTAACCACATGGAAGTCTTGGTATAGTCCAAAAAAATGAGAATCTATGATTTTCTAAAACTTAGAAAGGTCAAGCAAATTGTGTCTTTGTCAAGAACTTAGTGCTCACAGCTGTGGCCTGGTACACAGACTGATTTCCGAGGAGATCTCTGGCCTTCTTTACCCCTGAGGTTTTGTTGTTGTCTAATGTGTTCAACCCAAGGTGTGTGACAATCCAGACTGTCGTCAGTGCCAGAGCTGCCTCTGATGTGGGTAAAGAAACAAAAAAAAAGGACACTCATTAAAGAAGCGCCATATCTCTTCTTGAATTGAGTTTGAAAATATGGAGGTCAAGTGACACCCAAATTACACACTAATGATTTTGTGAACTATGAAGTCATGGCTTAGAAGAGGATATAAATTATTCAGGTCTATTTAGAAGCGACTAAGTACCCTCTTCCACCCTAACACCCAGTGACCATCAATTTTGCCATAAAAATGCAGGTTCTTCCTCTAACTGCTGATGCTTCGGGCAGTCACATGAACCTTCCCAGTCTCATCGATAACCGTGGGCCTTTGCTATTAGTTGGGATGTCAGGCTGTCCTGAAACCCAGCCAGAAGCAATAGACCAGAACTTACAACAAATTTGAAATTGACACTGACCACATTTATGGGACTGTCATGGTTCCTAGTGCTGCATGTTTAATGTTTTGGAGAAGAAAGTGGCAGAGGTTATTACACAGCACTTGGCCACAAATTATAACGTCATATTTATTTTGCATGTGTGCCTTTGTGTGTGTTTACCTTGCATTGTTAGTTTGTGTGTGTGTTGGTGTGTGCTTAGATGTGTGTAATGTGTAGTTAGGTATACGTACGTATTACTGGAGTCCCTAGTGTATACTTTATAGTTTGGAAGAAATCATCTTCCATCATTCGTCACTGCCTAGCTGCTGTAGACTGGGCCAGAACATCATTTGTTAACAGCGACAAAGCCACACTCATAAATGCCGACATGTTACATTAATTTATAGGCACTGAGTGACTTATTAAAAGTGACGTGTGAAATATAACAGGGCTCTGTATGGATGATTAGGTTTCGGGCTTTGAATTGTTGACAAGGCAGGGGTAATGAATTGCGGGACATCGGCTCCTGCATTTCCCCCTCATTAGTCAGTATTAGCTGCATTAATAGTAATAATTGGATATATTTATCATTTAAAATGTTTTAATAAATGTTTGGACAGTACCCGATCAGAGCTGTCAAATATTAGGCTGAAAGGGTTGTGACAAGAGAAAAATGATGATATTCCTTAGGTGAGAGATTTATGCAGCTTTGGAGATGCAAGCCTTGACTTTCTACTCCCCTAGGAGCTCTGAGTTCAGGTGACTTAGGGACACAAACCATGGAGATGGGAAGGCTGACTCTCCCCTGCCTCACAGACATGTCCACAAAAAGGTTTTGAAGGGAGAAGAAGAGATCCTGGCCAGAAGGACTTAAGTCTGTGACTAGTTTAATCAGAATGATTTTCTCATGAGATTAAGCGACCCGGCTTTGTTACAAGTCAGTTTTGTAATGCTAGGCAAGTCTCCTTACCCTTTCTGAATTTCCATTTCTGTGACTGTGATATTTTTCATTTGGGTCTTTTTGAGACTGAACATTGTGTAGGGTTGATCATTAAATGTGATACTATAAGCCTACAGAGACCTCTAACTAAAATCCCCCTTCCTTTACTCTTACCAATATTTATGAGGGTGAATGTATTAGCACCAGTGATGATCCACAGGATGGTTATGACCCTTCTCTTGCTCCTGGGAAGGTGCTAATCACCATACTTTTAGTATGTGTGGTATTATTAAGAGATAGGGACATGCCTTTGCTTCCTATAGTAACTGGAGTTAGATGTATCCCAGTGTCATGGTTTAATTCTTAATTGATCTTTCTGTGTTATTGTGATCAGTTTAGGGATATTATATGACAAAGGACCTATGACAAAGGGGTTTGTGGTCATTCACATGGCTGCTAAGCCCTAACCCATTCTCCCAGCCCTACTACTGCAATACAGCACAGAAGTAGACCTTTAACTTGTATTTGAACAAACACAGATTATGCCATTCGTGGCTCTTTGACTTTGCATATATTCTCTTATTGCATCTTTGAAATAATGTTCCCAGGCTTGTATTAGGATTTCTGTTTCTCAGATGAGGATGCAGAAGCTTAGAGACATGAACTGTTTAAGTTCACATGGTTGACAAGTTGTAGAACCCAGACTGGAATTGGATAGGACTATTTTGTGTCCTCATCATCCTATAGTACTGCCTCTAATGTTCTGAGGGCTGTCTCAGCTCTGGCATAATTCAGGAGGACTGTTATCTAATTGGAGAGTTCTTGAAAAGGGTGAACAGGTTGGAGAAGGGTCTGAGAATTTTGTCCTGAGGTAGAGAAGCTGCCTATTTTCACAGTGTTTGCAGAGTATCTTGGGAAAAAAGAGAATGTGTGACTCTCTGTACCTAGGTTGAAAATGGGAATTTCTAATGATAAGTGACAGGAGGGCAGAATTCAGTTCTCAAGAGAAGGGAGCTGCCTGGCAGAGCCATCCAGTTTGGATGGAAAAGAATGCCTGCTACCATGGGCTGCTCACTGGGACAGCTGGGATAATCCCGCCGCCCGCTGGGATTTCTTTCACTTCACTTTCCATGTTGCTCACTATGTTCTGGCCACATTGGCCTTTGCACCAACTGGAAAGCATTTCTGGACCTGGCATGGTTGACTCCTCCTCCTCCTTCCAGACTCAGCCCAAATGTTATCCTTTCTAAGATCAAGATTTGCAAGATCTTCCTTGATTACTCTCTTGAAAGTTCTTCCTTTTCTAGTAGCAATCACTCTCTGCCTGCCATCTCCTCTCTTCCAATAGCTTTAATCAATCATCGACATCATCTCATGTACTTATGACTTTTTTTTTAACTTGCTTTTTTTTGTATTCCCCACTAGAATGGCAGGCCTATGGTGGGAGAGAACTTTCCTACCTCTTCCAGTCAGGCACTTAGAACAGGCTTGGAGCCCTTCCTTTTGCCAGGACCATTGGCGAGAGATTCCTTTTTGGGTGGGAGGCTACGCTAGGTAACACCTATGTTCGTTGTTCATTCTTGTAGCCCACGAGTATCTCATTGTTACAGGTTTACCCTTGCTCCTT
This sequence comes from Dasyprocta punctata, assembly GCA_004363535.1. Classification (NCBI taxonomy): domain Eukaryota; kingdom Metazoa; phylum Chordata; class Mammalia; order Rodentia; family Dasyproctidae; genus Dasyprocta; species Dasyprocta punctata. Next base: position 218,555 of record RJWM01000017.1, read on the forward strand.
TGCCTTGTTAGAAAGATACGGGAGTGTGTGAGATTTTAAGACATTTCAATGTCAGCCGTTGGTTGATTAAAAATCAGTGCTCTTCATATCTAAAATGACTGAGTTAGTAGAATTGATTTGCCCCTTCAGTAACTCTGGGATTCTGTACGTGCACTGCTATTTATCTTTGACTTCACGTGTATTTGCATGAGAGTTTGGCATCATTTATGTAAAATATATTTAGAATGAGTTGAATAAAAGTTTAGATTGTGCTTGTGCTACTTTGTAGAGTTTGTATTTATTACCACAGTGATGTTTTCTATTTTACCAAAAATATCAAGGTGATGGCCATGTAGTATAAAGCTATGGTTGTTTTTCATTAGTATAGTTTGGTTTCTCAAATATTCCACCGTAGGAGACTTTACAATAAACCATGATGCTCTGCAGAGAGTGTCATGGGGCTTTTGGTATTCTTGCTACTTCATTTTGGATTCTCAATTATTTTTAAGTATTTTATCATTAGTTCTTGATACAGATTTTATAAGCTGTATCTCAGGTTCTGAAGATACAAAGATGAAAAGACATATGGGTCTTATCTTCAAGGATTTGTTTTCCAGTCAAAAAGGTCATCAAGTAGTTGGAGGGCCCAAGAGCTACGGGGACAGATGTGGCTCTGGGGCGGTGTGCTAAGGAAGCCCTGAGGTAGGAGGGTCTGTGTATGCCTGGAGGGACTTGTGAAGGCTTCTTGCAATGAGAGGTACCATAGAGAATTCTTTTATGGCAGAGTTAGGTGTCCACTTTGGGGAATAAAGAGAGCTAAGAGAGCTCAGAGGGCTTAGGAAACAGTTTTATTGGAGGTTCATGATGTCTTGGGAAAAACTAAATGTCTTCAGGAATCAGAGTTAGGGTCTCTGGAATTCACTTGTTTGAGAAAGTTAGTCTAACAAAGAGCTACTCTTCCTGGTAGAATAATCCCATTGAATGATTTCCAAATATAATTTAAGAAAATGGTAATGACCATGTGGCAGGTCCTTTGTTTTGAAACTTCCTTAAAGCATAAATAAGCTCATAAGTGGAATCCCTTCCTAAAGGATGTAGTTTCTCAGGCTGAGCTGTCTCTGAAACTGCTCCTGGACACAGTATCTCAATGGTAGCATGGGCTTGTAGAAACACTAAGCATGTCCAGTCTATAGCTTGCTTTACTGAGATGGAGTCACTGTGTGAGCCCTGTAGCAGGCACAGGAAGATGAGCATAGGGGACACATGGGGGCTTCCCACAAGCAGCCTCCATTTGTGTTTAATTATAGCACAAGATGGTGCTATGCTGTCATGGTGTTGACCTGTTGTACCACCTCAGGTGAAAAGATGTTGGACGTATTGCTACATGATTTGTGCTGCTTGCTTCACTGAGGGTTTTCCCCTGTGTTTTGCCTTTTATAAACCTTCATGTCCCTGAATTTAAATTACCAAACCCCCAGTACCATCAGGGGAAGTAAGAGCTACCTTTTGGAGTTTTATAACCTAGTGTGGTTGAATATCAGATTACCTTCACCTATGTTAAGATTTCAGATGAAACAATCTTATACTCCCTATCCAGCAATATAACCCTTGCCCTAGGCAACTATTTTAAGGAAATACTTAGATATGTGGATAAATTTCATCTACAGGGGTGCTCATTTGACACTATTTGTAACAGCAAAATCTTGAAATTAACCAACGGTAGAACATTGGTTGGATATCTACTGTATATGACAATTTTGTGAAGTAAAAGAAAAACCACTGTTCAAACATTACTTGATTCCATGAAAAAAAGGATATAAAACCTGTAAAAAGACTAGAAAGAAATAGAACGGGTCTTAAGCATTTAAAAATAATAATAAATCAATGCTCATAATCAAGAATGATCTAAACACTATTTAAAAATTCTACTTGGGGCAAAGGACATATGAGATATGAGGGAAAAATATGGTGAATGTTTAAATTTTAAAAATTGACTGGAGTAAAAGATACATTGCCAGTAATCCCATTCAAAATACTCCCCCTTGCTTTGATCACACTTACCCAGTTGTTCTCTCCACTTTCAGAAGTAGTTCAAGAAGTCCTCTTTTGTGTCTTTAGTTGCACTATCATGGCTACCTTGATGTCCTAATTAGTTCAAAACATTCACTTTTCATGGTCATTTTGACTTTGAAGAAGAGCCAGGAGTCACATGACGCTGGATTGGGTGAATGAGGTGTTAAGCACACACCATGATACGAGCCTGCCTCGCCTTTGAATGGCATGCGGCGGCCAAATTCACCAGTTTTTGATCTCACCTTGTGAAGACGTTCACCAAAGACCTGCAGCAGCAAGTGGCAAGAATGAAGGGATAAATATGTTCAAAGCAAGGGGAGCATTTTGAGTGGTAATAATAGCAATGTGTTTTTTACTTTAACCATTTTTTTAAAAAAACATTTTAAATATTCACCATATATTTTGATCAGACTTCATAGGTTAGTGGTAGAACACTTGCCTAGAATGTGGAAGACCCTGGATACAGTTCCCAGCACTAGAAAAGAAGCACACACACACACACACACATACACACACACACACCTGGAAATGTATAGAGGTCAATTTGAGATGCTGTACAACCAAAGGAAAAAAAAATTGTATTGCATCATGGCTAAAAAAGTGAGAATTGCTGAAGTCAAACTAAACTGCCCTGGTACTAGGATGTCATTAAGCACCAGAGAAGCATTTATTTGAGGCAGCATTTGACTAAGCTATTTCCAGACATTTCTCTCAACTCCTGTGCAGTTGGTTTTAAGTTGCAGGGGAGATTTCTGGCTCAGGCCAGTTGAAGGCATGTATATCAACTTGGGGTTTATTTTGTCAGGGATATTCTTGAGAGGCTCAATTCTTTACTGATCCTTTTTGTTCTTTGTGCCCATTTATTTACTTTTGAAAATACCCCTACAGATCCCTGCTTGAGTGAAAAGGAGATGTGTTCTCAAGTCAGGGCTCAGTCGCTGATCAACAAGGCTCTAAGAATTGAGTACAAGTTCAGTTACTGTTGTTTTTAACATTCCACTAGGTTGACTTTCTTCCTATAAATGAATGACTTACCTTTAAATATTTTCAGAAATTCCCATCTATTTTTATACTCTATGATTCTCATGTGATAGAAGACATTAATAGTATTTCTCTCCACTTTCCAGTTTCTCTTTCATTTTTTTAGCCCATCTTCGAGTGAGGCTCATGATGACAGAAGTTCTTATGCATCACCTTGAATCCTCTAAGGAATACAGGGCACAAGTGACTAGAAGAAGTTCAAATTGATTCTACTCATCCCTTTAGTGAGTGCATGAGAAGAGAGGAGATTTACTGTTAAGGTCCTAAATCAGATCTGGCTGTTAAAGTTTTTGTTGAGGATTTAGAGAGGCTAGAGCTAAAACTGAGTGTCATCTTGGAGGTTAATCCACCAAGCTCCGGAATGTGTGTCCTGCTTGCTGTAGTACTGACGTGGTGGAACAGGTGGAGGGGAGAAGTCCCAGGTTTCCCTTTGTTTGGGACACTGGAGGTGGATATCATGATGACAAAATCAGAGTTCTGAGGCAAAAGGTATTTGTGGCCATGGAGACACAAGATGTAGCATAGACTGAGACAGCAAGGAAGCGCTGGCAATTGGAAATGCCATTTGTTTACCTTCCATAACCTTAAACAACAGTCCTCTCAGAGTTCAAGCTGACCATGTGGCCTGAGGAAGAGCAAGCAGTCAAGAGACTGAGAGAGTTTTCTTGTCCTTTTAAATAAAAGAGGGGACTCAGTTGCCAAAATGACTGCCAGATTGGTCACCTGTGAAAACCATGAGAGGTGGTTCCTTTCAACTTAATGGTAGCTTGTCTCAAGCGCTGAATGAGGCTATTTATATACTCCAGATCTTTCTTCCTATAGCTGAGATTCAGGCTGAGTATGTGGTGGCAATAGGAAAGACATCCTTCACAAACGTTCCAAATACTTTCTAAGTCATAACAGGCTGGATGCAAATGGTCTTATGAACAAGTTCTTGGATTTGGGCCTTACTCAGACCTGGATTTGAATCCAGACTTTCTTATGTGCTCGATTTCTGACCTCAGGCAAATAGACAGTGAATAATGTCTACCTTAATGGTTGCCACTTCACAGTCGCTGGGAGGATTAAATGAGATTATATTAGTACAGTGCTCAGCAAATACCTTGCTCATAGTAAGCACTCGGTAGTAATGCTTACAAGAACAAGAGAAAGCAAGACAATATCACCATTCAGAGTAGCAGCAAATAAAGTTTAATGGAAGTCCTGAGGGAGTTTATCCATTAATATTTGCTTTATTTTCCTAGAGATCACAAAATAAAATATTTGAGCAATGTCATTTGTTTATACAATGGTACACAATATTCTACTAGGTATAGTGGAACAAGCAGAATTGTATAAAATGCATACAGTTAGATCCTCATGGTCTAGTGGACTAGAAAGGAAATGTAAATGTTGATATGCTTCTATTAAGTAGAAAGGGTCCAGTGATGTGTAAACAAAACTGTGAGCTTTAGATAGTGCTGCTTTGGCCAGTGGGATCAAGGTGGTTTTGGATTTGGCTTTGAAGAAGAAACTTAATTTTCTTCTAGTAGATGTAACATTCCAGGTATAGGGAGCCATACGTGCAGAGGCTCAGAGATGAGAAATGTCAAACCTTCTGCGAATGATGAGGTGTCTGATCAGAGGTTAAATGAAATGTAGTTTTGGAAGAAGAAGAGAGTTTGTTTTAGCTAGGAATGATCCCATATGTGATGACTAAGGCTAGGCAAGGCCTCGGCTCCTGTAATCCCTTTTTGGTGTTTACAGCCAAATGAAGTGATCAGATTCCCTGTGTGTAAAACAACCTTGAAAGTACCATAAAAAGATATTCACATACCTTGAACACACTGACATTTATCCCACATTGGAAAACTGAAGAGATCTGAAGGAATCTTCAACACACCTTGAAAGTCTGAAGGACTTGGAGAGGGAAAGAAGAGAACTGTAGGCAAAAAGGACTGTGGAGAGGCTCTTATTTTCCAGTGAACACGGGCCATGTAACATACAAAGGTCTATAAGGTTGTACTAACTGAAGACAAAGACAAATACAGTTTGTTATTTGTCCCATGGAGAAAATGAAGTTCTTCATTTTCACATCCCCATTCAGATGCATCTCTTGTAGGGAAAGTGGGATGAGGCTGATTCTTCCATTGACAGAAAAACAAAAGGAGTGATAATTATCCAAACATCTCTTAGGCCACCCGTGTGTCCAGTGCAGGAGTGGAGTAACTGAGCCCTGTTTTTCTGAGACTCACTATCTCAGGATCCAGAAGAGCTGCTCACTTTATCTGCTCCTCACTGCCACTCACCCAGGCCCTACCCCTGGGCTCGTGAGGAGGGAGTAACCTTCCATTAGAAGTGAACCAGTGCCTCAAGACCAAAAGGTCCGTTTCAGACAAAGACTTGGTCCTTTCTTCCAAGCCCCATTCCCTTGACCGTGCTTGTCCTACAGTGGCACTTTTTGTTCTACTGAAGTTTGAACACTTCGTGCAGAGCTACATCCCTACCCTTTATTTATTTTTTATTTTGAGATAGATTCTCACTAAGTCACTCGGTTGCTCAGGCTAAGGCTCAAAAACTTGTGATTCTCCGGCCTCAGCCTCCAGTAGTGCTAGTATTACAGACATGTGCCACCATGGCTGGCTAGAGGCATTGTTTGGATATCTGTGTGTCTAAAAAAGGGCAGGAGAAAGTCAGCCTCTATTAAATGTTTGTCATTTAAGCCTTGGATTTTTGTCCTTTATATTTGACTGCCTAAAAGAAAAAAGCAACCTTAAGAGAAAGAGCAAGTGCAGTGCCTTACAGATTTGTTAGCTAATGATGACTTTGTTATATGATGGCACCTCTATTTTGTGTGTGTGAGTGTATATGTTGCATGTCCATCTCGTTCCCTGGAACAGACGGGTATGAAGCAACAGCCCCGGGAAGGCAGCATGTGTCTGGTGGGTCCACTGGTCTCTTTGAAGCATTGCACTGTGTGAGCTTCTGAATTTTTAGGCACCTGGACTAATGCTAGTTTACCACCAGATTCAGCCAGTGAAATGCCAGTGTCATATTACAATTAACAGTAATTCTGGTGGCTGTCATCACTTGTTCTGAAGAAAGGATCTCCAGCAAAAGCACAACACCGTCATGGCTGCTAATTCATAGGCATCGTGTGAACTATGACAGACCCTCGTACACCTTTTATGCTTATTCAAGTGAATAAAGTCTAGCAACTTAAGTGGAGTGGAGGGGGGAAAAAAGTTTTAACACATTTCTGTAGATAAGCCCATGAAGGGTCAACTCAGAAAAAAAGAAGTTGTGTTAAAGAAAGTAATTAAACAGAGGCAGCGAGATAGAATATTAGTGCTTTTTGCAGAGTAAGTGAGGATAAATTCTGTTAATTATGTGACTTTTCCCACTACTAATGTGATAATAAAGTACTCTAATTCTGGAGAGGCTTGTCACATTCCCAGCTAAGGCAGTGACCCTTCTACTAGGTGAGACCAAGAAGCAACTTACAAAGCTTTCTAGCAAAAAGCAAGAAATCAGTGTTAAATGAATTTTCCTCCTCTTCGTGTTTAGTACGGAAAACTGCCACCTAACACCGTCATGACAATACTGGGGAGTGGATCATCTTATTTGAGACACAAAAGCACTTCTGCTTACTTTCCTGTTTATTTTCAGAGGGACAAAACGTGAGCAATACAAATAGTATAAATAGCCTGGTGCGGAACACTAGACCAATAATTAATACATCTAAAAGGTTATACTTGGGATGTTTTTAAACTGTTGATCTTCAGGACTTTGGTAAAAATTTATAACATACGGAGTGAGTGGGAACTTTTTTTGGGGGGCACAGAGAGATCTAACTGTGGCACGGCACCCAGGAGACAGTTTGAAATATTCATCAGGGAGAGCCAGGACAGAGCCCTGAAGTGTGTGATATTTGATGATCATTCAGGTGAGAGGGAATAGGAGAGGCGGCGAAGGAGCGTACGGGGGCGGGGGGGACCCACAGCCTGTGCCACAGGACATTGCTGGCAATGCAGAGAGGACACTGGGAGAGAGAAGAGTGACATCAACTCTGAGGCAGAGGATGGGAGCAGGAAGCTGGCAGGGTAGGTTTCATCTGGATCTTGAAGAAAGGGTGTGATTGCTTTGGAGGCAGAAAGAAGTGTCATGTTTGCTTTAATTTTTTAAAATTCCACATGGGTGTATGCAGATTTTACATGCAGTACTCAGCACCAAGGGGAATATAGTGCCTTCCAGTGCACATTGACTGCTGTACCTTCCACTGCCAGAGAGAACCTAGGGTCTCAGAGAGCTGTGCGCCATATCTGGGACCCATAGGCTGTCTAGGGAGGCTGCTTTCTAATTTTGTCTGCACCTGCCATGAGCAGTCACTGGCTAGGCAAGTTACCTCCCCTCTAAGGCTCACCTGTTTTCTTACCTGCAGAAGGATGAAGAGTGGGTGGGTGGATAGGGGAGTATAAGGTGACTGTGAAGATGAAAACAAAATATGCACTAAGCATAGGACTTGGCATAAAGTAACTATTTAATAAACATGAGCGAAGATTTTACCCATTCTTATTCTTGTAAAGCCCTGCATTTTGGTAAATATTCAGATAGGCTATTTTGGATCAATCTTTCAAAAACAATCAACCATTATTAGGAGGAAATTGGAATTCTGGATCATCTTGGCTGACAGTGATCACACCAGAGTACACATGCAAACTTGATCTGAAGGTCAAGGAAAGAAATGCACGGAATTCCTTACTTTCCCAGACTGCTTGCTTTAAGAACACTTTATCAGCATCATATTTGTAAGGGAAGAGGTTTTATTAAAAATAATATTCAAAGCACTCTAAGGATTTAGGGAAATGGTTCTGGAAGTAGACTGGTTGGGAGGAACCCATTCCGTAGGGCTCAAGCGGACCCAGTGCTCTCAGGCTGTGCCTCTTGGTTTAAGCCAGCAAGGAGAGTTGTTGCAAGTTGTATCACAGACTTCATCCTCTCCTGCTGTCACCACCAGAGAAATCCACAGGGAGAGGAGGAAACTTAGGGAGAACTAGGGATGTCTGTCCTAGGGGTCCAGCCCTTCCTGCAACTTTTTCTTTGCTTAACCTAGAAGACCCCCACCCTTTTTTTTTTTAAAAGAAAAACTATCCATGTACTACAATTTTATTTCTAATTTCCATGTTGTATGGGACTTCCCAACACAGTTATAAATCCAGCCTTGAGTCAATGGCAAGACATTGAAGAGCAAGTGGTGTGTGTGTGTGTGTGTGTGTTTGAGGCAGGTAGGACAGTGTCCTACCATGGTCTTATTTCAGCAGGAGAGGTCCTAAAGTGTCTTGGGAGCAGGATTTATTTTCATTGGTTACTTTACAAGGTGATGGAGCAGAAGTGAGAAGTGAGAAACTTCTGTTACTTTGTCACTAGTTAAAGAAAATTCAGGAAGTTGAGAACCCATCAGGCATTCATTCATTCATTCATTCATCCATTCATTCAATATCTGAAAAATGCCAAGCACTGTGATGGGCTCTGGGTGAGAATGAATGACTGTGATAGAGCTAAGCAGGTGGCCACAGAGGATGGTATCCCGTGGAGAAGTCATCCAAGGGAGATCTGAAGGACGAGAAAGACCTAGAGTCAGAGCATCGTTCCAGAGCCCAGAGTGAAGAAGGGCCTGGGTGTTTGTGGACATGAAGAATAATCCTCCTAACCTCCTGGTGGCATCACTCAAGAACCAAGACCAGAAACTGCCTCTAATCAGCTGGGTGGTTGTGACCTTCACACTAGATTTCTTTGAGCCACACTGGCCTCTTTGATAACGTGGAGGTGACTTCATCCAGCTGCTGCACATCCTTTAAGAGTTTTTGTGAGCATCAATTTAAAAAATATAGAAGAGGAAGACTTTTTATTTTTAAAAAAAGTCACACATAATTAAAATGTACAGTCTTTTTTTTTTTTTTTTTTTTTTTTTTTTTTTTTTTTTTTTTTTTTTTTTGCGGCACCAGGGATCAAACTCACAACCTGCCAGACAGGTGCTTAAGCCACTGAGCCAAACTCCCAGCCCAAAATGTACAGTCTTTTAAAATTATTCCTAACTTAGTGAAGAATTATGGCAAATAGAACTTAGCACAAGTTTGAATACCTATTTAATGTCTGAGGAAATTTATCTTGGCAGTAGCAGAAGTCCATTTTTATCACATAGTTTCCAAGGGTAAGCAGTGAACTCTACATTAAAATTTTCTTCTCTATTATGAACTGTGTATCCTGGGTTCAAATCTTGGTTCTTCCATGTCTGGCATGTGTGATCTTGGGCGCTTTCATTAGTTTCTCTGGCCTCTCTTTGTTTATCTGTGAAGTAGGGATATTAATGAACCCTGACTATGGCTCATGATAAGGATTCATTGAGATGATTCTCATGAATGCCCAGGGCCTGGCACATACTGAATGAAATAGGGGATCTGTATGGGAAAAAGGAATGGTTCCTGAGCCTGGCCAGATTCATGTGTCCTCCCATTCAGTGAAAGAAGGGGAAATACTTGCTTGTGGTGTCTTCTTTCATACAGAGAATTCTAAATTGCTGAGTTTGGAGGCTACAGATGCCTTGAAAACAGGGAGGAAGGCACCGGAGTCAGATGTTTTGTTTCCTGCACGGTTAATTGGTTGTAACATGCTACTGAAACTTACAACTTCTGATGGAATTAATTTCCCTGGGAAATCCAGCTGAGAACAGGTGGGCACTGGAGGTTTTTCCTTGTGTCTGTAGTCCCTGTCTGTGGACAGCCTCATGCTGGGAAATATGCACCACCTTTACTTTTGCTTCTGGGACCAGATGCTTTCCCCAACTTTTCCCCTCACTTAACACATCAGCTGCCAAGGGGCTGGGAAAAAGCAAGCTTGACTACAACTGGAGTTCAGATGACAAAATTCTTTAAGAAATTAAGCAAAAAGCCATAGTTTCAGAAACAAGAATCACTTTTATTTTCATTAGAAGAGTTCCACTTAGTGGAACCATAGGGATCTGTCTTTTATTATTACTGTTTTTTTAAATTTAAAAATGGGCACAGAGAGGCCCTGCTGTAGCATGGTAGTCAAATGCTACTTTGGTTATTATGTTTTAGGGCAGGAGATGCAACCTGAGGCCCTTCTCCCAGATTTGTTATGTCTGGCCCTCAATTGTTTAGAAGACTGGCAAATTTTACACTTCCCAATATGCATTCCCAGCTTCTCTTCTGATGAAAAGACCTGGCAGCACTGCCCAGTCACCCCATGGGGTCCACTGACTGGAGAACAGTTGAACCATCCCTGTTGACAAGGCGTTACCTTTCAGTTCACACAGTTCCTACTACTGTCTGCGGCTCTCTATGGGGCTGAGTTTGCTCATTGCTGCTACTTGCCTGGGCTCCACAGAGTCTGAATTCAGGCACCTAATGTGAACACTTCTGCCACTTTTAAAGTTTACATCATTCTCTAATAAGAAAAATACAGGCATGTTTATGTTTGTGTTTGTGTACATGTGATTGGGTGCAGGTTGAGCATCTCTACTCTGGAAAACCTGAAATCCAAAATGCATCAAAACTTTCTAAGTAACACCATGAAGACACAAGTAACCTCACATGACCTCATATGATGGATCTCACAGTCAAAACAAAGATGCACTAACGATATTGGGTAAAGTTATATTCAGGCTATGAGTCTAAGGTGTATACGAAATGTAGAAGAATTTCTAGTTTAGATTTGGGTCCCCTTTTTGAAACATCTCATTATGGATAGCTAAATATTCCAAAATCTAAAAATATCCAAAGTCTGAAGCATTTCTGGTCCCATGCACTTTGCATAAGTCATACCATGTACACATGTATGTGTGCACTTGTGATTACCTTGAGACGAGGCTATCGGATGTTGACGTTATACAGACTGCAAATTACTAGGATTCTATATGACAGTCTCTGTCTTTCATACTTGTGGTTTTTGAGACTTTCCCTTTTCTTGCCACCTTCTCATTACAATCATTCTGCTGACGTTTCCGTCTCTACTTCACCTCAAGTTTCTTGGAGAGCATTGGAAAATGTGAGCTCTCCCTACCTTCCTTACTCCCCCATCTGTCAGAGTTCACTTGCCCTGTGATCTCTATTGGAGTAATGCAAATAGATAATATTTTTTTCATCTCTAATGTGTTGAAATTCCAGCAACCCAGTCTCATATCTTTCCATGTTCAACTCTAGTAGAAAGAAACTCATTTATTCTTTAAGCTACTCAAAGTCTGCAACTAGCTCAGACTGGGCTTGACTGAGTTGATTTTGGCAACATATCTTTTTCTAAAGTAGCCATATTTTGGGGGTTTAGGTGCCCTGGCACAGTTACATGTGCCTGTCTTGTCCAAATGTGGCATAATTCCATGCCACTAAAATACAGGGGCTTGCCAGGAGTTTGACTCAGTGGCTTAAGCACCTGTCTGGCAGGTGTGAGGCTGTGAGTTTGAACCCTGTTGCCACAAACAAAACAAAACAAAACAAAGCAAAACAAAAAACAGAAAACAGGGCTCTTGAATGAGGACAAAGTTTTCCAAAGGGAAGATGAATAACCACTCTAAAATTTGGAGAAAACTTTTCAGGAAAGTCAACTTACAGGTTCCCTCCATTGTCTCGTGAAAAATTTGGAGCTATCCCACAAAAAAAGCATGGGTGTGCACATTCACATGCAGTGCTAGAGTATCCAAAGAATGTGTGCAGAGCATTCAGGCGCTCTAGGTTAGGAATATCTGGACTAGATCATCTTAAGTCCTCCTGCCCTTCTAACCTCCTTTGTTTTAATGAATGATTGGCCAATTTTTGTGATAAACATTTTTCCAGAGTTTGCTTTCCACTATTGAAGCTGTTCAAGAGTGACGTGTGGGGAGGGTGGGTGAGTGATCTGTGAGCTACAAAGCACCCTCAGAAAGTCTAAATGGTGTCATTGTTCCTTCTGATATTGCTTTAGTTTCATTTTCCATCAGCATCCTTATGCCATCATGAGAAATAGTGCTTAATAAAGTGTCAAGCTCTTATTTTGCATTCTGATTATGGAATGATGAATTTCTCTTTATATTTTTATGAACTAGAACATACGGACTTATTGGATTGTCCATAATATGAACTCAAATGATTGGGAGCTCGTGAGATTATTTTTAGTGCTCTGTGGTCATGATTCTCCCATGGCGCTTTTATTTGGAGACTGGGCCTGAGTTTTGAATCCAAATTAAGGAGTCACTTGTTTTTATTTGAGCTCAGCTTCTGTGGCATGTTGGAATGCATGGGTTTTTTTTTTTTTCCATGGAAGCCACTGCTCAAATTAAATTCATTAACTCCAATTGTGTGTGAGCTCCAGGATGGCGGAGAGTACGTGAAAGTGTGAGATTGAGATCAGGGAGGATATGGCAGGAAAAGTGGACACGTGGGGTAAAAAATTTTAAATGTGACGATGAATTAAAATAACTTTAGGATAGTTTTCATCCTTAGAAAGAGTATGTGCTTATTTCTTAAGGAAGAGCTCATTTAGCCAATTTATCTTTTCTATATTTCTATTTTCTGTAGAAAAGTTATCTTTTTTCCTTGAAGCAAATATTTGGGAGCTCTTGCCATCTCAGCAGGTAGGGATAAGAAGGAATGGGTAAAGAAATCTAGTTTTGTTTTTTTTGTTTTTTTGTTTTTTTGTTTTTTTTTGCTCACTAGAATTTTGCTATTAAGTTTTTGTGCTAAATTTATGTGATATAGGATTAGATATCCATTTATCCCTTCTTTACAGTTCATTCTTTCCTATACAGGGCTTCTTCAATTCACTTTTTATGTGAAATTGACTTTTTTGTTGATTTTTAAAGTCAATTAGTTATCAATTTTCAAGCTTCAGAGTGCACTGTAATTGTGTGAATGCCTTCTTTTCTCCTCTCTGTCTACCAGGTCAAGTTTTCAGGTAATTCTAATGAAAATGGCCTGAGAATTATACTTTAATGAGCTTCTAAAAGGGTAGGGACTAGGTGGCCTCTGTATTGCAGTTAGCACATGTGCTTGGTAAATACCAATGAATGGAGAACATGCTTAATTAATAAATGAATAATCTAAGGAAAGAAGCCAAATGAAGAAATAGCAAACCATTAAGGAATTTAAGAACTGGATTTTAACAAAGTCAACCAAATAGCCTATAGAATTTTAAAGAGAGGAGATCCATTTCAGACTATTAGTTACATGGCCTTTTATCCCTTTGGCTTATACTTAAGTGTTTTAAGAACAATGACAGGTTTAACTTAGAGATCATATGTTAAATTTTGATGTTGAGAAAGTTTTAAGTAGGAAATTAAGGCCGTCAATGGTGTGGAATTCCCTCTTTTATGAATTATGCATATGTGAAAATAATAAATGATCTACCTTTTACAGAGTATGAGATGGATAGCCCTTAACTATTCTTGTATGAGTTAAATGGCAAATCTTAACAGAGACTGAGAAAATCATTCGTCTTTTTTATTTCCTAATTTATCCATTCCAAAATAGGGCAACATTCTCTGGTCTCTGCTGAATAATATTCACTTCAAGTTTTACAACAATAAAGTGGTTTGTTTTTCCATTAAAGTCATGTGTGTAGGTGAAGGGTAGTGAGTGCCATGGAGGGCGCAAGAGATGATACAGGAGGCTGCTGCACATGTCATGAAGCCCAAGTGCGACAAGTGCTGCAACAGAATGGAGAGGAGGTGGTGAACAGTAGCTGGGGTATTTGCAAAGCTTTCATGGGTACAGGGCATTGGTGTGACACTGGGGAGGAGAAGTGGGATTATGGGAAGCTGAGATGATGTGGGAATGGGAAGGACATTTCAGATCCAGGGACGCAGCCTATGGTGAAGGCAGGGAGGGGACTTCCTGCTCAGGGCACAGGATATAGATTGATGTGACTAAGAGAGGATGCTGGGAGGGGCAGAGCAGCGGAGTAATGTGCCCAGAAAGGTACAATCATTGGCATTATTAGGTGCTTTGAAAGATCCACTGAGTCAGAACCTCCAGACAACTCTCACTAGATTAATAGTTTAAAGCTAATCAACCTTCCCAGGCAATGATTCAAACACTGGATCATTCTAAGCATCAAAAATTGTCCTGAAATTTTGAATTTCCTCTTCTATTTTTCTTCTGGAGAAAAACTCAAGTTTAAGTGATTGTGACTTTAGTACACTTGGGAGAATATACTAAGGTAGAATCTTTGTATGTTTGGCTCTCTGAGAAGGTTTGATGTGAATGAATGGCTTATTGAAAAGAGTAATTGAATGTCCAGGGAGAAAGCTCCATGCCTCTGTTACCATGGACTTGTACATCTTGATTTCACTATGACATCTGTGACTTCCACAGGGGAAATTAATATTGAAACCCTTTGAGCTCTTAGAGGGGAAAAGTGAAAATTTAGCATCGGATTCTAAATGAATGTGCTTCAGAATTTAAATATGTGTATACTGAGTGAGGATACTAAAAGTCTTTCATTTTTAAGCTGTGGCTTTCTGTCTGCATGAAAGACTTTCACAGGCAGTGACTGTGGATTCACACCCGTATATACTATAAGTTTTTGAGATGATGCTAACTTCCCCTAGGAAACCCAGACTACATTGGTTTTGCTTCAGCCATCATTCTCCATATTTGGTTTGGTTTTACCAGACTCATTTTCTAGTTTTTCATTATGGTTAAAAAATATGAGCAAGGCAAGGTGGTGCATACTTCTAGCCCCAGCACTCTGGGAGGCAGAGGTAGGAGGACTGAAAGTTGGAATTCATCCTTTGTAATTTAGTAATTTAGCAAGGCCTAGTCTCCAAATAAAAAATAAAAAGGGCTGGGGATGCAGTTTGTATTGCCAAAACAAAATAACAATTTGATGGGTCACAAATAGAGTGAGCGTAGTCATGAACAAAACTGGAACATATTAAAATTTATGATTTTATAACTGGGATTATTCTATTCAAAGTGCCAGAAATCTTTATGCTGACTTCAGCTTTAATTTTTAATGAGTCTGGTGATGATGAATATGGACAGATTTGGCTAATGATCTACATTGCCTTTATCTGTCTTTCTATCTCAAACAAATATAGTTTAAAAAATGTCTACATTAAAATCCAGCTCTAAAACTTGCTAGACAGGAAACCTTAGGTAAATTACATAATGTCTCAGTAGCAGAATCGGTAAAATGGAATAGGAGTAAACCCTCATAAGACTCCTATGAGAAGTAAATGAATGAATATATGTAAAACACTTAGAACACAGCCTTCCGCATGGTATCGCTCATATGCTTACTATAATAACCACAGGGTTAGGTATGGAAGATCTTCCTGCCTCCTTCTTTATGCTTGGCTTTGTGGGATAGGCCAGTGTTACTGAAGCAAAGTTGCCACCTGTGCTTACACCTTCCCCAGCCCGAGGAAGGATTTGCATCAGTGACACAGGGCCCAAGACCTGGTTCTTGGTTTGAATCCTGTCTCCAGGACTGCACAAGGAACTTGGTGCCTGGTGATTCCCTGTTGAGTGTGCTCTTTATCTTGAAAACTCTTTAAGACAAATGTATCCTCAGTCTGTTCCTAGCCCCAAGAAGAACAAACTGTTGATTTTTTTTATCTGACTCATTCCTACCAAATATCAGACTATTAGGATGCTTCAAACGTCTTTCCAGAACCAGACTTTACCTTGATACATTTTAGCAAGAAATTCTTGGCCCTCCTGTAGCATTTGGAAAAGAACCTCCTGTGAGATGAACACTTGTGCCACACAGGTGCTTATGGACTCTTCGCAGGTGCCATCCCTGCTAATTCCATGGCCAGTCAAAGCTTGCTAGGAGAATCAGTTGGGATGATAAGAAGCAGTTAAGCCAGGGTTTGACCATGGCACCCCTCACTCTGACATCTTTTCATGTCATTTCTAAGGAACTGCAAAAAATTCTGACCATTGCTGATTATTTGCCTTTTCCTCTACCTTTCACTATGCTGGCTCTTTTCCCTACCATTCACATCCAAATTCTGGCATAAGAAGCCCTTTTGCAATGAGTCCTTTTTCTTAAAATTATTTTCAATCTTCTTTAGCAGGCTGCTATGCTATTCTAACACATTCTTTTCCTTTTAAATTCTTGCCCCTAATTATGTCCTTCCACCACGGCCAAACTGAGTTCTGAGGTAATGAATCCCTTTCAAGTTGATCACGTTCAGCCCTTCAGGCTGAGAACACTTTCCAGAAATGCTCAAGATCTAAGGGACCTTTGGCCAGGGATAAAGGTAAACTTCTTGAAGTCAGTGGCCACTAATAGGGCCAGCCACATGCTCGCCCCCTGGGACCCCAAGATAGTGCCGCAGCTTTGTATGTTTCCACCTTAGGATGCAAGGAAGGAGAGAATTTGCTTCTTGTGTGTAGAAGTCCCTTCCCCTCCTTTCCCCATCATCTTTCTACCCTTCTCACAGAACTGGAGGAGGGGGCCTGAGCCAAGGGGGTCCTCTGTCAGTAGTGCATTTGGGTGCCAGGAGAGGAGAAGAGGTCACCCTTTACTCAGGTCCAGCCTCTTCAGCCTACCCTTGCTTGGGGCATCCCTGGGACGGTGGCAGATTTCTGGGTGTCATATTTTCACATGGATGAACTGTACTCTGCAACTACTTCTGTGTATTAGGAGCCAGAAAGTTTTCGTTGACACTGAAAATAGAGTTTTCTTTTTCAATTTGTTTTGGAGTGCTCTGTTTACAAGGGAGATCTACTTTCCATGGTCGTGGTCACAGGACTCTTGTTTACTTCTTCACTGAGCAACACATCTTTGGGGGCCACTGTGAGATACCAGTGGCATTTCTGAGACAGATCCTGGAAGCTTAGGTGCTCTGGGTAGGGATAGGTGTTTTCTGATTAAATACTTTCAATTTGGGGGAAATCTTTGTGCTACCAGAAAGACTTCCTTCATTCTTCTTGGGTTGTAGGTTTGTTCTGAGAGGCAAGCAGTGCTGTGCTCTGTTGTAGCAAAAGTGACAGCACAGTTCATGGTAATGACTTCTCTAAAGAGGTCCTGCTAGCCACACGGCATCTCCCTTTATACCCTCCAGTCTATATGTGGGAGCAACTTGAACTTTACCCAGAAGGGACCCCACAGCTGCTTCCTGCACGGGGTTGGAGTGTGTCTTCGTGTGTTGAATATCTTTGGGGAAGATCCATCTGCCACATAGCCATCTGCGGGCATAAGTCAGGGGAACTTTGGGAGAGTTTTAAGATTGCAAATGGTGGTTTATGTCTTGGTTTAGGTACGCCTTGATGGTTTTCTTTTCCAGCCTGGACATTATAAGAACAGCTGCAAACATCCAAACGTGATTTTTCAGAGTTTGGTTTGGAGGAGGTAAAAACTCAACCTGTTCAGTGCAGATCCATTACAATGCTCTGCATAATAATTAATGATGCACAAGCTGGTGTGTAATGGGCAGGTTTACTGTGTGTGCCCTTCAGTCCTGACGAGCTTGCGTCCGCCGTGATTTAAATCCCTTCTTCTTGCCTTTATGCATTTTGGCTTTTGGATAAAGTTGCTGTAGACATTATTGCCTTTCTTCAACTGGTGTCTTTTTCTTCTTTTTTTGCTTTCTGTTTCTTTTTGTAGGTCATTCAGTGAAATCTGTAGTTCTTATTGGGTGCGTAGGCTTTTACTTCTTTCCTTAACCTTGATGTTCACAGAGAGAACAATACTTTTCATTCTTAACGCCTTAACAGCTCTCGGTGCTAGACAGTGGGCAGTTGCCAGGGATAGATCGTGGTGAAGAGAATTATAGCTTCCTTAGTGTCAGCAATTATTGAACACTCTACATATGTTATCTCATTTAATTATCATCAACTCTCCAAAGTTGGTTTGGTTATTTCCCCCATTTTAAAGATGAGAAAACTGAGGCACAGAGAGGTTAAATAATCTAAAGTCACACAGTTGATTAAACAATAAAGTTTAGATTATGGTGTGAGCTGCTCTGCAGTCATGAGAGAGAGGTACTATTATTATATTGAGGCCACCGAGATTCAGGGAATTGTTGAAAATTACTCAACTTTGTCTTGTTTCCAACCCAAGATTTCTTTTCCAGGGTACCCCAGTGTTGTCTTTTTCAGAATGCTCCCATTTCTATCCTTCCAGAGGCTTAAGATTTTGTTTATTCGAGCCAATATGTAACGATATCCAGTGGTTCTCGATTCTATGCCATGCACTGTGTAGATAGAGACATGTTATCTGTAGCTATTTTAAATCCTCTTGTAGACAACTCTGATCCTGTTGGTTAATTCAACTACTTTTCCTTTTGGAGGAGTCCAGAGATACTTTTTTGGTCTCTAGTACTGTGTCAGTCACTTAGAAGCTTGCACACAGTAGTTAGGTTAGGTACTAAGTATCTGCTGTCTGGTAAAACTGCCACACAAGTACACTGCTATATAAACAATTTTGTTGTGCAATATGTGTCTGATTTGGTTGGTTCAGTGATGGGCTATTGTCTTATGTCAGCCTGACTGATGAACTTCAAACTCAACTTCTAATAGGTTTGCACTTTTGGTTTTATGTCTGTCACTTTCCTTAATTGAAGTGGTAGACTTAAAATGTTCAAGAATTGAAGTGTTGAGCTCTTATTGCACTGGTTTTTGAGAAACTAACCCCACATAGGAAAAAGTATTCAACTAGACACCAGGGCTTGTGAATTATAGTTCTAGCTCTCATGACCTTTGTTAACTACATGAGCATTTTCATATCTCAGGATCTCTTATTTTTCTTGTATGAAATGGAGAGGTTAGATAAAGTGACTAAGGTCACCTATAAACTCCTATGATTCATGGAGAACTTACAATATGACTAGTCCTACTGGCAACCTAGGAGATTAGTTTTTGACTGTTGCTAAATCCCTTCATTTTGGTGAGTCTTTGAGGACTTGCCTTTCAAATGGATCTGATAATTCCTGGCATGCCTAATTCATAGGACTTCTATGGGGGTTCAGTGAGATATTAGGGATTTAAGTGCTTTGAATAATAACACATTGCCTGAACACAGATATTATTCATATTGAAAGTTAACAGAAAGGTGTTGGGTTTCTCACTACCTACCCCAGTACCCCTTAAAAAAAAGAGTTAAAAGGCAGTTTGATCTCAGCTGGGTTTGTCCTGGGGTTTATGGAACTCCTTGGGACCCTTCAGGGTCAATAGATGCTTTGTCCACTTGTGGGTCAGTTTCCCATAGAAAGGGTAGGACGGCAACACTGTCTCCTGACATTTTATCAAATACAAGCGCCACACAAAATGCAGTAATTCCTTAGAAAAAAGTGAGGTTTTGAGTTACGGTAACCTCTTCTTTGTCAAAAGTCCCCTCCGAACCTGAGCTCTTCTCCGTAGCCATGCAGACATGCATGGTGTGGATTTACAAATGCCTTATACATTTAGCCTGACAAATCATCCCCCAAATTTGAGTGTGCTACATATAACTCTGCCTCTCAATGAGGATATTTTTAACTCCTCCCAACTCTTCGCTGTTCCTTTAAGGAAGTGTGATTGAAGGGGCCAGACACTTGGCTTCTTCTTAGAGGAAAACTTTGAGAGAATTCCTTGAGGCTGTCCCTGGAGTGGGACTGGCTTTCCCCAAAACAATTGGCTCACCAGAGTGTCTTTGCCACATAAGGGCTTGTGCGAGGCCCTGGGCACCAGTTGATGGCTGTGTCTTGCCCATGACAGATGGTCAAGACTTCAATTTCAGCAAGTGATCTGCTGCTGAGGGGGTGGACAGGGGAGTCTGCCAGCAGGCCAAGCGGCAGGGCGGCTTAGGGTAACGGGGATCCGGTGTGAGCCCAGCATAACTTTTGTGCTAACGATGGACTGCTGACAGGCTCCTCGCCCTGCTCATCTCTGAGACAGAAGATCCCCTGCTCCCTTGATTCTGTTTCTCTCTGGCAGAGCTCCTGTCCTGTTTACCTATTTTTCAAAATCCATTTTGGCACCAGATGGACCCCCTCATGGTCACTAGCAGTTGTCTGACTTGAAGATTCCAGAGGGTGTGCTGACAGCTCCTTCTAATGTAACCTGAATCTGGCTGTCCGGTCTGGGCTCAGATGGCTTAAACACACACAGGCGGCAAATATTATCAACTCCAGGGAAGCCATGGGGGATGGGGATGGGAGAACTCACTAGAGGAAAAGTAGTTGTGAGGGTCCCTGCCATAACGGTCACTTGGTTGTTTTGGAAATATGCATGTTAATCATGCTTCTTAGTATCTTTATTACTCTTCTGTACTCTATTAGTATGATTGCCATTACAGTATGATTGCTATCAGTGGTACAATTAGTATTAATATCATTACTGCGCTGCTTCTGTTTTTACTAATACTGTTGGTAGCATGGTGGTTAATAGCACAGACTCTGGAGCTGCACTGTCTGAATTTGAATTTGAGATTTGCATTTACTCACCTTCGGGCAAGTTACAGTGTTTAACTTCTCTGACTCTATATTCTCATCTGCAAAATAGGACTGATGGCAGAGGCTACTTATAAGGACCTAATGGAAAGACATGCTTGAAATTCTTAGTACTGTATTGAGCACATGGTAGGCACCTAATCCGTGGAACCCTTTTTTGATGGCCACCGTCACCATGCTTAACCCGCATTAGGTACTATACATTATCTCATTCATTTTCACCATTGCCTTGTGAGGTGGAAACTCTTATTGCACTCATTTTATAGATAAAAAAGTCAAGGTTCTACTCCATATGCAAAATCACACTGGTAGCACCCGGCAGAATCAGGATATGACTTCTGTTCTGAGTGTTTCTAAATGTGGTAGATTCTGCACTACACCACATCAACTCTCATTGTCTATTTAGTGATGATCAACTCTGTCTGGGACCTGAGGTGTCTTTAAGATATGCCATTTTAACTAGCTGTACTTGAAAGAAGCAACTAGTTTTCACAGTTCAGGTATCTTTGGATATAGAATTGAGCCCTAGGAATATGGGGTACTCACTACTGTCAGCTGTGCCACTGTAGATAGTTTCTGGAAGCTATGTGTGACTAGTAGCATCATCTTCTCAGTGCTCAGAGGAATGGGACAATGCAATGGCATTAGGATTTTGACCACACCCTCAATCTCCTTTCCTCTGTGGATCTGCCCTACTGAAGAAGGACCTAAGTCAGTAACTGTCAGTTGGCCCATAAAGTGGCAGTGTGGCTCCTGGCCCTGGGGAAGGGGCCTAAAGTTGGGTTTCATTGTACAGCGGGGCTTCATCAGCATCCCATGAATCGTTTAAGTTGGACAGAAAGTTGATAACTTTGTTCTCTGTGGAGAGAACCCTGCAGTGGGTGCCAATAATTATTCAGAGTCCTTTCATTGATAGGTTGTTTAATGTTGCATAATATCGAGTTCTTCTAAGAAGATGCTTCTATTTTAGAATCTTATTCTTTTGGTTTAAAAAGTCTTTTTTTTTCTCTTTGAAGAGTTATTCCTAAATCATATTCCCATCTTGGCAGATTCTAAGGGATCAGGTGGGACGGAAGTTGATCACATATTAGTATTCAGAAATACTTGGTGTATCTTTGTGTGATGCTCTTACAGAGGGCCAGTGGGGGTGACTTTGTGCTTAGAGCAAAATTCAGATGAAGGCATCATGAAGTGAGAGTTTTTCTTAGTTACTTTTCTCATCGCTGAGACAGAATACCCAACACCCAAAATTAGAGGAAGAAAGGTTATTTGACTCACAGTTTGTGAAGGTTTCAGTTCATAATTGGTGGCTCCAAGGCAGGGTAGCATGGCAGAGGGGCATCACAGAGGAAAAACAGTTTGTGGTAGGCAGAAAGCAGCAACACAGCAAAATAGCAAACAGCAAGCAACAAACAACCATAGCAGCTGTCTTTGTGTTCCTTGTTTTCTATCCAGGTTACTCACCCTTAGGGCAGGTAACACCCACACCCAGGGTGGGTATCCTTAATCGTAGCACCACACCATGCATCAATACCAGTATCATATCCTTAATCCCAGCATCACATATTTTAGATCCAGCCATCTCTGAAAAGCCCCACCTATGACTGCATGAGGCTTTGGGGGGACATCCAGACACAAGCCATCACAGAGTTCTTCACAAATTATTTGAATTGAATGAGAATTTTACTCCAGTGCATACCTGAATGGGGAGGGGGGAGTCATGCTGAAGAGAAGAGAATTCCTACAGGAATTTAATTGACTAACAATGCAATCTGATATTTTTGGAAAAAATTTAGGCTAGAAATCCATAGGTGCATCTAGGCCTAAACATAAAAAGGATCACAGAACTCACATGGCCTTAAAAATCTTTTTGTTAAAAAAAGTCACCAAACAGAAAACAGAGGGGTTTAATTGTAGGTATCCAACACGAATGCCTTAACATGATACCTCCCCCCCAGTATTGCAATTTAAACCCAGGGCCTTCACAATGGCCTATATTCTCAGTCCTCTCTTTTTGTATTATTTATTTTGAAACAGGGTCTTGCCAAGTTCCAAAGTTGCCTGGGCTAAACTTGAGTTTGTGATTCCCTTGTCTCAGCCTCTCAAAATGCTGGAATTACAGGTGTGTGCCACAACACCTGGTTAACATGATACCTTTTTTACCTGCCACCTTTCTACGATGGATGTCGACAAGTACAATACAGTTACAAAAGGAATAACTCAGAAAATTACAAGGTACCACCCATACCAAGACATTTTTGAGAGTTAAAGTAGCTACTATTAATACCTATACTAATGCAGCTAGGATTTTTCTTGTGAAATTAGAACTTTTGGTCACGTTAGCAAGTAAAATCCATGGATCTCATTATAGAACCAATTTATAAAGCATGGTGTCAGTGAGGCAGTAAGATTCTTATTCCATCACAAATAGCAGAAAATCTAATAAAAACATCTAGAAAATATTTCAGAAGTCAAAGAGATTTAGTTAACATGTGAACTACTTCTCCTGGGTACTATTAATTGGAACATTTTTTTTTTTTGGAGATGCTAAGATTTAAAAAAAAAGTATTCATCATATCTTTATATTCATCAAGCATATAGTTTTCCATTCATCACCTGTGCATCTGTAGGACTGAAATTACATGCTGTGTTTGGGGATCCAGAGTCTTCTTAGACAATTAGAGCCAGTTGGAACCTATCTTAAACCATGGTGGAGATCTTCCCTCTCCTTGGGGGCTTACATTTTTGTGAGACCTGTTGGTAGTACCAAGACTATTTCTTCATAAAGAAGGTCCAGTTGAGATGCAAAATGTAGACTA
Organism: Dasyprocta punctata; assembly: GCA_004363535.1. Lineage (NCBI taxonomy): Eukaryota > Metazoa > Chordata > Mammalia > Rodentia > Dasyproctidae > Dasyprocta > Dasyprocta punctata. The sequence goes on from RJWM01000017.1 coordinate 241,880, forward strand.
AGGCCTCAAACAAAATATCAACTCTAACATCATTGTGAATGTTTCAGCAAATGCATAGAAAATGAACAACTCAGAAGTAACATCCCAGTTTGCTGCCTCCTCCTGCACGAGGACTGAAGTGTTAACAGTGATCATTTGTCTCTTGACAGGTTCTTCTTGAAGTTTTTCCTCAAATGCAACCAAAATTGCCTAAAGAATGCAGGAAACCCACGTGACATGCGGAGATTCCAGGTGGGTCAGTCTGTTCTTTCTTAAATCTTAATAATGACTTGTGCATCAGGAGAAGGGGTAAAATCTTAGGCAGAATAAGAAGTGGAGTTGTTTCCCCAGAGGTGAAGCGCAGGTGAGGTGCTTGGTCCCCCTGGGCCTCCGCTGTTTAGGAGGTTTTTGTTTTTATCCACCAGGAATTGAGCCTGAACCACCTGTGTTCTCTGGTCCAGGCTGAAATGTCCTTGGTGTCCAGTTGTATCTTCCCCAATGGACTCACATGCAGAAACACCCAAATTCAGTAAAGTATATAAAAATGACAAATTCTTTTCTGAAAGTTTTATAAGGAGAAAACTAAAATATAACAGTAAAGCTGTTAAAATTGAAAAACAGAAAACAAAAACAACAACTCTGGCCCTTTCTCTTTCTTTCTACTCTCCTCTTACAACCTTGGAAATTGGTGGCAGCAATGACCTATTACAAATGGACCCTCTAAGCAGAGTCTGTCCAGAGCAATGCGGTGACCTTAGTTCTCTTTCAGAAGTGTTCTCACGCAGCATCTAGAAATCTCCACAGGCCTGCCACACTTTACAGCATGAGTAGTGTGTAATTTCACTGAATTGTACTTTTACAAAAGGAAAAAGATCCAAAAACAAATGTGCTAATGTCTAAAACACAAAATGTTTGTGGGTTTTAGGAAAGGTTGCTCAATTTTAGACACTGTACGTCTCTAATTTAAGGTGCTGGAAATGCCCTGGGGATCTTAGTAAAATGCTGATTGAGGTCTGGAATGGGACTGGAATTTCTAACAAGCTCCCAAGTGATGCCAAAACCATGGGCCACACTTTGAGTGGTAACGTTATAGACCCTTGCATTGCTCTCCATCTAATTTTATAGCTAACTTATTTACATGGTCAATGTTAGTTTCCCATCAGAGTAATGACCCATAGATGTATGCTTGTACAGTCCATCAGAGCAATGGCATGGTGCTTAAAGTATGCTCTTGTGTCTATTTAGTCAGCTTTAAATGCAAATTGCAGTGTATGATCTCTGAGAGGCTTCTGAAAAATTCTAGTTACACATAGTCTCTGAAAAGATTTTTTAAAAAGAGATGAGAGTTACTAGCTTTATTAAGGAACAAACTCATTGAGAAAGAGAGCTAGTCTCTTGAGTTTCTGAGATATTTTATAAAAATCATCTTCTCTTCCCCACCTTTTGTCTTAACAGAAATAAGTAGGGAAGAACCCAGAGATTTCTAGTTATTCTGCTAGCCACTTCCTGATCCCGACTTTGTAAGCATAGGTGTTCTCAGCTTCCCACAGGACTCTGGTGAGCAGGAGCCAGCTTTGGAATGAAGCTGATGAAACACAGATGTGGCACTACTAAGTCTGTGTTACTCAGTGTCTTGCAACACGTGTTGGGTTTAGTATACATTGTTTTATGGCTTGCTTTGATCTTGGGATGAGCCATCCTTCTCTTTTGACCAAGTTTGGGTTAGGAGGAACTAAGCATATCCAGGCATAAAACAATTTATATCTACTAAACATGTCTAATGCCTCTGAATACCGAACTCAACTTTGCTGCACCTCTCAGGGCAGTAGAATTGGGATGGACTTTGGTTACATTGGGAACCTAAATGAGGATTTGTATAGAATTGTTCAAGACCTAGGAAGACATTTGAAAGTCTTGATTTATAGAAAAATTAGCTGTTAGACAAGATGAGAAGTTAATTCAATCTATTCTTTATGAGAGTGTCTAGAAAGTTTTAATTTTGCACATAAAATATTCTTTGCTTAGTAGAAAGACTACTAAAATAAGGAGGTACAAGTTATATTTCTGAAAAGTCATGTAATCTTTTAGGGCCTCAATTTCCTCCACTTAAAAACAAAGGTACAGTGGTCCCTTGGTTCATGAATTTAATTCTTTTCCCAATTCTGGCTGTAGAATTTGTTCCATGATACATACTATGATTGCAATTCAATTGCAACGAGTATTGTGAAACGAATTTTGCAACCAGAATTGGGGAAAGAATTGAGTTCGTGTACTGAGGCACCACTGTAAAATGATGATTCTGAAGGAGAATATTTCAAGTGAATGTAGAAGTAATTCCAAAAGATAAAGTATAAATATAAACCTTTGAAGAAAATAACCTTGTGGTAAACTGAAGCATGTAGTTAATTCAGACTAGGGTTTCTCAACTCAGGTGTAACTGAGAGTTCAGACTGAGTAATCTTTGATATTGGGGATCGGGGAGGAGTGGTGTGTGTCCTGTGCATTGCAGGATCTTTAGTCGTGTCACTGGTGTCCACCCATTAGATAGCAGTAGACAACAGCCCCCTTCCCTGTTATGACAACCCAAAATGTCTCTCTGCTAAACATCCCCTCATGCAGAAGAGAAACAAAATTGCCCCTGATTGAGAACCACTGGTTCTGAATTATACCTGGCGACTTCTTACAAACTCTTAGTATCCCAAGAGTGCAATCTTTGATTAGGTATGAGGGCTGCCCACCATCATACAGATATACCTTATCTGAACCCTGACAATGCCTGCAATTCTTAGCAATTCCAAAAATGTTCTCAATAGGGAAAGCTACTCTGGCTACTACAAAGCCAGTTTTCAAGTTGAAGAGGTACATCGCTTTCAGGGATGGCAAACTCCTTCTTGGATCTCAAGTTCAACCTGCTTTGTTCCCATTACCCACTCACCGCCTCCCAGAGAGGATAGGTTAACCCTGCAACAGGATGAACACTTGTTTGATATTGTATCTCTGCACATTCACACATTTCTTTAATTATAACTTTTATGCAGTTAACACTTGGTCTTTTGTATGTAGGCACATGGACTTTCATATAACCAGAAAATGGATGAATTGATTTGAGAAGTTGGACCAAATATCCCTTACCAAGTCTTTTAAATTCTTTCCAGTCTTTTTTCTTTCATGACTATTAACTGCCATCTTCATCTGCATTTCCTGCTGTTGGCCATTCCACCCTTCAGGATTCCATCTTTTCCCTGTGGATTTAATGATCCCTTTCACTCATTCTCAGCGCTCTCCCCCCAAAGGATGCCATCTGTCTGCCCTCCTCTAAGTGTTGGCATTTTGCACCTTTCCTTCAGACAGCCAGATCTTTTCTCACTTACAGCTCTGCTGAGTATCTTCTCTGTTTTTAGCATGGCCGGGCCACTGCGGTTTGTGCACTGAGGATTCTGGGGATTGAGTCTCCAAGACTTGTGCTTAGCTTCAGCTCTAGTTGTCCAAATGCCTGCTGGAGAACTCCAGAAACTTTATCTCACAAGTCCCAAACTGAACTCATTGTCATTCTCACTTTTTTTCCTCCACATTAAGCTGGTATTTCCTCCACGCTCCCTGGTTCATTGCATTGGTTCATTTCTAATTTTACAAAGTGCTGGGCAGATGACTATTTGTATCAGTGTCTGCATTCAGTGTGTTCCATATTCGTGTGATGTGTGTCATGTGTCTCCTTCTGTGTATACCCAAGAATACTGGTGGTGATGATGATGATAATGTTAACATGTACTGAGTACTTATTTTGAGAGGCATTAGGTGGAGTATTTTACATGAATTACATTTATCCTCATAGTATCCCCTCTTAGAAACATGCTGTCTTGGTTAGTTTTCACTCGTTGCTGAGACAAAACACCCGACACCCAAAATTAGGGAAGGAAAGGTTTATCTAGCTTACAGTTTTTGGAGGTTTCAGTCCATAATCAGCTGACTCCAAGGCAGGGTGGCATGGCACTGAGGCAATACTTCAAGGAAGCAGCCAAGCAAAAAGCAGCCAGAGTAAAAGGGGGGAGAGCAAGCCTCTTCTCCTCCTTTATATAGTACACAGGACACCCCCCTCTCCCAGGGTGGGTGTAGCATCCACAAATCTCCTTGCCTTCCTTTGCACCGGATGAGGATGTTTACAAAGTGAGACCCCTGGCTCCCTGCTGAGTCTCTCAGCTAAACTTCTGACCTTCTCAAACTGACACAATGAACAGGTAACTGCTTGTGCTCTACACCCCAGGATGTAGAGCTGCTGAGTTACTTAATTAAGCTTCTAGACATCTCAAGTTGACACAATGTATAAACCGTAACACATGCAAATATGGATGGTTCCCATTTCATAAATGAGGAAACAGGTTTACTGCAGTTGAATTATGTGTTCAGAGTTACACACCTATGAGATGGTGAGGCCATGATTTAACCCAAGCAGTCTGACTCAGATATGATCTAACACTTCGGGACAGTAAAGACATCGTCCAGAGTCTGTAGGTAGGTACACAGGGAGGCAATAAGACGAGATCTTAACACCCGAGAGTCATAGAGACTACTTAAGAAAAAGCTCGAGGATCCCCAGAAAACTTGAGATGGGCTTTTCAAAAGGCATTTGCCCTAAGATAGCATCAAGACACATCTACCCGAAGAACAGTGACAGCGCCATAATCTATCGGGCAGGGGTGGAGATGTGTGGAAGCAAACTGGCCTGAGCACTGTTGCAGAACAGAGCGGCAGAGCCGGTTTGGCTTCACCTGTAGGCACTTTGGATAAAAGAGCTGTCCTTCAGCGGGCTCCTGGGTGTCACTTCATCCAGGGAGGTTTGGGAGGTTCCTCCAGGCAAGAAATCCCATTTCCTTATGTGGGGTATGAGTGAAGCAGCCCTCAGACACCTCGGAAGACCCTGTTAAGAAATCATATGAGAGCTGGGCATGCTGGTGCACACCTGTAACCCCATCACTCTGGGAGGCTGAGGCAGGAGTATCACAAATTTGAGCCCAGCCTGGGCAACTTAGTAATTTAGTGAGACTCTGTTTTCAAAATAAAATAAATCAATAAAGAGTTCTGAGGATGCAGTTCAATACCGAGACCCTGGATTCAGTCTCTAGAATTGGAAAAAAAAATAAAGTCATACTGAGGTCCCTAGGTCTCAGAACTGAAGCAGGAGAGGAAGTTTTCCCCGCAGCTCTCCTGGCTGACAGAGGTGTGTCATAATGACATTTGCTGAAGATGTCTTATGAAAAAAGTATATATTTTCATGATTTTCCTCATAGCACATGAATGGAGAAGCTGGTTTCAAATACTTTTATGTCCCTATTGCCTCGGAGGGGGAGTAAGACAGTGTCTTTTTGGGCATGAAACACCTCGGGTCTACTCTTAACCTATCGAACCCGACTTCTGAGACATCTGATGGGAAACACCCTCCCCTGCCTGTTAAGTGGCTCTCTCCAGCTGTCGCTGTCACCCCTTCTGTTCCATCCCATTCTGTATGCTTTCCAGGCCAGCCTGATCTTCACACAGCAATGCAGAGCGTGTCTCTTCTGAACAGCAATCAGGGGCCTGTGTAGGTGACTGAGAAGGACATAAGAAAGGTTGTTGATCCCCTGACATGTAAAGACATTCTGTCAAGCAAACTCAGCCTCACAGCAGCTGGGTTTCTGGTATGTAAACAGAGACTGCTTAATTACACAGGTCATGTCAATTAGTGTGACCTGAGCGTTTTCAAGAAATTAATCACTTTCTGCAGAGCTTGGCTGTGTTCATACTTTAAGGCAGTATGGCATAAACCTTGTAGAAAATCTGGTCCAATCTTTTTTTTTTAAAAATTTTATAATGAATGTTTTCTTTTGAAATCCTGAGGTTGTAATAAGAGTAACAAACTCGCTCAAATACAACAGTGGATATAGGCTTCATTCAGGTCTGGTGGGTGTGGGGAAAGATGGGGGAAAGAGAGGAGGAGGGGGGAATTGGGGATGAAAGAGCCCATGACACAGGGAGAAATTAAATGTGACTAAATGAGCCCACTTCTTCATCTTGACACTAAAAAGATGCTAATGTCAAAGGACTGTGTTAAAACCTTGTCACAGTCTGGTTTTTAACTGACAGCAGCCAGACAATTCGAGGCTGAGATGTAAATCCTTATCTATAGCTTTTCTTGTTGGGACTGGCAGAATGAAGGTAGTGGGGAGAGAAACAAGAATTGGGTTCAAGTTGTCAGTGATGCCATGATACCCAGAGACTGAAACACCATATTGATTTCCACATTCATGTTCTTCTTTCAAAGCCATTTTTACATAAGCTTTAAATCTGTATCCACATATAAATACTAGATCTAGGGCAATAGCATATATGAATATAGGTGTAAGACATCTTCATTCATTCACACACGCATCGCAACCAGTGGTAATTACTAAAGTGCTAGGTGGTAAGCCAGTCGTGGTGAAGGAGAAAGAGGCTTTGCCCTAATGAAACTTATATTTCAATTCAGATCTGCTTTTTTAGGATAACATTAACTGCCATAACCAATGCATCAAAAATATATAATGACTCATACAACAGAGGGTTCTTTCTTGCTCACACAATAGTACTGGGAGGTATTCTTGCCTTGGTGAGTTGGATTTTATCTTTGAAGAGATTTGGAACCTGGGATCTTTTTGTTCTATGCCTCCCCCATCCCCTAGAACCTTATTGTCTCCATTATCTGGGTGAAGGGTATACAAAAGGGCACATGGATGTCCTAAAATCCTTGGATTATAGATAGCCTCTGTCAAATCTGCTCATAGCCCATTGGCTAGAAGTCAGCCACATGGCTGATAATAACCACAGAGAGGTCTGCCAATAGTATCTAGTTATGAAGCCCAGGAAAAAAAATTAAATGGATAAATAAGGAATAATTTCCATTAGTCACCACAGTGAAGGTGTGTAAAAATAATCACAAATAACTAGAAATTTTTATTATTGCTATAGAGAAAATTAAACAAGATATCATGAAGGAAAAACAGCGAGGGTGGGAGATGGGAACCTACTTTAAAGTTGGTAATCAGAAGAGGTGGCAAGCATGCTGAGAGCTAAAGCTCAGAAGTACGGTCATCCTCCCCGTCCACAGATTCCACATCCATAGGTTCAATCATCAGCAGATAGCAAATATTTGGGAAAAAACTGTATCTGTACTAAATATGTATAGACTTTTTCCTTGTCATTATTCTCCAAACAATGCAATATAGCAATTATTCACTTAGTATTCACATTGTATTAGGTACCAGAAGTAATCTAGAGAATATTTCAAGAATATGGGAAGATTTCATAGGCTTTATGCAGACACAGTGCCATTTTATATGCAGTACTTGAGCATCCTTCGGGAGGGTGTTCTGGAACCAGTTCTTCACAGATACCCAGAGAGGACAGGGATCACACTGAGAAGGGTCAGAGGAAAGTGGTGAACAGAGGGAATCACAAACATAAACCCATGTTTTTCTGAGGTGACAAACACGTCTTCTTTCCCTTAGTCATTTGCACAGGAGATGTGGGAAACCATCGGTTATTCTTCCCAGTTCCCAGAAAAATGTTTTTCTTTTAAGAATGATAACGTGAGTTATAACATGCAATGGCAATTCCCTGTTTTTTTTTAAAGTAAATTCTAGAAATCGTGGAGGATTTTTATTTATCCAAAATGGCATGGTGTCCCTGAATCAATATGTTATGGGGTGTGATTAAAGACTTCTTAAAATATGTGCCCAACCTCTGCAGTTTCAGTCTCCTTTTAAAGGCACTTATATAGGAAGAGAAATATTCTTTCTTCTATTTCTCTTCCACTCTCCTTCACCTCTATCTTGGATGTACTTATATTGTTTTGACAAACAGCGCATCTTGCAATTAAATTCTTTACCAACAGAAAGCCAGAGGCCTGAGCTGCTTTCACTCTCTCCATACAGAATAATTTCAAGATGCCCCATGCTGATTAATTATACTGAAAGCAGCTCTAATGATAGTTTCAGGATACAGGATTAATTCACATAACATGGTAAATACAAATGGTGAATTTTCAACCTGATATATTAAACCATTATGCCTGATTGGGCAAATATGCAACTTGGCATGAGCCTATGCTAAGCCTTGGCAGGAAACATGCATCACTGAGAAGAGATCCTTGTGAATGGGATTCGGTGAGTGTAGCTGTGCACTTAGAGAGAGCGTATTCCTCTATTAAGTACAGTTGTCTTTAAAGAACATGTAAAACACATTAAAGGATAGGTGTAATGTGTTTAGTTTGATCAGTCATCACTAATGGGTGTTGGTGTTGTGGATGCTTATAGTCATTGAGATTTAACAACAAAATATTCTTCTATCTATCTACTTTTCAAGTTGTACCTTAGAGTTCTTATTATATGTTATACACTGTGTGCTAAGTAATTGTGCTAAGTGATATCTATCTATCTATCTATCTATACATATATAGATATAGATCTCCATACTTATTTTTCTACCACCCTTTCTCTTGTCCACTTGGCTCTAATCAAGTATTATTGGCCTTCTCTTCCTTCATTGTCCTTGAACACACCAGAGTCATTTGTGCCTTAGAATCTTTGCATTTACTATTCTGTCTCCCTGGGAAACTCTTCTGTCACATCATTGAATGATTAGATACTTATTACTCTTATTTCAGCCAGACTGTCACCTCCTCAAAGACATTTCTCAATCACCCGATCAAAAATAACTGCTGTCTAGGCATTTTCTCTTTTATTTTTTCTTCGAAGTAGTTAGATGGGCCAGGAATATAGCTCAACAGCACAGTGCCTGCCTGGCAAGCACAAGGTCTTGAGTTCGATTTCTGGTACTTAAAAAAAAAGATATTAGAATCTAAAATTTGCTTTCATTGATTACTTATCATCTGATCCCCTTCTAGATTACTAGTAATAGATAACTTCCTGGTAGGTAAATGTTTTATCTGTCCTATTCATTGCCCTTTCCCCAAGACACAGAATAATGCCTGGCACATAGTAGGCCTACAACTCAGTCCTATAATTGACTCATCTAAGGTTACAAACTAGTCCTTATGGGGAGTTTGGGGATCAGAGTCAGGACTATCTGACTTGTAATCTAAACTGCTGACAAATGCACTTAGCTTGCTCCTGACTTCCACGTCCTTCTGCCATAGTCCCCTCATTAGAAAGCGGTGTGACAACTCTGTATGTTCAGTTCACGTCTAGTTGAAATGGGGACATATAAGCAGGGGGCAGTAGTTACAGTTATGGTTAAAGAGTTACACACCAGTGACCTCATCAAATGTGTCCTGATACACCGTGGAGAGAGTGAAGTTTAGGTCATTGATGAGCTTTTTGGGTTTAGCACGTGTCACCATTTGGGAGACAGAAGCTAAGTTCACTTTTTCAAAGGTCTGAGCTTGTTGAGCACAAGAATCTGAAATGTCTGCTCTCGTCTTTCTGTTAAGAGATAGTTTTGCTTTGACTCTTCAGTGTGGATTTAATTCAGCTAGCCACTCCCTTCCTCCAGCAGTTCCACACTGTTACGTTCTGGAGGTTCACATGTCCTCCATAATTTTTAATGCGTTATTTGGGATCGTTCAACCAGACAGAAACTAGCAATCAGGCACATTTCTGAGAATATCTCATTTCATACCGTTCAAGGACATTTTAAAGGACAAAGTTAATGATGACCTAAATGCTGCAGACCATTTTTATGTAAATAATACTTATACTGTAGTCAGCCATGTAGACACCAGAGATCTGTATTGTGAGGTAGCAGCAGGATCCAGACAGCCAACTTCAACCTGCGCAGTGTGCCGAGAGGCCAGTGGGTGTCGTGGGTGAGAAGTGGGCTGAGAATCTGGAGGCTTCAGGCTCTCCTCTGCTCTTAATTTGTCTTAGGGCTTTGAGGATGTTTTAAAACATCCCAAGCCTTAGTTTCCCAAGCTGTAAAAGGAGGTGTTGCACAAATTTGCAGCGTCATAACTGCTGAGGACTCCTTTTATCATTTTTTCATAGAGACCTCATGTGACAACATATTTTTTCAATCTAGTTGCATTTTTACAGTAAAAAAAAAATCACACTCTTCACTTTAAAATTGTTCAAAGCTATGTAAAACTGTCAGTTCTGAGCTTCTCATGTGCACGAGATAGCCAGCGTTTCCATCTAGAGTGGATGTGATCCCCAACAAGGGAAAGTTATTGAATACTTAATAGAGGTGGCCTTCTTTTGGATGCATTTAGGATTCCCATTCTGCAACTGTTGCCCCTTTTGCTACGTTTTAAAGCTCTTAGTCGAAAACTGTTAGATTAGTTGACTTTGTAAATCTTTAACTTTACCATTTGACAAGTTTGTAAAGAAGTCGTTCAGTAGTCAGGTTTGGGAAAAATGTAGGCTGTGAGGGATTCAGGATAGAAATTTAATTCCTTTAAAAACATATAGACTCGTTTTAGATTTACAGAAAAAATAGATGGAAAGTTCACGAGAGTTCTTCTATACCTTTATAAGACTTTGACTCACTTTTCTTATTATCAATATCTTGTGCTAGTGCAATACAATTGTTTACAGTTGATATGCCAAAATTGATACATTACTGTTGACTAACATCCGTATGTGTGTTATGCATTCTTTATGTTTGGACAAGTCCACGCTGTGTATTGACTATTACAATACTACACAGAATAGTTTCCCTACCCTATGAAGCCCCTCCTCCATCTGTTCACTCCCTACCCCCAGACTCCTGGCAACCAGAGCTCTTTTCCCTGTCTCTATAGTTTTGTCTTTTGCAGAATGTCATTCAGTTGGAATAATATAGTGCACAGGCTCTTCAGATTGTTTTTTTTTTTCCATTTAGTAGTATGCATTTAAGATTCATCCATGCCTTTTTTTGTGGCTTGACAGTTCATTTCTTTTTATCACTAAATGATATTCTATTGTAAGGATTGCCAGTTTGTTTGTCCATTCACCTTTTGAAGGACATCTTAGTTGCTGATGCCTTATATTTAGTTGAATCTTTCATTGTTATAATTGTAGATTCGTACACAATTGTAAGAAGCAATACAGAAACATCTATGTATGCATTAATCTCCTTCACTGGTGATATAATTTTTTGCAAAATTGTACTACAATATCATAACCATGGTAAGGACATTGATATGATCCACTCAAATTATTCAAGTTTCCCTGAATTTGGGGATAGAACTTATAACCTTGCACTTGCCAGACATGCATTTATGCCACTGAGCTAAATCCCCAGCCCAGTGTTATGACAAGTATAGGTTTGTATACTTGTTACCACAATCAGAATATTGGGCATTTCCATTACCACAATGATCCTACCCTCATACTTTTATAGTACCCATGATCACCTATTTCCCAAATTGTCTCCTTCTATTAGAACCCACATTTTCTCCTTTTACCAGAACCCTGGTAGGATTGTATTAAGGGCCACCTCAATGGCATTGTTTTAATGTAATAAAAGTCCTATCTCAAAGTATAGTCACATTCTGAAGTATAGGGTATAAGGGATTTACCTTTGAATTTTTGTGGAGAGAACACAATTCAGTCCATAAAATGCAGCATGTAACCTCTTAGAATTGACTTTTTTCACTCTACATATTTCTTTGAAAATTAAAACAGATGTATTAATAATCTGAATTTTGAATTTTTTTTATTTTAAAGAGAATAAAACAAAGTTGTATTTTTAAATTGCTATTTACTATTCCATGGAATAGCTTAGTGGCTATTTATTTCACGTACTTCAAATTAATGCTTTTTGAGTCTTATTATCAAAGGCTCTGGATTAATGCAAAAATAAAATGAGCTGAACTCAGAAGTAAAGCAACCATGGAATGAACCAGCTTTACTGCTAACTTCCTACTACTGAGCTTCCGTGTGTTAGCACTGAAAACTAAGACTTGTAATTCTTTATTAGTTACTCAAAATTAACTTGCTGGAGTGGTTATTTTCTGGAGGGAGGTACTTACCACCAAGATATAAATTTAAAGGTTGAAAATATTTGTAGAACTTAATCTCTCCTCTGACTCTATATCTGTTGGGGAAATGTGCAAAGATGTGGATTTCGAGTGTTTTGATCGCTTTTGCCATAGCTCCTTCTTCCAGCTGGGCCGCTACTTCATGTAATCTATTCATGATCGGTTTCACCACCTTTTGGAAATACGGTCACCAGAGGTCCTATTCCTTGACGCCTAGATTTTATCGTTAGAACCTACAAGGCCTCTTGTGTAGCATCAAGGGAAGAGGGACAGCCTGTGAAATGATAGTGAGGAAAAAACTAATTAATAACAAAACTCCTCCAAAACCTTCGCTGATGTGAGCTACTGGAAAAACTAGAATAAAATGACAAGATGTCTAATTTAAAGACAAACTTCAAAGCAGCAAGGAGTCATTCAGTTTCAAGTCTAGAACATAACAACTTAAGGCAGAGAAACATTCTAGAAAGTAAGGTTACTCAAATCAGTGAGTACTGCAATGTATAAGAGGCCTAAATTATGTGATATGACATTGTGCAGTGAGGACAAAGGTCTTTAAAATTGGAAAATTTCATTGATTGGTGAGCATAGGAGAAATACTTTCTATTGTATTTTTGTAAGTAATTGTTTATGCTGGGTTCTTTTTTTTTTTTTTCAGCACTGGGAATCAAACTTAGAACCTCACTCCTGTTAGACAGGTGCTTAAGCCGCTGAGCCAAACTCCTGGCCCTAGTTTTTTTGAGGCAGGATCGCACTATGTAGCCCAAGCCAGCCTTGAACTCACAATGCTCTGCCTACCTCAGCCTCCTGAGTGCTGGGATTAAAGGCATGCGCCACCATGCCTGGCTGTATGCTGGGTTCTTTAAAAGGCAAGGCTTTAGTTTATCACCCCAGAACCTTCTTTTGAACTTTTTGTTTGACATCACTGGCAAAATGACAATACCATACTGCTGGTACTGATTTGTAGGAGCTCTTGATATGGGCCAGGATCCAACCAGGCCACTCTGATGCACTCAGCCTCACAGTAACCTTCAGAGTGAAGTGTCAATATTATTCCCATCTGAGAGTCAGGGACACGGAGACTTAGAGAGGTTAAGTTTACATGGCCAGAGCCACATCAACTAAAAGATCTAGAGAGCCAAGCACCATCCATTTTGTGTCCAATTCTTTCAAATTCTAAATACAAAGGGGTAGATGATGAAAATAATAACCTTTAGGGATATCTACATCTAGGGAGGGAACTATGCAACAGAACAGGTTCTGAATCACTGATCATGAGTCAAGAGATTGAAAATACTAGTATAAAATCTCAAAGATCTTCAGGTAGCCATAGACTTTCCTTCTGTTATTATTACACCTTCCACCAAATGCCCTCGCCTGGAGTTGGAAGTCAGATAGAATGTACCATGGAGCATGCTGACTACTAACTAGCATGTTATGGGACTACTATATTAAAAAGCACAGCACTCCCCCCAGTAGAAATTTGATTCTAAAAAAATATAGCAACAAAAGTATAATGTACACAATCCTAAACCTGTGTACTAGTGCAGTATTTATTTCAGGAGGTATAGCTTGAGATACAGTTTGTCCTCATGAATAAACTGACACAAATTATTGCAAAATCATTCTGGGGTCAATAGAGCACTCTGTAAGGAAGGAAATGTCTCCTTTGTCCCGTCCACTGTAGTAGCCACCAGCCACCTGTGGCTACTGAGCCCTCGAAATGTGGCTATTGAGACTATGAAGTGTAATTTTAACTTTGCTTAGTTTAAATTTAAATAGCCACACAGTTGTACTGGATTGCTCAGTACAATCCTGGAAAGTAAAGGCTTAATTATAACAGACACTGTATGATTTGTAGACATACCTGTTCTTCACGGTCCCATCGTCTCATTCTTTGGACAGAAGAGTGAGAAAGGGGATAAAGAGGGAAGAGGTGGTTGAATCCAAAGGTAAAATCATTTTCCATGTTTATGTGTCCCATATTGAAACTGTGTTTTATTGACAAAGTTTGGGAAGGCGGCAGACTTGGCAGACCTGTCCCTCCCCTTGACTTCAGGCATGTGTCAGCACCTCATTAATCTTACATTGAACTGTAAAGGCCCTCTTCCCTCCTACCGTTGGCCCAATTTTAAAGGCATTTTTGGTATTCCTTTTAAATCTCACAGATTTCTTTCTTCTAAATTTACAAGTTGCTCTGTGGATTAATATCAGCATAGTTTATTTAAATCATTTCAAATTGGAACAGGGGAGATGATTTTGGGGTAGTGAGGTTGTCCTATGAAATTGTGGGGGGCAACTTAGGCATTCATTTTCAAGGAACAGCGGCACAGGATTCTCTGTATTTTCTCCAGTTCTGATTGGCCTCACGAGTGATTCCGTTTCACAGGTGGCTCTGCTGGCCCTTTTCTTGCTAAGAAAGAAAAGCATATATGGTATAGTTTCTCTCCCCTTAACCGTTTTTGCACATTTTTATTCAATGTTAGGAATTAGATGACAGTGTTTTTAACAGATACTATTTTAAACCGTAAGTTTGTAGTGTTTGTGTCTTACAGGTGCATGCTGAATTGCCATTGCTTTCTTTTTCTCTTAAGACAGACCTCTAGAATAACCACTTTCTATTTCCTGACCCTGGAAACAGATACCGTTTGGGATTCCTTTTATAGTATCTTCAACTAACGTCTCCAGTGACCACTCAAATGTGGTATTGTAGTAAATCAAAATTTCTTTGAAAGACCTAGCCATGTTACATAATTGTTACTGTCCTACAAAATCATCTCCCTAACAAAAAGAAAAGTGAGTTTCTCTTGCCCTAGATGATATTGACTCTGCTACCGCACTTAATGGTTTTGGAAAATAACATGACCCCTGCCCCCCAAACACACACACACTTCCTCATCCTTTTAAATTAAGCTACAGTTGATGAAGCATACATATCAGTTTCAGATTACCAGACCTGGTTGTCCAGTCAAAATTAAAGAGGAGAACCAGCTTGCGAACTGCCAGGAGAACCTGCCATTCCTTCCCGTGAATGATTTGTTCTAGATGGAATTTTGGATTTTACACTGACTGAGCAGAACAGCCTGGGTTCTGGGATGGATTCTTAGTTATTTACTATACATTTTAGTAAAATAGAGTTAGAAATAAAATCAGCTAAGTGATACATCATGAACCATGTGTTCACATTTTTCAGTTCATTGCCATCTCTGAGGCTCTAGGGAAGGGGATTATATTTCTGGGATGCATTCGGTAAGTCAGAGGGACAGTGGAATTTTTTCATTATGGCAAAGTTGGTAAGGACTGGGATTGAAAGAGGGGAGCACTTTGCCAGGCAGGGATGACAATTCCCAGGCAGGGGTCAAACCCTGGCGTTTTCCAGGGCCCATCAGGTGATAAAACCACTGTGTTACACAAGACTCTAGAAGTCAGTGCCCCCTTTAGCCAACTGAGAGAAAAACCTTCTTCAGAAACTGAGGCCTCAGTTTGTGCCAACCTTTGTTAAGCAGTTCACCTCTTCAGAGGCTAATGCCTCTCAAAACCAAGAACAATTAAAGCTAGAATCTTTCCCGAGCAACTGGGGAATTGAGCAAAATAAATCAGAAATCCTCAGCCTTCGCTCTGGAGGCTCGCCTCATTATGAGAGCAGATCTATTAGCCCTCTTCCCATTGTCTTTCATTTCTCAAGTGAGGTGATTCTAATTAAATTAATCTGCATGTCAATCTATCGGTGATCAATCAAAGAGCCTGAGGTTTCCCCTATGCTGCAGGGTGCTTGCGGCTGACAGGGGCTGATAATGGAGGAAGAAATAAACTGTCGGGCAAAGTTAATTAGTCAACATAATAGGTGGATTAAACGGGAGCTGGCTGATTGCTGTTTCTCGTGTCAAAGCACGAGGTGGGAGCTGAGGCTGCAATTACAGACAATTATTATATTTGGTTGTAAGAGGTCACATGAATAAACATATCTCTGTGGGTTTCAGTGTTAATCCCCTCCCCCGTTTCACATAAGGAGAAGTGTAGGTCATTTCTGCTCATTGTTTCAGTCAGAGTTCTCTCTCTGATGCCCACCTTTGCCTTGCTCCCTTCTGGCAAACCAGACTCGGAGTCAGTTTATGTGATGGGTTGGGTGTCCAAATTATGCCTCGAGCTAGTCCCACAGTTTTTTTTTCTTCTTTGCAACAGATCTAAGACCCTCAATGAACAGGGTCTTTTTTTTTTTTTTTTTTGAGGGGGGCATGAAAGTGATAGTGGTGAGGGGAATTTTGGTCTGATTAATCAAACTAACATGGGAAGAAAAAAAGTACAAGAAATCTCAATGAGACACCCAGGAGAGAAAAATGCATCCCAACTCTCACTGAACTCTCTCTTTCATTTCTCTATCCTCTTCACCCTGACACAGTGGGGAGGAAATATTTTAAAGATTCAAAAGACTTTTATTTGCATGATCAACTGTGATATCTGCTTCAGCATCTAAACTGAAGGGTAATTTAGGTGAAACACAACCACCCTTGTGTAAAAAAAAATATATGCTAATAAAGATCCTCTTGTTAAAATTATGGTTAACAGTGTACCTTCTGCTGTATAACTATAAACTGTGCAATTTTACTTAAAACTGCATCAAAAGCGTTCCATGCCAAAGACCCACTCATCAATAGCTCCTCTTGTTAGAGTTGTACAGCATAAGCACCAGTTATTATGTGAAATAGCTATGCAATTTTCTTCAGCTCCCAGCTGTTATTTATTTAACTTGAGTTTATTACCCACCATGCTTTTATATTAAAATGTTCATTCATTTTTCTCTCGTGTCTCTAGGTCGTGGTGTCTACAACAGTCAACGTGGATGGCCATGTCCTGGCAGTCTCTGATAACATGTTTGTTCATAATAACTCGAAGCATGGGCGGAGGGCTCGGAGGCTTGACCCCTCGGAAGGTACGCCCTCTTATCTGGAACATGGTAGGCGAATCATTTTCATTGGTTGGCATTGTTACTTTAACTGTGAATTTATTTGGTTTCTTTCTTCCACTCCACCACATTTTCTACTATTTCAAATTCCAAATGTCCTTTTGAACAATATTGATCCTTTGGGCTTTTTAGTCCTCCAAATAAGATTCTGGGTATTTAAAGATGGGGAGATGATCTTCGAGGCCCCCTCTATTTTGTTGTGGGGTTCTGGAATGGTTTGTATCTTTTTCCTTTAGGTTGTGAGGAGAAAGAGTCCTGAACTACTGCTTTATTTTATGCTACCATTTGACTACAAAATAAGGGAAATGTGAGGCTATAGGGAAAATCTGAAAAGGCCATATAAACCTGCTGGTGCATCTACCTGTTGAATTTTGGTTGGAGATCAGGTCCAAAGTCTGGGTTAGAAATGCATTCTGAATGTGACACTCAGGCCAGATGTCCCTCCTGAGCTCCATATATGGCCCTCCCCTCACTGCCATTTGATAGAGCTTGCTTTATGGAGGTAGACTTTGGTAGGGAGAAATCATATTCATCTTCAATATGAGGGCAAAGCAGTGGTGCCTATGAGAGGACTGGAGGAAACCAGATAAAATTCTATTTCCGGGAGAGTGAATACTATTCTGCAGAAACATATGTTGGATTGGGTACATGTCTAAATATTTTGCTGTTGCATATCTATATAACAAATCCATCTTTCCATCCATCCATCCATCCATCCACCCGTCTGTCCGTCCATCCAAGAATCTACTGGAAACTAGTCACCATGCTACGCTTTCTGTAACCTCCTCTAGTTAAACTCTTAACCTGTTTGCTTTGATTCACTTTCCAATTTGCTAGGTCAGCAGGATTCTTTGAGAATACGACCACACAAATTATCACCTGATTGCCTGATTTTTCCATGGACCACAAGCTGTCCATGATATAATTCATAAGGCAGAAAGCTCCTTTCCCTGCCAGCATCCCAATTTAATAAACATACCACTGTCATCATTTTTGCTTGTTTTCCACCCTGTGCTTGAGGAATGCACAAATACTACATTTTATTAATTAGCCAGATGTAACACTCTTAGAAGGAATTCTTCACCACATCCAGTTTTACAGTCCTTTAAAGGAAACCATCATCTTTCAAAAGCTGCTTCTTTATGGTTTCATTAGTGGTGAGATGGATGGATATTACTTTTTGCAGGAGGCCATTTGAAACACCTGCTCATGATTACATTCCTAGTTCCATTTCTGTACTTAAAATTATTCTGATACTCGCTTTAAAGTAATGTTGCCTTTTTAATACCTTGGGAGTCACTTAAGGTACTGTGTGACTAAAGGTGTTCAGATGAAAGAAAGAAGAAAAGCTAGGTAAATACTTAGTGGACACAATTTGAGGGGCCCTGGATTAGAAACTGAGGTTATATTTTTTATTGTGACTGGGTAGTTGCAGTGGTTTTGCCCTACCCAGGGGACAAATTTGACCACCAATTTGAAATCTGTGGAGTGTACAGTTTCAAAGATGCTCCAAGTGCAGGCCACACATATCTCTCATTTCTACTGTCAGAAAACCTGTAAGATATTAGGATACCGTGTCAATTATCCCTCCAACAACAGCAACAGCAACAAAACAACAACAACAACATCCAAAGCAAACAAATAAAATACAACCCACTAGAAAGAATGTCTCTAGGGGGTGGAGCTCTGTAGCATTATTTTCAAGGGTGCTGTGTAGGACTAAGTCTCAAAATAGGTACCAGGAGACCTAGATTCAGTTCTTCCTTTCACTACAGCCTCTGTGTGCTCATGGACAAATTACCTTAGCTTTACAGATACCAGACTTCCGTTTTGGTAAAAAAAAAAAAAAAGAGAGAGAGAAGGTGATCTGTAGGGTTGTGAAAAGAAAAATCAAATCTGTGCTTTGGGTGGGAGCAGGTAGTGTTAATAAGGGAAGTGGGCTGGGTGGGGACTGAGGACCAGCAAGTGCATGCTCTGTTGCCCCAAGCCCAACCAGTGTCGCTAAGGGGAAAGCAAACCCACTGGGCCAGGTGTTTGGTAAGGACTCAAACCCTTGTAATTTTTCATGGTTGATGAATAACTGCAAAATGTTTGAACACTGAAGGTAGCTGAGGGAGAGAGGGGCACTTAGAAAGAATGCATCACAGGCTATTTGTGACCCTGATTGAAAACAGCTCTAAATGTTCTCCCAGCTCAAGAATTCTCTTCTCTAAGAGTACACATGAATGTTTTAGTTGGGGTAATGTATTGCTCCAAATTTTAATGGCAATGTTTTCTTCCTTTGCTTCAGTTTACTAGCCTACCATGGCCATGTTAAGGTAGTCTTCAAGAAAATGGTGGCATTTCACTACATAAACAGTAATTAGTCATTGTTGGGGGACATGACTATGTCCCGTGTCCCTCAGTTTGAGTCTTCACATTCACCCCAAAGACTTACTCTACTTCTCTCCCATGGAATGAAAGGGTAGACATGTTTAGATCCTTCGTAATGATGCAATGATGGTACAGTAACACAGAAATCCGTTCCTCTGCAGTGAATCAACTAACCACACATAACCACCCACTCATTTAGACACTTCAAGCTGATGCATAAATATCTACTCAGCAAAGGGTAACTACTGAACTCTTTCATTGGTAATGTGTGGGAGTGGATCTCGTTGCTAACTCATGTTGGTTTGAGAGTGAGGCTGGATCTCACCACTGAAAAATCCTACTTTCAAATGTCTTGCTTCTGAATCATTTGGCCTCCATCTCTCCACTCCCACCCTCGCCTCAGACAGCTACTACATAGTCTGCAAAGCATGCTTACCCCTGGAGACCTGTGGCAAGCTTCATTTTCCCCCTTCCTGGGCTTTTTACCACCTCATTTACAGGTAGACTGAATTATTTTGAGCAACTCTGCACATCTCTATTTATATCCTGCTTGTCAGACTGTTGGAGAAATGTTCCTTTCGTAGCTTATCTTTCTGCATATAAGTGGAGACAAGATCATGGTTTACATTGCGTGCAGTCTTTCCTGAGTGACCCATGGGCTCAAAGCCCCCATGCTGAGATAAATGTCCCTGTATTTTGCATATGAGGGTTGACAAAGGTGAATTTATTTCGTGGCAACTTGCATGGTCTAATGAAGGTCAATCTTGGCACACGGTCACTCATGGTAATTCCCCGCACTCCCTCACATTTTCTTCATTCATAAATACTGGGATTTTCTTTGGCTGGATATTTATGGGAGCATTTAGTGAGGCTTCTTCTTTAAGCAGGAGCTTTATGACAGATGGACAGTTGTAGAGAGAGGCAGCCTCAAAATGTAACTGCTCTCAGGGTTCTAAGTTTTGAAAAATCAGGGGCTTGGGACCAAGGGAGCTGCATTGTGGGCCCCTGCAGAGATGGACAGCACTAGAGTGTCCACTTGCCTTGTCGTCCCCCAGTGACTCGGGACTGCATGCTGGGGAACTTTGCAGGGGTTGGGGAGCGTTGCCGTGGTCATCGTTGTTCTCCTTGAGTTTCAGGGTTGTGTTTACTTGAATCTAAAGCCAGTTGTGGCATCAGTTTCTCTATTTCTTCCCCTGTGGCAAAATGTGGTGCCCTCACCGTGTGAGAGTGCAGAGACCCTGTCAGCTTGCATGCGCTAACACTTTATTATCTAATGATCTAATATGCAACAAGGCAGAGTGCCGGTGCTCATCATCCTGACACAGAATGCCGGGAGAAGTGACTAAATTACTTTATGTACCATTAGCGCTAGCAGCGATGGTGAACTCACCGGCAGCATTTATGCAAATGCCCGTGAATACACTCTAGTGGCTTTGTCAGGAAGCCAGCTGACAAGCAGTTTAAACGCTCATTTTGGGGGGATATGTATACGTTTTCTCATTTCGCTGTGCATATGTTTTTCTCTCTTTTCCCCTCTTTCCCTTTTTGGATTGTTGGAGGCCTTCACTCCTCCAAGACGCCTGGAGAAAGCTAGAAAGTTTGGGAGCTCACCTATCAGTAGGACCCTTCCCAGCAGGGGGTTAAGACCACAATCTGGTGTTTTTTTTTTTTTCACATCTAGATTCTTTGTTTTAGTCTTATGAATTTGTGCAATGTTCATTATTTATTTAGGGAAAGAAATAAGTAGGAATTTTTTGAGAGTTTTCAGAATAACAACATTTAATGGATTCTGACCTGATGTCCTATTTAGTTTTTTTGGCTCAAATATAGTTGTTTTTAAAGCACACCCACCTTTTAAAAATGGAAAATGACTGAAATTTAGTTTTTGTGGGCATCAGATATGAATGAATTAAATTTCCCTTCAAAGTAATTATGAAGAGTATAACATGACTTAGAAACGTTACATGAAGTAGAAATCTTTAAATAGAACAAATGAAAAAAAAATGGGCTTTGGTCAAACTAAAAATATTCTGGAGGGTAAAGAGTGGAGCTGGACTCCCTGTGCCCATCCCCTGGTCGTAATTACAGTGTTAGGGAAATGGAATCAGGTTTTCAACACTACCAGTTAGTTCTGACCTTTTGGTTCCAGCTGTCCCTGACAATATGGTGTTATTATTGATCTTTGGCATCTGACCTTCCTTAATCCTTTTGCTCCAGACAGGAGCAGTTTTTGCTCCTGTTGTTTGCCCCCGGGTGTCCAGGCTCACTGTCTTTCCTCTGCCCAGCTGCACTTAAATGTGTTGTTTTATGGACATGTGGAGAAAGATGGTTCAAGCTTGGGCAGATTGCTCCAAATTGAGAGAATCGCACAGAGCTTTTAACAGAAAGGAGAAACCCATTTCATTCTCCCTCTGTGTCATAAAGCCTTAAGAATTTCCTAGGAAAAGGATCAGGTTGAAGGCAGAGCTTGTTTCTAGTCCTGACTCTGCCATTATGTTGCTGGATGGCCCTGAGTAGGTCACTTTGTTTGTCTGGGCCTGGTGCGGTCCTATGAGAACTGAGTGGGGTCATCCCTAGACTTCTGTTTAGTGTGCACTACTGTACGGGGCTTTGGAATGCAGCCACCCACACACGCCTTCCTGCAGAAGGGGCCTTCGTAGAAACAGGTCTGTGGGGCAACAGAGAATTCCCTTTGATATTCCTTTTTACTCTTTCCCCCCCTGCTGTTAGGCCTTTGCACTAAGCTACAACTCTAATCCTTTTTATTTTTATTTTAAGTTAGAGTCTAAGTCACTAAATCATCCAGACTGGGCCCAAACTTATGTTCCTTCTGCCTCAGCCTCCTGGAGTGCCGGAGTTACAGATGTATACCACCACAGCTGCCTCCAAATAGAACCCTTTCTTTGAATCTCTGGCCAAGGAACTGGGTCTCAATAAAGTGGACTTCAAGTCATTTATTCATTTTAAGCATTCACACTACCTGCCAGGCACTAAGTGACATAGAACAGCAAAAGACAGACACTGTCCCTGTCTGTGTTCGCAGTATTCGTGATGTAAAGAGAGAAGACAGCTACTAACCAAAGTTTGTAACTAAGGAATTAGAGTACTGTGTAAAGGAAGACCAAAAAAAGGCAAGAGGACTAGTGAGGTGTTGGGGAAGCCTTTGATAGAATCTCATTTATGCCAAAATCCAAGAAGTGAATACATTAGCACCAGGCAAAGGGAACAACACAGTTTCCAGGCAGAGGGAACGATTTATGAGTAGTGTATGCACAGGCTGATTTACTCACTTGGGTGAGTTCAGGAAACCAGAGGTGACTGGGATGGCTCACATCACTACTAGGCAAGAAGGAGTGATGAGAGCAGAGGCTGGCATGGCTATGAGGGCCACATCCCATAGCCCTACTGTGCGGGCCAGTCAGGTCCAGGCCTCGATATTTGTGGAGTCATGAGAGTGAGAACAGGGCTTTGATGAGCTCTGTTTCAATTGCATGTGGTTTTGGTGTCTCATAAAAGGCCATGGCTGTATTTCTCTGAGAGTTTTCTAACTCCGTTTTTCCCCTGCTGGGTTTCAGAAGCTCACCAGGGCATTGGCTATGCTTTGGTTCCATCCCCCATTGCTCCTCAATGCTTTGAGAGTGACTGTGCTCAGTATAGATAAACAGTTCAGAATTTCCAGAGCTCTTTCACCAGATGGTTTGGTGTTATCAATTTACCTTTTTGCAAGCAGTGTAAAAAGAATTTACCTACTGACTTGTTTTTGAGCACATGTAGATCCTTGCCTTCTTTAAGAATGGGAGGCTGCTTCATTATTGTACTAACAAGATGTATTTTACCCCTCCAAAGAAACAAAATCATTGGATGAGTGATGATAAACTAAAATAACAGAAAATCCGCCCCCCCCCATGTATCTCTCCCCTTTGACCCTGAGCAATGCCCTAGTCAAGGCCCTTGCTGGGTGGAGCAAGCATGGAAAGACCACATCACTGAACCCCAGACCCCTCAGGTACAGAGTGGAGCTGGAGACCCAGAGAGGGTGTGTAACCTGTTCACACCAAAAAACAGACAGGCGCGCGCGCACACACACACACACACACACACACAGCAACAACAACCACAAACCCAGCTAGTTCCTGTCCATATTCATTCTCAGCCCTTTGCACTTGCCCATGGGATACTGGCCAACAGGTATAGACTTGGAGGCTGTACAGCGCCCTTTCTCTAAGCACAGTGTTGGAGGAGGAGTGGGGTCCTGATGCCTTTACAATTCTGGCTGAGGTAGGCTGCCTCCGGGCTAACTGGATCCCAAGGATCACGAGAAGAATGTCTGTGCAGTCCTTCAGGCTTCTTGACAGAAAAGCACATTCAGAGCACAGTGGCAGAGGATGAGTGACACAGAATACCCCACACAGACAGTGGCCCTTGACGTGATGGGCTTTGGTGGAAAGCTTCATCCACACTCACTTAGGCAAGAGCATCCAGGTGAAGGGTTCAGGTTAAGTAGAAAAATATTAGCAGAGTCTTTTTGTGAACCAAAGGTGGGTGTGTTGCAACTTGCCAATTGATTTTTCCACTTAAAAATGGAAGACAGGATGGGCTTTGGTGGAAAGCTTCATCCACACTCAGGCAAGGTTCAGGTTAAGTAGAAAAATATTAGCATAGTCTTTTTGTGAACTAAAGGTGGGTGTGTTGCAACTTGCCAATTGATTTTTCCACTTAAAAATGGAAGACAGGAGCACTAAGGAACCTTGGGGTTAAGAATATCCAGCCATTTCATAAAATAGAGCGCACAGGTGGGGCCTTTTTGTTTGACTGCTTGGTAAGATGCTTTTTGTTTTTCCTTAAAAAAGAAAGGACATGGCAGTCATCTAGAGAAGAACAAAGATGTGAGTGAAGACTGTTTCCAGGGTCTCCCCTGTGTAATTCATAAAGCAGATTACACCAGAAATCCACACCAATGACATGAGAGCCAGCAAGATCTCAGCTTCATGCAGATGAAAGAGTTCGCGAGTATTATTCTAACAGGGGATCTAGTGCTCATACTGCCACTTTGCTTGTCAAGACCACACCAAGTAGTAGTAGTTATTATTTTATTTTTACTACTGCTGTTGTTGTTTTTGGACTATTATCTGCTAACATTTATGAACTAATTACTATATTCCAGTACTGTGATAATTACCTACTTACATCATCTTGCATCCTCCCGCAAAGCTGATGAGATATAATAATTAGTATTTCCATTTTATAGATGAGAAAACTGAGGTTTAGAGAGAGTAAATAGCTTACACAAAGCTACAGAATAATTAGACTAAGGTCTACCTAACTGCATAGCTCTGCATAATCCTATTACCGATAATTATGGCAATGAATGTTCACTGAGCCCTTCTTTGCCTTGCACGTACAGTAACAGGCACCCACTGTAAAGACGAGGAAACTGAGGCTAAGAGGAAGAAGGTAAGTAACTTTCCCAGAGCTGCACAACAATTAAGATCCAGGATTTACACCTATTGCTCCTGCATATTATGCTAAAGTATTTCCGTCTCCTCTCCCATTGTCCTTCTTTCGTCAACACATGCGAGGCATTTGTGCTGGTGTCCTAGATGTTTCAAAAGTAACCAAGAAACCCGTTATCTTACATTTAATTTTCTTGCAGTAACCTTTCCCATTCCTGGAACACATTCTGCTAGTTGAATAAAAAATACCAATTTTATTTGATGACTGGTGCATTTTCCGTGGTGCTGGCAAGATAATCAGGAGGCTGGTGGTTTTTTATTTATTGGAAGGATTTTCTAACTCATCTCCCTGGAAATCACTTGTTAACCATATGGGCTCTTTGATACATTCACAAGATGGAAAGAAAATAGACTGTCAGGAAACTGGGCTTGTGGGTTAAGCAAATGTTAAGATGTGAAGGTTACTAATCGTCATGCTAGAAATATTATGGGAAATTGATAAGCATTTGAAGAGGCTGTTTGATTATATGAATTTCTTGACAAACCTGTCAGCTATGGGAAATTTCTAGCAATTGGCATTTTGTTTGATCCAGTAAATGAGTGAGCTACACTTAACTATTTTCATAAGCACAGTGTGATGTGTTGGAGGTGGTGATATTTTCTGTTTGTTTTGGCCAGAACGTCTTTGAAGCCTACTTTCTGTCTTATAATTGACTATACACACATCATCATTCCAATTGTATTTATTTGTATCAATGACTGTTCCAAGTCGAGGCCTCTCTATACTTACTTTGCATAGAAGCTTCTCTCGCTTGAGTTCTCACTCAAGTGATGCTGCTATGCAAATAAAAGCTTCCCTGCGAAACTCAGTGAGATATTTAGGAGTGGTGGGCAGGAGTTAGGTTTGTGAAATATTTCTTTGGGCCTTTTTAGTTATAGTTGCAGAAATACATTATGTACAACAAAGTTTTGTACTGCTCTGCGGCATGACTGTGAGTAGGAGCTTAGATGTTTCTGGGCCTCAGTTTCCTTAGCAGGCTTGGTAGAGCCCCTCAATCTCTCATAATTTGTTGCCTGAATGCAGCTTATTTTGTGGGAAGCTCTATTTCTTGAGGAGCCACACACACACACACACACACACACACGCACGCACGCATGCACATACACACATACATACATACACAGACACAGAGCCTTAGGGAGCAGCTACCAACATGCCAAGGTGATGGTCCTTCCATAGAAAAGATGTAAGACCACTTCCTTGTACCTTGGCCTCTCTACAGGAGGTCTGCAACTAGCTCAAGGAGACCTGAAAAACCCCACGTATGACATACAGAGTCATTTGTGCCTTAGGCAGCCCTCATACAATGGGTGTTCTTCTGAATCCTTTCAGTGGAGAGGGTGATTATATATAATCTACCTGATGATTAGCAGTGATCTTTTAGACCAGTGTCACCTTATAGCATGAGGCAAAACTTTAGGAGGTGGGGAAAAATATCAAAATATGTTTCATAGCTATGCTGATCTCAACACATAAGCAAAAAATAAATACATAAAATTACGACTGCAAAATTGTGATTGCACAGCTAATTATTTGTTAGGGTATGACTGACTTTAAAGAAAGGTTGATATAGACAAAAATCACATCTAAATAAAATTAAATAAATGGTAGTCTAAGTGGCACTTAATAGAGTACAACCATGACTGAAGTTTGGGAAATACTGTTAGAAATGGCTTTAAGGGTTGAGGGAAAATAATAATTCTTTCGAATCTCACAGAAGCTGTGTAGGGCACAGGGAAATATTTTTTTTTAAAGAGCCATATATTGCTTTTTAAAAGAAAGTCTTTTAGGCTCAGTTTACCATTTGAATAGACTGTATATCCTAATAGGATTTTAAAAATCAAAACCTCTCCCAAGCTGTTAACTCTGTTTTTATTTTTAAGCGAGTGGTGTCTGCATGTCAGGAAGCAGAAATCAGTCTGGAAAGAGGACTTGAGTCAAGAGAGAACATCAGCCAGGGTCCACCCAGGCAGCACATTATGATAATATATACGGAACCAGCTGGACACTGAGCAAAGCTGACATTGTGTTGTCAAGGGCAGAATCGCCCATCAATTTCCGAGATAGGATTTGAGTTCAAATGACAGAAAGAGCAGCGACCCTGTTGAAGCTGATGTGTGGGGGAGGGGTGGGGCGGGCAGGAACCAGCAGGGCCTAAAGACAGGAAGTCCTGGTACCTCCGGAAGCGGGTGGTTCTGTTTTCTCATCTGCCTGCTACCCTTCCTTCTAACCTTAACATCTGTCAGCAAGATCCACCTGGCTCCTTGCATGATTAGAGCCCACTTTGGGGGAGCATACTAATTTTAACCCTCAAGAGAATGGAGTGGCTGCTGCCGGAATGGGGCCCCATCAGCCCAGGAAACAGGTCTCCACGTAGCTGCTGCTTATCCACGCAGGAAACTCATTGTAGGTGTGGTGGCAATTGTTAATACATGTTGAACAACTTCTCAACTTTAAAACTTCTCAGCTTAATTCTTTAACATTTTAATATCTCTTCCATTCATTTGCTTTTTCAATCATTTGTGCATGTAACATATACTTATTGACTGCATGCCTACTATAGTAGACTATTGGGGTACAGAGTTGAATGAAGCATGGCCGTTATTGATATCATGAAGTATACACTCACATGCATATGAGCGTTTATGTGTCTGTCGATATTAAGGAAATAATAGCACATGGAATGATTTAAATTGCAATGATGATAAGTGCTGTAATAGAGAACTAGAGACTGCTAAGACTGCTTACCACTAATGGACTCAGCCAAATCTGAAAAATCAAGGAAACAAAATTTTAAAATCAGAATGAGTAGCATTTAGTCAAAGCAAAGAGGGAAGAATGTTTTAGGCAGGACAGAACATCAGAAGCTTGAGGTAGGGATAATAGGGCAGGAAGGCTAGCTCTAAGATCCATTTTTGAGACATAAATTTGTAAGTTTCTTTTTGATTGGCCATATGGGTCTGCTGTGTTTCATTAATGACAAGCTAACAGAACTCAGAGTCCAGTAAAATGCTAGCATTTAGACCAGTGCTTCCAGTTACCACAGTTGGTTTTATTGTTATGATAGCACCAAATTCAGTGCTCAGCACTTTGTATAATCTATTTTAATACTCTTAGCAACCATAGGGGGGCGCTGGTGTTATGATGTCCATTTAATGAATAGGGGAAACTGAGACTATCCCTTAAGGACTGAGTTGCAACTCACCAGAAAAAAGGTTAGGTTTTGTCTATGCAGCTTTTGCAACTCCAAGTGGCTGACAAACAGGGACATGGTCGTTGTTCTTTTCCACTGTTCCGTCAGTGTTACTTCCTGCACATTGGACTTAAGAGGTAGAAAGAAATTTTCTTGCTATTTGAGCACGTAACGTAAAACCTGCTTCAATTAAAGAAAATTGACGACATTACTCAAAAGCAAACTGAAAAGCCAGATCTATGCTCAATCCCCAGGGTGAGTTAGTTGGCATGTGTGGTGATATACGGGACGGTCTTTTCTGGGTTGAGATAAAAACTCCTGGTATCACGTCTCACTATCTCATCCCCCATCTCGAACTCACTGTGCCAGTTCTGCAACCTGAAATACTCAGTGGACAGAAATGAAACTTTATAGAAATTAGGTGATCACTATCTTTATCAGATGAATATAATGCCATCAGCATGATTTTAGCATCCTCGGGAAAAAGAGATTTACCTGGAGAGGTGCAAGAGAAAGTCTGAGGATTGTAGGGCCACCATGGGCAAGTTGACTGGAAGATGCCCTGTCATTAAAATCTTGCTTAAGCCTATGGGCTGGTCAGTCATAACAGAAGCACCAGTGTGGGAAACCAGAGAAGGAAAAGTAAAACACAGTCTCGCACACACAGGACCCAGAAATAGATCTGTATTGACTGAACACAGATCTGACCACTAAACACGAAAGCAGAACCCAGGTATTAATAGATTTTCATTCCAATCTGTATAATTAATCAATATTTTATATGCGAACATATGCTCATGTGTTGCTGGCTTATTTAATTGACAGTTGCAACCAGCAGGATAACCAGCTGTTGAAACCCACATTCTTCATCCACAGTTCTGGGCAGAAATATAGCTGGGAATGTAGGGGACAGAAACACAGTTTAGATGTCAGGTTGAAGCCTCTTCTCAACACATCAGCCTTTTCCATCAACTTTGAGACAAAGCAACAAAAATGTCAAGATACATACATATGTAAAATATGAACACATAGCAATATCCATGGGATTTATTTAGAAGAGTGATTAAAATGAACAGGATTGGGCAGGGCACAAGTCTGTAATCCTACAACTCTGGGAGGCTAGGGCAGGAGGATTATAAATTCAAGCCCAGCCTGGGAAATTTAGAAAGACCTTGTCTCAAAATAAAAAATAAAAATAAATGGTGATGTAGCTCAGTGGGAAGGTCCTGGATTTAATCCCCAACACTCCAACAAACAAATGAACAAGCAACCCCAAATAAAATAAATAAATAAATAAAACCTAATCGGTGCACATTGAGCCTTTCTTCAGTACTTTATTTTTCTTTACCCACATTTCTTTTGACCATAAGCTGGAGAAACCAACAAATACCCAGAACTTATTTGTTCTGAGCCTGCAACTCATGCTTTTAGGGATATTATATGTGGGATAGTGTATGAGGGGAAAGTCTCAGCCAGGCGTAAAGCGCTTTATCATTTCTTGATAGAGGAAGAG
The DNA here is from genome assembly GCA_004363535.1 of Dasyprocta punctata. Lineage (NCBI taxonomy): Eukaryota > Metazoa > Chordata > Mammalia > Rodentia > Dasyproctidae > Dasyprocta > Dasyprocta punctata. The sequence goes on from RJWM01000017.1 coordinate 271,401, forward strand.
AGTGTATCTTTAGTCTGTCTTTGACAATATCTTCTGACTGAATGATCAAACCAGCTGTGCTCTTTTAGTAACTATTATGTCCTACAAATCTATAAAGACCTCATATTCCTCTACATTTTAACTTTGGCAGAATCCTAGAAACGCTCCTTGATTTGGTTCACTAAAGGCCTGTGGAATCCAGTCTTTGCTGCTCAGAAGAAAAACAAAAGTTGGGAAAAATATTAAGGAATTGTTTCAGGGTGCCTTATTTGTTAATCAGCAAACTTAAATTACTTATACAGTACATGCAAAATTCTGTCATGAATGCCATTAAGATGGACAATGTCCATATTGAGAATGGGAGAGAAGAAACTGTGCCCTATACTTACTTTATTTATTTATTTAAAACAAACAAACAAAAAAAGAGATTACAGTAAAACAGAATTTCAAAAGAGGCTAACAGGAGAGTAACAATAATCAACACATTGCATATTGTTATATTCACAGTAGTTGTTTAGAGTATAAGATATAGACATAAAACACTATCCAGAAAATTATTAGCACAAAACTTTCCCTTCAATGAATCAAGACAAACCAGTTGTATGACTTTTTTGTTATGGTTGCTATATTATTTTCAAAAGAACAATTCACAGTAAAAATGAAATCTGAAAATGACCCTGTGAAAACTACTTTTCACTCAAAATTCTTTTTCTTTAACTATCTTAACTAATTTTTTATATATGTACATAGATTTTCTTTCAGTTTGTCACACAAGTGCAACAGTATGATGGTAACATACCTATACTTTAAAAATGTGACTTCTCCCAGTGTTTCTCTCACTTGTATTAGCTGTTCCACCCCTGAATGTGTGTTTAGCAGCCCAACTTGTAACAATAGAAATGCTCTAATTCTGGAAGATTTTCAGTGTTCTTGTGTTTAAATTGGCACCTGTGGTATTATGTTAGGGTACCATTTTGTGAACTCAGAAATAGAAGAACTGAGCAAGATTTTACCATAATTCACATGTCAGTTTGAGTCTTAGGGGGGAAAAAACTTTCCTTGGAAATAAAGTAGTAATGTTATGTAAAGTTAATAAATATCCACCCTCTATCTTGGGGATGAGAAATTGTACAATTATGATTTTATGGAGTTTGGCTGTATTTATATGATTGAAGTTGATATTTTAGCCAAACTGAGCAAAAATTTAACATAAATGCCAAAAATAAAAGAGAGTTTGGGGGTTTTAAATATTTGGTTATATCAATCAAGTTGACTCTCACAATTTCAAGTGTAACTGGAGCTCAGAGATTCAGCTGCCTCATTGGTAAAGTGGATTTAAGAATAGCATCTGCTTCCTTACTGCTCAAAGTTAATGTTAAGGATAATTGAGATAATATGTGAGTAAGCCCTTAAAACTTAACCATGCTAGTTAATCATCAGGGATTAGATTCAGTTTGTGGATGAATGGGGTTCCTGCCTGCCAGAGATACTCTAAGTGATTGGGTTGATCTGCATATAGATGCATGCCTAGTTGTAGATAGATAGATAGATAGATAGGGGTTTAAATATGATTCAGGAAGAGACAATGAATAAAAAAGGCAGGAGGAGTTGATTAAGGGTTTGTGTTTTGTAGATGGGGATAGAAAGAAACAGCTTTGCCTGTGAGGTGGGTCTTTCTGGCAAAGAATTGTTGGTTGGAAGTGAGTGGTACAACTTTCCAGAAAAAGAAATGGTGGGAATATGCCAGGTGTTGTGGTTTGTGTCTGAATGTCCCCCTCAAAGCCTCATGTGGTCATATGGGCTGGGCTTTTTAGAGGCAGCTGAATCTAGAGTGTGTGATTTGTTCATTGTCTAGTGCTGGGAATGTGGGTATGAGTGATACACTGCCCTGGGGTGGGTAGCCCACAAACAATATAAGGGACAAAAAGAGGCTTGCTCTTCTCCTCTTTTGCTCTTGTTGCTTTTGCTGTCTTCTGCCACCATGAACTGTTGCCCATTTGCCATGCCACCCTACCTCGAAGCCAGCTGATTACAGACTGAAACCTCCACACACTGAGCTAAGTAAACCTTTCCCTGTTTAACTTTGGGCACTGGGTATTTTGACTCAGCAATGAGTAAGGGATGTTTGCAGACAGTAGGTTTGAAGATCCTGTCATCATCATCTCCCACAACCACGTTTTTTCCCCTCCTCCTTTATACCATCTCCCATTTGTTCCTCACTTACTCTCTGTGATGATTCTATGTAGATTAACTGGTAGTAACCTCCCACCAATGCGATGAGGTGGGTTCTTTGACAATTATTGTTACCAGCTAAAGTAGTAGAAGCTGAGGCTCATGAAAAGTCATTTTTCCTCAGCTTGTAAGTGGCAAAGCTGGCATATAAGCTTGAGGCCTCCTGAACCCAGAGCTAAAGCTCTCAACTGCCACTGAATCCTGCCTCCAAGTTGGGAGAGGCGGGAAGTCAGCCAGGCTCTTGAGGTAGGTGATTTTTGTAACCTACATTGTGAAAACTGGCATCTGAACAAGGTTAACCTAGGTTTGTGTAGTTAGCCTATACTTAGCACATATTTAACAATCAGATAATAAGGATGGATTACAAACAAGTTTGAGTGTTTGCTTTTCACAGTCCGGATAGGACATACTAGACCCTAAAAGAATCATTGTTGAGGAAATTGAGTCAGTATATCCTAAATCCAGGGTTGTCCTATGGAATATCCTATGACAGAAGCGGAGTTCCCACACTCCTGTGCTCATCTTGTATGGATACCTTTGATGATACACACCTGTGCTTATGACGTCACAGATCATCACCACGGAAACATCTGTGCTATAACAAATGCTGGCTGGAAGCATCACTGAATGTGTCAGAGAAGAGAGGAAACTGGTTCAAAGTGATAAGGCTCTCAGTAATGAAAGTTTGTTCAAACACATCAGCAATAGCAGCCTCGGTTGTGGTGAGAAATATAAGCTGAACTATTTGGGAAAGCACAGAGCAGGGTTTGTGCATTATTAAAGGTTGGCAAGGTGGATTTTGAAATGCGGCTCACACTCAAAACATGGTCTCCTTAAAAAGTTACTATCTATGCTGTCTTGCTTGATGACAATAGAAATCCTTCAGGGGCAGGAAACTCTTCTCCCAAACTGCTTATAGGAAATTTTATGCATAGCAAAAGGCAGCTTGCTGGAGACTTCTTTGTGTTTGGGAAGAGGCATTAAACAGAACAGAATTTTCCCTATTGTGTTTTATGTTTATTGTTTGATGAGTCAGTGGCAGTATTAGTTGTGCGGCTCCAGAAATTAGTAAGTGAAAGATGATCTTGGTGTGTGAGGATTTAAGTTGCACACTGGTGGATCATGGATAGACTCCAGCTTTACTCATATATAGCATGGATTTGCATGCTTAATTAATTAAGGATTGATTTATTTTGAGCCAGGGCCATCTTACGTAGTCCAGGTTAGCACTGAACTCACTATGTAGCCAGGGCTGGCCCTGAACTCACAATTCTCTTGCCTTTGTCTCCTGGATATTGTTAATACAGGCATGTTCTACCATACTTGGCTTGCATGATATTTTAGTAAATTATATATTTTCTAGTAACAATTAAAATTTAAAGGATTTTACATGAAAATCTAGATTTATAAGTTTCCTTTATAATCTGAAGAGCCTGTAGTACTGAATCTATATTCTCAGATGACAATAAGTCAAACCCCATAATTGTGTCGCCTTTGGATGGGGCACACAACTATATTTAGCCACAATTCCCACTATTCCTATTGTATTGCACCTAACCCATTTTATTAACTTAACTTCCTACTTTTGTGATCCCTGTTGTAGGGATTAGGGATTTATTATTCCCAGCACAATTTCTGGTGTGTAGAGGGGACCCTATAAAAGGTAACTCTGATTAGTCTTCACCAGGTAGAGGCTCAACTGTTCAAATAAGTTCATTATTGTCCAATGGAATATTCAGTGATGGAAGATAAGGATGTGGTAGCCAAAATATTATTGTAAGTACTAGTCACTGCAGCTATTGACCACTTGAAATGGTGGCTAGTATGCTTGAGAAATTAATTTTATTTCATTGATTTAAAATTAAATTTCATGTGGCTAGTGGCTACTGAACTGAGCAAAATAAATTAAACATCCGGTTAAGTATCCTGGTTTAGAATGAAATGTACAGGCCAAGTACTAGACCTGTGTGTCTGTATGAGTATGTTCGTATCACAAGAGATGGCTTACCATGGGCTCCATTGCTTTGGTTCATCTGTTTCCAGAAGTGGAGCTACACCCTTTTACCTGACTGGAATTCTTATCATCTGAAAGAGTCAAAAGATGTGTTTGTGAGACGTTTGTGTGCACATTCCTACTTATAAACGGAAGTCATCTTGAGCTTAAACAGGTTGTTTCCTTGCTCTCTTTGGCTTGGGTTTCCAGTTAAAGATGCTACTTAAATGATACAACTGTGGTTGTGTGTGAAAACACTAAAATTATTCAATGAGCTGCTCAGTGCCACCATTCCTGATGGCATACAGCCAGTGGAACTGAGGGTACTATGGAAAGCTTACAGACTCCTGCTAGAGGGATACTGTGTTCTCAGAGCTGAAGCCCCTACAGGCTGCCATCTTGTGGTTTCCATCATAAATTTACCGAAACATATCTAATGATCACATTTCTGTAATCCAGACTCCAAGTGGGTTCTGAAGGCTCCTACTCCCATGCAACTGATTGATTGATTCTCATGTTATTTGTCAGGGAAGCTTGCCACTGCCATTTTCCACCAAACCTAGTGGTCCAGTCTCCCTTTGCCTTTGTCATGGAGTTGGAAACCTCAGAAGCATCTACTAGACTATGGCCTCTTAGCAACTTATGGGGCTCTATCATGAACCCTGCCCTGAGCCAACTTTTCCAGCTGATATATAAGTTCACTGCTTCCAGGGATATATGCATGGGAGGACAAAACAAAGATCAGCTTGCTTCATTCAAGATGAATGAATCATGGCTCCTCAGAACCCCTCCCCCCAGCTCAAAAGCTTCCGTAAAAATATAGAACACCTCATAAAAATGATAGAGAGCTGTTGTAGCTAGTTTGTCAAATGATGACCAGTGCCTATCTTCTTATGATAAAAGAAAAAGCAAAACATACATTAATGTTTTCTGCTTGGGTCAGTCATTCAATCAGAGTAGTTATACCATCTATTGTTAGGGTCAAATTCTCCTGAGAGGAGCCTTATCTCCCTTTTCTATCTTGTGGGTAAATGTTGATGTACACCCCTATTATGACAGGGAATTGAATTAGTCCTAGAGTTCAGCAGGAAGAGAAAGACAAAACACTCTGAGGAAGAAAAAAACAAAAGATTTTGCATGTTTTTAAATCTCTTCCTAGCAAAATTCCAAACTAAAATGTTTCCTAGAGAAAGACCAAGATAATGTCAACAGAGACCAACTAATCAGATGTTTAATTATCTGCATCCATCTATATTTTTAATGCTGCATCTAGTCCTGTTCCCAGACATAAGGAGACTAAAAATTCATATTCAGATAAGCAAAGGTGAACAGATGGAGCAGAGTTCAGCATAAAGGTTTAATCCTATCAGGCTGATTCCTGTATGGCCATCTGGATAATCCGGCACACACATTCAAGACCTGTTAAAAATACGACTCCAGCCAAGATTAACGTCACAGATTTTCCACTAGACTTGCTCATATTTGACTTTATGATTTTCTAGGCCCAGGAAGATTGCTTTCAAATAAAGACTTGAGTATTCCTTGAAGAAGCAGTTACATGGCATTTTGTTGTCTTTTTTAACCTGAAAGTTTTCCCTTTTCCCAATATTGGGTGCCCATTTACTTTTGTTACCTTTTCTTTCCTGGTTTTCATTTCTCAAACTTTTTTTATAACAGGATAATAAGGACAATTGGGCTAAAAATAATTTTGTGCAGGAAAGTTTTCCTTTTTGGGAAGAAAAAAGAATTATTTATTTATTGCATAATCAGAGGCAAGTGAATTTACTATTATTGCAACAAATGTCATAATTGGACCCATGAATAATTCATTTAGGGAGTTCTCTTACTCTCCACGACAATTTTTCACTATTGCTTTGCAATGGAGTAGCTGACAATCATAGAACATGGGGAAAAAAGAAAGAACTGATTGTAATATTTGCCTTTAGTTATTCTATAGTTATTACTTTGTATATTTTAATTTTGGATTTGGCATACAAGACACAAGATGGAAAACAGAATATTCAGTCCTCCTTGAGTTTTAAAATTCTGAACTTCTGCACCATATTTAACAAACAATTTTTGCATATTATGAAACAATGCTATGTTATGTGTCATTAAATCAAACAGCCTTCAACAAATCTTTCAAGTGCAATTTAGAAGTAACAGGTACATCAAAATGTCAAGATTTTTCACTGCTAAATTGTTAAATAACTCTGTATAGTAAACTTGAACAGAGTTCTGGATCTCAGATAAATTCAGAAATCCAAAAGCACTTGGCTCTGAAATGTTTCCAATTACAATTGTTGCAGCAGTATTTTAGTCCTTCTTTGGCTCAAGTGCTACATCCACTGATTGCTGAGGTACTTTGCAACTTTAGAATAGAATAAGAAAACTGTAAACAGGAAGTAGGTAGGATTTGGGCTTGGGTTGTGCTTAGCAAGTGGTGTAGTTAGGGACTGAGAGCTGTTTCTCTGCGTGTAAGTACATCCAGACATCCACCACCAGGTTCTCTCTGCCTTGATGCAGATGGACATCAGAGCAGCATTTCCATCTAGTGACTCTGATTCTTTTCCTTTTCTCCTTTTCTATGAGAGCCATTAATGCTGTCAAAGCAAAGGGTTTTCTTGCCAAATGAAGTCACTTTGGAATAAAGGATGAAAAACACTTGAAATTCTCAATCTCCTCATTTAATATTTAATAGGTTTAATTGCATCTGGTATCGAGAAATCTCTATATCATGGGTTACATTTCTCTTTAAAGTGACAAACACCATGCATACACTCAGTGAGGGAGACACACACACACACAGTGATTCTTTTCAAAGTAATATCTAGATATTCCAGTGGAGAGGGCATAAATGCAGACCAGTAAGCAAACGAAACTAAATAAAAACCCTAATAAACCATAAAATGCTTAACTGCATAATGCAATTACTGAAGACAATAAAAGCAGACAGAAATAAATTTCTAGTAACTCAGAGCAAGAGTGTGTGTTACAAAGGAGGCTACACCTGGAGGGAGGGGGCTGTCAAATTCATTTGTTTACTGGCTGAGTTTGTTTGCACACTGGAGGCAGTGGTGATGTTAGTGCTCTGGAAGTTGAATCAGCACCCACCAGCATGGAGTGCAGGCTGGGGACTGTAACTGGTGTTTCTAAGGTATCCAGTCGCTGCCTCTGCATGATGGCAATGTAGAGAGCTAGTGTCCCAGTTACCGGCGAGTCCTTTGTTCATCCTGCTTTCGTGGTGCTAGTTTAAGGATCAAAGCTATGAGCACTTGGGCAGAGTCATTGTTTCATTCAAAACCAAACTAAACTAGACCAAAAAAAAAAAAAAAAAAAAAAAAAAAAAAAAAAAAAAAAAAAAAAAAAAAAAAAAAAAAAAAAAAAGAAAAAGAAAAAATCAAACCTACCAAAGACAATTGTTAACACTGAATGGGAGAAACAAGTATCTGTGTCCTGAGTTCAAGGGAGGCTGCTTTGTGTCCCCACCAGCTTCTGAGAGTTGCTCGCTAACAAAAACATCACTAAAACCAAGTAGAAAAAAGGGAGAAAGACCAGAGATTTTCTGAGATCACCAGTATTCCATAGATGTGAGCTGAGCTCAGGGGTTTCACAACCTTTTCTGACAAGTCCTAAAAGTAGAGACAATTATGGTAAAGCCAGTTCCTCTGAATGAAAATTTTCTGAAAAGTTTCCAGTTAATCTTCAGTCCAAGCAAATGAGATCTTTAAAAAAAGAAAACTTTCTACTGTGGAAGGAGTGAGGCCAAATCCACCTTTTCATTCCACTTAACTGGCTATGTTAGCAAGGAGCTAAACTGGAAGTTCTCAGGAAAGTTTTACCATGAATGATAGAATCTAAAGTGAGAGAATAGGGTATTCTAGTAAATAAAGAAATGCTGGCTAGTGGGGAGCCAGTGATGATAATAATGCTGATGGAAGCAACTAGCACACTGTGTGCCTGATATGCAATAAAGGCAAACACAGGGAGACATTTTCTGTGTGTTTTGCTGGAAGTCTGTGAGGCATTACTATGTGGAAACTACAATTTAGGTGAATGACTGTTTCAGGGTTGCACTAAGAGGTAGACACAGGATTTTAACAGTTGGAGCACTTGGTCATTTGTAAACACATGTTAACATCAGTGTATCATCTCTTTATTTGGATGCCAATAAGGGCTGGTGCCTGCATACCCACCTCCACTGCAAGTCCCAGTTATTTGTGTTGCACAAATGCTGACTCTTAGAAAGTGCTGCGTGCTCCCATATATCAGACCATCAACGTGAAATGTGACCTTTTGTCCACTTCCAAGTGGAATTTCACACTGAGATTTAGAACAGGATTAGGAGTTTTCTAAATCTGTACATTTGAGCAACTAATAGAATATAGTCTGTCCCATGAGAATGAAGGTAAAAAACCAAACAATGCATCTCTAATCAGGTTTCCATGATGGGACATCCACTGTCAGAAAAGGCTCATGGGGGATGAGATATGATAAATACTGAACTGAGGTCATCTATAGTGTATGGCTTCCCCCCAAAAATGAGGTATTGATCATAGCACAAAGAGATTTCAGAGGCAAAAGCAAGAACCGCTTAGGAGCCTGCTGATAGCCACACACGCCACTAATTCACCTCAATGGCAGGCACCTCTGAGCTCAATTAACCCTTATTCCCAAGGCCACCCATAAACTCCGAGGTAAACATGGCTCTCGTGGCCCTTGCTTTCTATCAATGAAATAGATCATTTCATTGATGGAGCTCTAGCTTATAAATTCACCTTGCTAATAAAAAGCCTGCTGCTTCTGTGTGTGTGTGCAGGCACGCAAATCGTGTACCATTAGTTCTGTAAATCAGAAAATTTTAAAGTGCTGAGGGTATCCATGATTTCTCTGCGTTCCAAGGCTATTGGGAGAAAATATAAATGCTCTAGAGGTAAAGCAGTTGGTAGCTAATGTCCTCCAGTGCAATTGTCCGCAGAACAGGAGTTGTTAAATATGTACTGGAGGTTGAATGATTTCCTTTTCTTTCTTTTTAAATTCTTCCCTCTCTTTTCTGTCTCACCACAACCATTGTTCAGAAGCAAATTGGAAATCTGGTAATTAGGCCCTGACTCACAGTGTAGTATTAAAGTCCTGAGCCAAAGTTCAACACCCTGAAATGAAATTTAAACCAATTAATCTGTTAGATTTTTATCGCTTGTCCATGTTTTCTCAGCAATTCCCTCAGCACGTGGCCTTTGATCAACTCTCATACAAACGCTAAAATGTGTGCCTGCTGCTAGCAAGATGGGAATGACATTAACATGGTACTCATAAAACAATCAGAGCAGAGAAGCCCTCAAACAGGCAGGGCATAGTAATATTTAATAAAAGCGCACACATAATCTTCAGAATTAGCATTTTGTGCCTTGCAGTACCTTTGGGAGAAGAGCTTTTATTTGTGGAGTGATCATTATTATAACAAAGAAGAGCTACCTAATAATTTCCACTTTAACTCTGCAATGTGCCACGAGCATTTCAGAGCCATTATGCTAAACTGGCGGGGTAATCATGTTATTGTCATAGTTTGAAGGAAGGAAAATCTCCTCTACTTTGGTGGCTGGTGAAGGGTGGGGGAGGGATTAAAGAAAAGAGGAAAGAAAAAAATCACAAAAAACCCAAAAAACAATCAAACTTATTTTTAGTGAAATTTAGAGCCAGAAATTGACTTTTTGTCCTGTGGACAAAGTGTGAAAATTTATCCATGGGGCAGAAAGGCTCTATTATTGGAGTAATTAAATCAAGAATTAACTGGCAAAAAAGTACTTTTGTATTCAACCATACCCCATCAGTCCCCATTCCGTAACATTTTCTTGGAGATAGAATTGTGTTTATTACACTTCTAGATCGAATTGAACTTTTTTTTACAAATCTTTTCACTCTCAAATTCTACTGAATCCATCCACTGTAACTACTAAGAAATGATCTTTCTCTGTCTTCCCCCTGCTTTTCTCTGGGTGTCCTGAGCGAAACAAAGAGAAATCCCCAGCTTCTTCAGGTATTCTCTGAGCATCCTCAGACAATACTTGTCCAAAAGGAAGAGGGAAGGAGAATTTCAGGGTCCACAAGTCGGCACTGCTGGTTTTGGGTAGTTTGTTGGCTTTTATAATTGATAACAATTGTTATCAATTTTCTGCTGTCATTTAGTTTTTTATTATATGCTCATTGAAAAATACTCAAACGATGTAGATATCAATAGAATAAAACTTAACAGGCTTCCTTTCCTGTCCAACCCATTTTAGTTCCATTACCTTTTCATAAGGCAGTTGGTGGACAATTGGTGTACCTCCCTGCTTCCAGACCTTTTTCCAGCATACCTGCTTCACACACAACTACACACAGATGCATACACACATTCATGCCCATACTCATTTGTATCATCTTTAAAATAAGCAGGATCATACTTTTTTTAGCTTATGAGTTACTCTTTTTTTTTTTACTTACTAACATATTTTGACATCCCCTCACGTTATTTCATAGAATTTTTCATCCATTCTAAAGAAATTCTTCATATTTTACAATATAGAAGTACTATCATTTATTTAAGCACTATCCATTGAGGGCACCTCCTGCTTGCAGTTTTTGTGGTCAGTCTTGCTGTGAACATATTGGGTACCTGTAGTTTTGACCACACTGGAAGTATTTCCTGGTCCACTTTAGTCTAGCAGGTTTGTGACTATAGAATAAAACTATACAATGGCAGCCTATGAGTTAAAGTCAGCTCAGAGACATTGGATCCTTTAAAAAAAATATTGAATTAGTCCAGCATTTAAAGATTGAGAAATTTCATGTAAAAACTATGTTCCTGGCTTCTTTTGAAAGATCAGAAGGCTAGAGAATGCTGGCCCTGCATCTGCATGAGATTGCCAAGAGCTGGAGCTGAGCTTCCCTGGCCAGCTTTCCAAGGGGCCTCAATCCCCAGGCCTTTGCTGAAGCTGAGCATCAGTAGCCCTTCCTCTCATGCTTGTTCTGACACTCCGAGCTGCTGTATTCATTTGCATTTCTTGTCTTGTCCTATATGGATCTGTCTGTGAATGCTTAACAATAGCTCTTGGGCCTGATTCCTTTTAGCTATTCACAACATTTCCTATTTTGCATTTTCTATTTTGGCATTTTCGAGTTATTCATTGTGGAGGACTATCCCATGCATGGTTGGATACTTGGCATCCTTGACCTCTAGCTATTAAATGCCGATGGCATCCCCTTGCCACTGTGTCTGTCAGTGGAAAAGCCCATGAGTCCTTTATGTATTTTGCCAACTTAGCAGCAGGGAAGGACCACTGAACTTCCTCTCAAGACAAATGTGAGCTAAGAGATATGTGTAAGTGACACCTTGAGAATTCCTTGGGGTGTAAACTTAGTAAGAGCTGCATGACTTAACTGCTCTAATAATGGCATGTAGTCTGTGTAGGAGATAAAGAAGGTGCTGAATAGGGAGGATTTCTTTCCTCCAACTAGTTAACATGTGTTTGAAAGTACACACGCACACACACACACACACACACACACACACATTCTTCATACATTACAAACAAGCGAAAATAAGAGAAGGGGGTCAAGTGTAAAAGCAAGAGGCCTTGACCACATCATCACTGAGCTCTGGCTGCAGGAAAGTCTAAGATGCACAAACGCACCCTTCTGGCTCCTCTTGTACAATGCTGAGAAGCCTAGAGGTTATATTGTTTATTCAAATAAGTATATCTGCATATTAAAAGTAATTAACAGAAATTCCAATGTTAATACATGTAATAAGCATAATGACCTCTTTGCACCCTGTGTGGATAATCACAGGGTCAGTGTCTATTGACACCACTAGATTTCTGCTTTGATGTTAGGCAGTATTATCATGACCAACATTTGGTTAAGCCAATATCCAGTAATTCTTAGAAATATTCAGATAGGTAGCGACACCGTTTCTATTCCACTCTAGCAACAAGCATATTGAGTTATGAATTTAAAATAATAGTTGGGCAATATTAATAAAATGTTTTAAAACTGCTTATATTTTAAGAATTTTAATAGTTGTTAAATATAATTTATTTATATTATTAATTGCTTGGAATCATGCATCATATTTTACCATTGTTTCAGTATTTCAACATTTTTACTTTTACAAAAAACTTTTGTTTAAGAAAAAGTTCCGTACCAGTGGAACACTAATCACAGCCCCTGTGTGTGTTAAAAATCAGACAAGAATTTTGAAATCAAGTCATAAGTCATTTACGTTTTCTTGAGTAATTATTTTGTTTGGGGGATAAAGTGGAGGGGAATAAAGTCAACTGAACTTCCTTGTTTTAGCTGCAGATGCATGCTCTGAGTTCAGCCAGTCTGAAATGTTTAGCTTGGATGTTTCCAGATTTCTCCATACAATTTTTAAAGATTAATTTGAATCAGAATCAAAGCCATTCTACTTGTTTGTGTGGTGGCACATGAGCAACGGTCCCATGGGAATGGGCTTAATATTTTCTTTCCTTCTTGCAAAACTTAAAGCATGACATTCTGCCAAACTTGACAAACTCCAATAATTTGGCCAATTTTTCCCCTGCTAAAATTACCTACTGCTCTCCTGGGCTTCAGTGCTTAAAAATTCATTCTTGAATCTTAATAAATTTAAGAGAAGGGTCTCATTCCCTCTTCTTGTACAGTATCTCCCTTACTCCAGACTTTTGCTTTGTCACTGTTTATAAATGTAATCATGAGAAAAGCAGCATGGTATTGTGGAGTCAAAAGCCCTTAGTGATAGCAAGATGCCCTAGGAGAGATTTCAAAGACATAATCCAACAATTACATTTGTGCCTAGCAATGCTGTTGAAAGTTTGCCATTCTCATTGGGCAAACCACCTCCAGTCTGTTTGGAATTACAGTATTTGCAAAGTAGTTCCCATCTCTAAAGGCTATTTAAAATGCGAAGGGAAGAGATATGAAATCTTGAAAGTGTTGTCCTAGGGTTTTATGCCTGGGAAACACAAAGAAAGGGAGCCCCGCCTCAGCTATTTGGTTGCATAACTCACCCTAAGTGACCTGTGCTCTTTGAATCTATAAAATGGGATCCATGACATTTATTTGAGAAAAATTGCAATGATTTTTAATGAGGAATGTTGTTATGTCAGTGTTACAGATGGAAAACATGGAGCAAACATTATTCTTACTCCAGCCTGCTCTCTTTCCTAGCTTGTCATTGGACAGAAATGTTTATCTAAAAATGTGTAAGTTTTCTTTTCAGGAGATACGTTTATTTACAAAACAGTTTTATAAGGTTTTCAGTACATTCCAAAAAAGTCATCCAGTTTTAAAGACTCCCTAGTATTTTCCAAACTCAATTTTACTTATGTGTTATATTGCATGAGATTTCAAGTTTGCTAAAGACCTGAGTAAAATATGTGTTTCTTAATAGAAACAATGAAAAGAATGCTTTTAAGAACTGAAGTTGCACCCTTAGGTTTTGGGTCCTAATGCAGCTAGGAAATGCTGAGATCTTGAGGGACTTTCTATTCACGAAAAGATAAAAGATTTTTTTTCTTTTTCTCAAGTCTCCCATCATTAAAGTTTGGTTCTAACAGCCGACTTCTTCTCTTTTTCATGTGTGTTGAAAAGCAGCTACTCCCTGTATCAAAGCCATCAGCCCGAGTGAAGGATGGACGACGGGAGGTGCGACTGTGATCATCATAGGGGACAATTTCTTTGATGGGTTACAGGTCATATTCGGTACCATGCTGGTCTGGAGTGAGGTAGGTGTTGTCTGAACATTAATATCTAATAGCTTGGTCTAGTTGAAGATACTATGCTTGAATTTCTAATAGAATGTGTAGAATTTAGTGACGCCATCCTGAATGGGCTGACTCTAGTCCATAGAACTTTGGGAAACTAGCAAGTGTGAATTGCGTTTACCAGGAGGCAGCAATTTCTATTGGAATGACTTCCATCCTCTGGTCCATGAGTATGGAAGAAGTTTCTGTTTCGTAACTTGTCCTTGGGTCTGACATACTGTGGTGGTCTTCTCGTACATTGGGAGTTGGAAAGGAGATGCCCAGTTACAAAATGTGCAGGAAAAGCTATACACACTTCAGCAAGGTGGTAATCTTAGACATTCTCTAGGCAGAGTTGACTGCAGCTAGTTTTTAAAGAGCATCATTCAGATGACAGTAGTGATCCTGGTGCAAGTGGTTCTTCACTTACTCAGTGACTTTTCATCAGAAAGTGAGTTCTGTAACTCAGTGGGACTTCTTTTGCTTAAGGAATTTATAGCTCTCGAGTACCTTAGGATGTGACTACCACCACATGACAGTGACTATATTCTGTTTGTCCAGCACTATGATCATTATTTTAGCCGCAATTTGACTTTTCTGGCAATAATCAGAAATAATTTAAGATCACAAAACATAAACATCACCGTTCTGTAGATGTCATGACAAGCTTGTCTTTGCGGTCTAGCCTAGATTCTTTAGCCAGCACGCTCAGAATCCCTTTTCTTTTACTTCGACGAAGTGTAGACTAGAAACAGTGCTAAAGGATACAAGAGACCATTGTGGTCCATTCATCCCACTTGCTTTTTGAGTAGTGCTGTGAACTGCTATACTTTATTGAGACTTACAATTCGCTAGGCAGTGTGCTGAGCTCTCTATATACATTATCTCATTCTTTATACTACTAAGTGAATGTATCTTTTTCTAATAAGGATTGTTGGACTTAGAGATAAATAGTTGCATAACTTGAGAGCAGTCACCCAGAGTCCATGGAGCACAAGTGATATGTGTGTGGTCACACAGAGAAATCAGAAGCAGAACAGGAACCAGAACCTGGCTCTTCTATTTCTACCGCTAATTGTCCTATGACACCATGGTCTAAACTACCTAGATGTTTGTGTTTTTTCTTTAGCGGGACCATATAATCGAGCACAGTATAGACTGTGATAATTGGGCGTGTTTCTCTAACTAAACATCCACAGCAGAGGCTGTGTTTCTTTCTAAGCTGTCCATGTACAGTTCTCACTGCCAGTGACCCACTCATTCAAACCCTTGCCAGCTCATGCTGCTGCTACTTTTATATTTCCCACTCAGCCAACAAGAGGTATGCACTTGGCTAGAGAATCAAAGCTCTCACAGAGCTGAATCAGAAATGGGCTTCTCAGTCCATGCAACTAATTGTTATTCAAGTTGGACTACTCCCAGCCAGAAAGGTGGCCCAAGCTCCTCCTGCCCACTGCCCTTAATTACTCACTGGAACCATTGGGGTGTGATGAGAACTGGCACATACATGGCCTATTGTGCTGCCAGCCTGGTGACTTCATCCTGCTGCAGGCCGAAGTCCTCACGTGGAACACCTCTCCCAGGTCTTGTGAACTGTAGCTTCATCCCTTTCTATTGCTCTTTCTGTTGCTTTTAGTAGAAGTCGAGAGGAGGAAATAATAAATCTAATATATATCCCTCTCTTGTCATCAGAGTGAGAGTACAGTGAGATCAGAAAGGACAATGAGTCTTACTGACCTTCTGGGAGGGGGTGGGTTCATCTGAGCTTCCCATAAAGGCTGTGTCCATCTTGGCCCAAGTGGACTCCACTGGCTGTGGGAAAGGGGCACGTGGGGAAATCACTGACTTCTGTGTCTCATCAGTAGCCTTGACGAGGTCACCATTTCGTTTCCCAAATGTTTTGCCCTTTGTTCAGCTAAGGAAGATTAACATCTAACTTATATTCATTCAAATTGCTTTGAAGTTCTGTTTCCATATAGCAAAACTGATAGAAATTGTGAGAAGGAAAACCCACTGGAGTAATACTCTTGTCTTGCTCCAACTCCTCTGTCTGATCAACCTCTGTGCCCACAGCCCCTCTTCATCATGGCCAAAAGTCACAATGGTACCCCAGGTGGTGGTGTGGGGTATATGTGCTTCTTCATATGTGTGTCTTTTCCCCCCAAACAGCCCTCAGTTGCGGCTCTGTGCTAAATCAGCTGTGACCCTGTTCTGGAGGAAACTGACTATGTAGTAGTTTCCCCATGTGCTAGAACAGCTATTCTTTTTAAATTAACCAAACTCATACAGCATTAGCAGCTGGGTATCTGGATGAGGAACTTCAATGTGGGCTGTTACCCTCATGACGTTCTGATGGAGTATTATACATTGCAGAAATACACCATTTTGCATGATACCATTTCTATTTCATTTGAGATAATTAGTAGATACAATTTTCTTTACCCTTTTGTTCAGAAAAAATTTGGTACTGCCTAAAATCCATTGTATAATGGTGAGAAATGAAGGAATGACTCACACTAAGGGTAATCATATGTAGGCACTTTACAGGTATTACTTTATTTAATCTGCCTAATAGTCCTTTGTTAGGTACTCTTGGTTTTTAAGTTTACATATGAATAACGGAGCCTCAGAAGGTTTAAGAAACTGGCATAAGGCCACACAGCTAGGTAACACTAGAGATCAAATTTGAACTATAGTGTATACTTTAAAAAGTAAGCGTTCTGGTTTCTAAGGGAGCAAATGCAGTTTTGAAGAGAGGGGAGAATGACAGAGGAAAAAGAGAAAAGTAATAAAGTAGAAAGTAGTGGTGGAGGTAACAGTGGTAGTAATGCTAGTTTTTGCTTTTAATCAAATAAAATCAGGCAAAGACATTTTACTTTTGTAGGAGAAAAAAATTGAGCTGGAAATCAATTTCTGAAGGCATGAGCTAGATAGACTCAGAAGCTGATATGGTGAATATTTAACAGATGATAGCTACAGAAAAGTGATAGGAAAAGGTATAGTTTAATTAAATTAGGTAACGTTCATTGACCACTTAGTTCCTGTTGGGCAGTATGTCAAATGTCTGGCACAGCTGTCACGTAAGCCTCTCAACAACTGTTTGTGATGTTGTTCTCATTCTATTGATGACGAACTTACAGTTGCTTAGTTAATACATTGTCAAGTGGTAGGGAGAGGATTTGAACCATGACTCCAGGGCTCAACTTCTTCTTCTTTTTTTTTAGCAAGGTTTTATTTTTCCCTTTATCACTTTAAATATATCATCCCATTGTCTCCTATACTGAAGGATGCTCAGCTGAGAAATCTGCTGAAAACTGTATTGGGGCTCCCTTGAATGTGGTATGTCCTATACTACCTCTACTCTTTTCAGTATTCTTTACCTTTGATTTTATTTATTTTTATATTTTTTTATTTATTTAAGAGAAAAAAAGACACATATAAGAAAGACAAAAAGCAAAACAGACAAACAAACAACTAGAGCAAATGCACAACAGTAACATTATAGGTTTACAAAACAGGATGATATAAACTTGACAATGGTTGCAGTATCGCGTATTGTTATCTTCAACTCAACTTCTTAACCTCTACTGACTTAGCATACGCCAGTTTTTACCCTAGGGTGTTACCTTGTCAGACCAGGGTGTTATGCCTACCTTTGCTACTGATACCTTATGCTCCAGTGTCTTAACAGCCACTGCCACCTCCCAAGGTAAAGTGAGGAGGCACATATAGCATCAGAGAGGTAAGAGGAGGGCCCTTCATTTTGTAGTTGTGCATAGTTTTGACTGAAGCCACTGGCTTCTAGGAGGAATTTATCCTTATGAAATACAGGATAGAAGCCTTAGGCTAGCACCAGACAATTAATCTTTTTGGGCCTCATCTTTAGAACTGGACCCCTACCTACCCACAGTCTTTGCCACTAGACCACATGAGCTTACAGATCTGGGCATCTCTAAAATCCAGACCATCTAATTTCTACTTTGATCTCCATTTCCTCATTATAGCCCAGAGCACCCTGGAAGCAGGCTGTCAAGCCAGGATAAGCAGATAACATTTTAGACTAGCAGCTGATCCTATTATTTGAAGTCTGTTTTTAGCTGAAGAATTTTAAAAAGAGTGAGAGAAAATAGGGTTGGCTTAATTTACCCTCATCTGTGCTGTTCCTCTATCCACCCAATCTTTTGCAAATGAGTAATTCAGTTTAGCTCACTGATTGCCCCCTAAGGGTTGGAGAACAGGAAGGTGGCATCCTTTGCTCTGGTGGGGCTTCCTTCTGTGAGCTACGAAGTCCATGAGGCTTTCTTGTGAATTGGATTTGCCACCTTGGTTGTATTGTTTCGTGCCACTTTTTTCTCTCCTTCCTTTTAAAAAGTAAATTATATTACTGATATTCTTGATTGCATTTCCCTGCTTTACTCCAAATACTTAAAAGAAAAAATCTTCATTGTGCTTTACATAGAGGTCTAGGAAAACCAATAGGGTGATACGTGCTAATGGTTTATGTAGGCTGAAATTTTTCTTAACCGTAAATGCACTTGGTTGTTTTGCTTTTCTACCCACATGGGAGTTGGAGCAGGGAGGGGCTCCTGCTACTGTTTTGTGGAGCTCATCATTATTTTAATATCTCTCTCTGAATTCCTTTAATTTCTAAACAGTGAGTACTGGTTGGCTTGCTTTCTGGTTGTCTAACACTGGGATAGGTATCATGGGTCATTAAAGCTGGGCTTTGTGGGATTTGGTGTTTTATTTGGAAAGACAAGTTGCTCCCACGAAGCAAATTAGAGAGTTGCATAATATATTTATATAATCTACTATTAAATTTGTGTGTGGTTTAAAATCCAAGGCAGGGTTCTAGAAGGCAGAAAGAATGGAATAGTCAGAAAAAGACTGTTCAAAAAACCAGTCGAGTTCCAATTATGATAGGATGGCTCTCTGTGCTAGGTATTTTATGCTCTCGTGATCCTTTTATTTAATCACAGGAATATCTGAGAAAATGCATTCAGCTTAAAGTATTCTGTCGACCTGTAAAAATGGTGCTACACTGGGCTTGGTGGGGAGTGGAAGACAACACCCTAAGGTTTTGATTGCACAGGGCTGCCGTGGATGGGAGACACTTGAGACACCTAGAGGATTATTACAGAGGGTCTAGATTCAGGCAACATGGGTCACTCACTGGCCTTTAGTTTCCCCATCTGAAAATGAATACTTTAAACCTCTTGGAAATCAGTGCTGTATTTCCTTTTATTTAGAACTTATTCCTTCAAGAATCCCCCCAAAAGAAGAAAGAGACTGTGATGGTAGGTGGCAAGCTGTTTGTTTTCCCCCATAGCTGTTCTTTTCTTTAACTACTTACAGTATCCAAATACCTTGTTTATTTGCAAAAGAATTCTCTGAACTTCATCAAAATGGCTTAATTAGCCACCAAATCAGATTTCCTTATTGATATGTCTTTGGTTAACAATTTTACTCTCCTTGCTTTGGATTCTGATATCTGATATAAACCTGAGACTTACAGTACAGTAGGCCCCTAATTCATCTTGCTGGTAGTTCTGTGGAATACTAGGTCTTAGAGCTATTAATAGATGTCCCTTGGGAGTTGAGGGAGGGAGATTTTTCCCAGTAAATTTGGGAAATGTTGAGTCAAAGAAATTCACTATGAGTCAGTATTCAGTATGTCCCAAACTTTTGTAACCATAGAACCCTTGTTTTCCAGGATCACCTTACAGGAAGATATATTAGTGCTGGCTAAAGTGCGTTTTTGATTTTACGTTAATAAAGCCAACTCATGAAATTCAATCACGAAGTGATTGGGGCTGGAATAGATGTGAGAAACTGGCCTGAAATATTTGCAGAATATTATTCAGATTAGGCCAGGAATGTGTAGAGCCATTATTCTGTAATGCTGCTTTGAACAAAATCTCATATTTTGCATCTGGTTTTAGTCAGTGCACACTTGGCATTAGATGCCATGTGATTTTGTAGGACAGCTATATATAAAGATTGGCAGTACCACTCAGGTCAGACTGGAGAAGCCAAAGTTTCATTGCTGTATAAACCAGTTAGCCTCACACAGGGGCTGTGTGTTATCTTCTTCATCCGGATGAATGTTTTTCAACTGCATTCCCAGAGAGAGGGAATGAAGTCAAAAGAAACTGCTAGAGAGCTGGGGATGGGGGGATGAATGTGGCTGGGTAAATTGTAGTTTGAGGGGCCGGGAAACAGTTTTGCTACTTAAATCCCCAAACTGGAAAACGAAAGTTTGAGTATCTTGAGTCTTTCTTCCTATCTCGACTTTCCATGCTCATTTACATTTATTCTCAGAGGTATGGTTGTAAGCACAAAGGTGACTTTTTAGGATGATTAAGAGTAGAGACTAAAACAAACACATGTAGCCCACTGGGGATATTCCCAGGCCTCTGCCCAACTCTGACTGCCTGAACCACATGACGTTGAGTCTTTCGGGGCATTGAGTCATGTTCCTCAGTCACCAAGTGCAGCTTTTTTATTTCATGAGAAAGCAGGAGCTCTGGCGTGGTCCTGTGACTCTAGGAGCGCATAAGCTACTTAGTGCTGGAGTCAGAACTCAGTTCTCCTGATGCCCAGCGTCCCTCCCATTTCACTGCTACCAGCTTTTCTCATCAGTTTCCATGATCTGTTAACATACTTTTATAAGTTTAACCAAACGTGTCCAAATTCTAACTACGATCGTACCAACATGGTAGTGACTTACCTGTAAACCACATTGTACATGAGATACAATTCCTCTAATGTCAGAAAGAAAATTAAGGAGGGGAAAGACATTATCTCATGTATCACCTGCCCTAAACTTCATAATAAAAATATGATAAATGAAAATAGTTATATCCATTCACTACATAGACGTGTGCAAGTTGAATTCAAAGTTGATTAAGTGATTTGATTGGAAATAATTGATATCTGTCTAATTTTTCCTAAATAGATACTTCAGAGTCTATAGTTGACAGGTACTTATTGGTCACCTATTATATGGAAAATGCTTCATACAATATTAAAAATTTTATTTATCTGAATTAGTTGCATTAAACTCTGAATATGCTTTGAAAAGAGCAACTTTCAAGCCTTAGTAGTTTCATGGAAATCTTTTCCAAATGAGGTAGTATGTTAAAAAAAAAAAACTAGGTAAAAATAGTCAAATGGCCATTTTAATGTAGTTACATAGTTACAGTCAGGCTCACTGTATTCCTAGAAATGCTCTCATCTATGTTTTTATTTTTAATGGCCAAGGCATTTCAGATCTATCCTTACGTGGATAATTATGGGATACTCAGAAAGACTTTAAGATGACATTTTCGGTTAGTTGTTTATGGCATGCTCAGGAGGTATGTGTTTGTGCCCAAAGCTTGAAAATAGCAGCCAGAGAAGTGTGATGCATTTCTAATTTTAATACGAATCAAAGACAGAATTCACACCTGGCTGCAATCATGTAACTTTTGTAAAGAAAATGGATGTCTAAATAGTGTTGTCCTTTCCTATGGGTGTTCAAGTGCTGATTGCCAGAATGGCTCTCTGGTGCTCTGAACTAAAGACTTCCACTACAACCTTTATTGGTTTCCTCTTTCCTACTTCTCAAGTCTGGGATTAAAACATACCACTTGAAGGCTCCAGTCTGTCTTTTTACCTCCTCACCCACTGTCCACCTCCACCTGTAGTCTGTTCATCTCAAATTGTTAGCTGGTCCTGGGTTTGTAGGATTTGTTGTCCCTGTGCTCTTGTCTGGTTCATGCCACTCCTCCCTGCTGAGTGTGTTTCCTTCCATTCTGTGCCTGTATCTCTTTGATCTTTAGGATCCTATAAAATACCACCTTTTCCTGTGAGATCTGCAGGTATAGTATATTTTCTCTGGTTTCTAAATTCCCCCACTGCCTTATCTCTACCATATTACATTCCTTATACTGTTCTAGCTTTAAATACAGTGACTTAAGTGGCTATTCTCTTCCTCGAAGGCAGGATTCATGTTAAATTCAGCCTAATCTCTCTTGTGTATAGTACAAGGCCTTGCTCATTGGAGACAATAAGTTTGTTGAATGACACTACTTCCCTTTTCATTCATTCATTCATCCAAACAAATGCTTGTTATTAACAACTTTTGTATTTGATAATGCTTCAAAAAGTATCACTTGAATAGATGTAGCTTGGTTTTTGATTATGTATGTGTGCATCGGTAGTTTATACTTAGATATATTTATTGGGCAAATACACACAAATATCTTAGCATAAATCTGTTGGAAATGATAAGGATTAAGTAGTGATAAAGCTAGCACATTTTGAGTGGTTGATATAGTTGAGGATGTTCCTTAAACTCATTGTCTTAGTTACTTTTCTTATCTTTGAGACATAAGATTGAACACCCACAAGTTAAAGGAAGAAAGGTTTATTTTTAATTCACAGTTTTTAGAGGTTTCAGCCCATAGTTGGCTAACTTCAAGGAAGGGCAACATGGCAGAGAGGCATCACAGAGGAGAAATGGTCTATAACATGGCATGCAGGAGGCAGAGAGGCAGCAACATGGAGTTTCCCTTTCGCATTTATTTCATTCAGGCTATAAATCTTGTTGCTTGATACTACCCGCACCCAGGGTGGGCCTTCCCATTATCCACACCCAGACCTATGCTAACCCAGTGGACTAATTTAGTTACCACACACCCTTAATCCATATTCACACACCCTAGATCCAGCCACTTCCAAAAAGTCCCACGTATGAGTGCCTGAGGCTTTGGGGGGACATCTAGATAAAAGCCATAGCATTCATTTGTATGTATTGTGTCAACTAATCCTTATAATGACACTAGCAAATTGCTAGTCTCCCTGCCATTCCCAGCCCCATTCCCTCATAATGAAACTGAACATCAGAGAGATCAAATGACTTTCCATAGGTGGCACAACTGGCTATTTCCAATGATCGGCTTTGAACCCAAGTCTGTCTATAGCCACCTCCTGACCATCTAAAACTCATTTATTTCGAGTGCTGTAATAGCCGTAACACTGCAAAATTCAGCATGAAACTAAATCTCACAACAAAGTAAAAAGAATAAAAGACTTTAGGATAATCACAACAGTAATTTTTAATAAATGATATTATCTATTTTCCCAGGTCACAGAACCTCAGAAGGAGCAAAACTAGAGTCAGGTCATGTGTGGAGGCAGGTTGTTAGAAACAAGCTAACAGCAGACAGCAGAAGTGACAGCTGATGGCCTCATGTCTGGGGGCACAAGTACAATACCCAAGAAGCAGCCATGAAACTGTGTTACTGTGCAGCACGTTAATGACTCTTCATAATGGTGGTGGCTCTGAGTCATCAAGAAAGACCTGACAGTTATATGCAATAAATTATGTGTAAAGCAATAGGAAGCGTGTAACACATTCTTGAAATACTTCAAAGCAGTTGGAGGACCACACTATTAAAAGATTTGACTTCAATTTTCTGGGGGGCTTCTTTATTAATATCTCTCACTACCTGAAGGGACATGTTCAATGAGCAATTACTGAGGACACGGTACATGAGAAGTCATTGAACATGTGTACAGATATCAGAATGAGTTTTGGTATCTTACTGCTTTGATATGATTTTTTAAAAGTCCTTTGAAGGACCATACAGTTCTTTTAGTTAAATGCAAATTCATTTCCTGTTTATCCCACTTATCAATCTTTGGCCTTTGTAATTTTCCTTCCTAATTCCACAGGCAGAGATTCCCTAGAATGTTGATCTGTAATAACAAGTATTAATGCCCTTCCATAAATGCATCTGGTTTTCTGGTGTGTGTGTGTGTGTGTGTGTGTGTGCGTGTGTGTATTTCAATTTCCAAACAAACAAGCAGGAACACAGGACCTGTTATCAGTAGAGAATAATATTCCTTCTTGATTGAATGTGGAAGGACAAGTCTTGAGAAAGAGCTCATTGTACAGCTTCAGTCCATAGGGGCTGGCAGTGTGGGTGTCTGATTCTCTTCTCCCAGGTCTCAGGAACTCACCAGCGCTTCTTTAGTTCCCGGATGACTAGGATGAGATCCAGTCTTTAATGGGGCCCAACTGGCATAAGATCTATATTCTGGGAAAAGGGCTGGAGAAGGTTTATTTAAAAAATAAATTACAGAATAAATAAACCCACAATAACCAAAGATAGTTGAATCATATTTACTTTAGTCTTTCTCTCCCTATTCTGTTATTTTGAAAAATATGCTCATTGCTGTTTTCTTTTGTATAATTAACTGCATTGACTGAGGATCTCGCATAGCGTCTTGGTCAAAAGAGCTGGGCAACATATTTATTTTGAGTATTTAAGAAGGATACCAGGAAATTTGTGACAGCCAAGTTGAAAAAAAATACATAAATATATATATTATAATGAATTTTGAATAGAATGATATTTAATTTTATGGTGCTGGGGATCAAACTCGAGATCTCAAGCATGGTAGGTAAGAACTCTACCACTGAGTTACACCTTTATCCCTCATAATTGCTTTTCTGTAGATTCATAAGGGAGTTTATTGAATCTTTATTTGCCATGGCTAACGATGGCATAATATGTATTCTTTCAGTGTTCAACAAGCACTTACTGAAGGCTTGTTAGTTCTGAGGCCCCATGAAACACTGATGACACAAAGAAAACAAACAAGGCTATGGGTGTGTCCTGCTGGGGCTTATATTCTAGTGGTGGGACATAGACAATAAATGGGAGGCATATATCCACATGTCTCCACTATGTTTCCGTGTCTGTGTCTATACTGGGGAAAATTGCAGACGGTGTTTGGAGACACTGCCGACTATTCACAGGCTAGAGCTGAAATTCCCTGTTTAATTCAGTTCATGAGACGAGTTTCCAAAGTCTCCTCTAACATTCATATAAAAAGTTTATCTTTGGGAATTCATGTGGCCCAACATATTTTGCTAAACATTGGTTTAGAGCTATTTTCTTGAAAGGACAAAAGGAAACCAGAATGTTTGTGAAACAGTAAATGCCTCTACTGGCTTTCTCTCACGTTCCCTGAGAAATCATATGCTGCCTTTGAGACAGGCAATTCTTGGGAATGAAAGAATCTGTGTTATGAAACTTGGAGAACTCTGATTAGGGAGCAAACCAAAATACACTGAGGAACTACGAGGCACCTTCTGATTTATGCTGCGTCCTCTTCAGGGGAATAGAGTATTATAGAGGTTCAGCTAGGACCGGCTCCAAGAATATGCACTTTTTATATCACAGCTTACTGTAGCAGCTCCTGAAAATAATATTTTTAAAATGTGTCTAACTACAAAAAAGTGAATGTTTCAGAGGGAAGGGGAGATTGTCTTGCTTATTTGGTCACTAGTACGGTGATGTCTCTTTAAAATCCTTAGATTGATTTGGTTTCAAAGCTTTAATTATGCTTTTAGGTTACAGTTTTCTTATTTAAGTGTCCGCTTCATGTCCATCAGTCAGCACCCCCTGCCTGTCTCAAAAGAGATGGGTATTATCACCGTAATTGAGGAAGAGGGAGAATGCTGTGAGAATTATTAATACATAAATTAAAAAATTAATCTGCAAAGCACTTCAGGGTCCCAAGAGAAGCACTACACAAACACAAAACATATTTAATATCATTATCGGTTCCTTCACAGAGAAGATCGGAGCTGCTACAGTATATGATTTGATTAATAAACTGAGGCATGCAGAATGATGATGGCCTAATGGGCTAGCATGATCCAGAACCTAGGCCCTGTATACCACTGCACTAGTGCCCACTTTGGGTCTTCTTTTGCCATAGTGTTAATGATTTTTCCAGAGAACAAACTTTTCCTTCTTTCTACCAATCTTTTTTGAATCTTTGCTTGTTTGGGACTTTTTTTTTCTTTTAACTTTTTAGTATTAAAGGTGATCAAGGTTAAGATATTAAATCCTAAGACTAGTAATGAAAAAAATCACTGGGGTGTTTTTCTAATAATCCCAGTTAATTTTTGGTTTTGTGGCTTGGAACTTGCAATTGCATTTATTTCATATAGTCCCATTAGTTACAAAACATGCATAGAAGCTTATCCTGGAATTGTTCTTATTTTGCTGGGGAATCATTCTTGTCTTACCTTTACCAATGAGAAAAGTTTCTGTGGGTCTTTAGAATTTTCCCAAGACATTGGGAAGACTGGAGACACTGAGGGTATAATCTGTGCTAAAGACAGTTGCAGGGTGCAAAGTCTGTGTGCCAGGAATTATGAAAAAACAATAAACATTGTAAGGAGAGACACTTGTGGTTGTGTAATAGTGGTCATTAGGTAGGTCAATGTGTGGCTTTTAATTAGTTCCTTGATTATATTTCCTAACTTTCCTGAAACTCATTATCCTCATCTATGGACCAGGTAATATCCATACCTGCCCCTAACACTACAGGATATGAGTCACTGACACAGTTTAACATAGTGCTTGACAAATCATAAGAGCACAGTGAAAGGTCATTTTTGCCAGAGTCATCGCTGAGGTCATCTCCATCATCAATTTGGGGAGACTAGAGTGATACATATAATAAATGCAATTGCCTGTCAGAGAAGAAAGCAATTCCAAGACTTGCCCTTTCCCCCTGTAATTCTACAACATGGCCATTTGTATTTTTAAATACTAGGTATTCTCAATTGCCTATAACATGGGCCATATTTTTGAGTTTATATGAGGCTTTGTATGACCAGTTTGGAGAGTTGTCTTCCCTGTTTCCCTTTTCTGGGCTTCTGGACTTTGTAGGTAGCCTCCTTGGAGTTTTGCTGCCTTGGGCATAGCTGCACCATCTATAAGTGTCCTGTCTCCTGACTCTAGTTCTTCTGTCAGAAATGGCCCATTTGACCTTTTCTTTGCACCCAGAGGCCACAGTGAACATCCCTCACCTGGCTGTCCAGTGGTCTTTTTTGGTCCTGTGTTCTGAGCCTGGAGAAGAGGAAACATTGACACGGGTAGCTCAGAGTCAGTAGAATTGTCACAGACAGCATGTCATTGATGTGATTCCTTCCAAGCACGTATCTAATTCTTCCATAATTGCATGGCATACATATTGCTCTGAGCTGATATTATTCTACTTTTATTTTTAAAATAGCTTTAGTATCTTTTCTTGCAGCAGAATTTCTGCATATGTATACATTTATTTACTCCATAATATTTATATGATTATTTTCTATGTAAATATAAGGAATTAATACATGTACATGCATGCATTCATGTAAAGAAGATATAAAAAATCACATCTAAAGTTGTCAGTTTAGGAATAAATACACTAAACTTTTAATGTAGCTCTTTTGTGGTCTATATTTTTAGTATTGCTACCTTAACATTTTTTAAAAAAGCTTATCACTTCTCACTGGAATCATGGACCTTGAGACATGTCCTTTTTTCTTACCATTTGGATGACATAAAAGCAATAGTCCCAAATTCACCCTGAGACCCAGCAAGTGAACCAATTGCTAATTAATGACAATTTAGGAAATAAGAGTTAAATATTACCAGATTAAGATGAGTAGACTTGTGTATAAGGACTACTATGCCTATTAGTAGAATTGTGATCTAATTTGCAAATGCATATTGATTCAAAAGGTACTTTGAAAATATGTGTAAGGTATTTTCACAACTTGTGTGGGTACAAATATGAGTTAGACTGTCCTTGATCTCAGGGACTATCTAATGGGAGACAGAAAAAATAGGAAACTCTTTATGGCACAAAACAGAAAAGACTGTTAAAGTTATAGTATTAATGCCACAACTGTATGGATTCCTACAAATTATAAGCAATTCAGACTTGTAGGATTTTGTAAAACTTACTGGAGTAGAACACATGATCAGGGTTTTAGGGAACAAGTTAAATAGGGGAATGTTTAGGCAAAGAATGATAGAAACAGCAAAAGATGTTAGGCAATGGTAAGGTATGTTTATGCACTCCAGAATATAGAAGGGCTTGGACTAGAATAAGACTAGAAAGGGAGATAGCTTGTCAGACTTTGGAGCACCCTGAATATTAGGTGGGCCAATGAGTTTCGATTGTATCTGGATTGGCAAATAGGGTGATAGAGGATTTAAGTTAGGGCATAAGATGATGAGATTGCATTTAAAGAAGATAATGTTTGGCAGGGAAAGTAGAGGTAGAGAAAGACAATTTAAAAGCCATCATAGCATTTTGATAATCTAACAAAGGGTATGGCCTACACAGGAGAAAGTGAAGATACAAAGAGTAACCAGGGCGTCTAGCAGAAACATAATCAACAACCCCAAGTGTTCTATTTTGAGTGTTTTGAGAGTGTTTCCTTAATGAAGAGAGGGAGCACAACAGTAAGGAAGATAAAAGCAGTAACGGTAATAAGGTAGTAGCTGAGACCACTGGCTGTGTTGAGATTGAGGCATCAAGAAGATATTTGGGGAGATTCTGGGTGCTCTGAAATAAAACTTGGTGCTTGGACAAAGGGATCATATCAACAGGTGTAAATTTGGCAGTACAGCTGAGGCATTGAGTGAAGTCAGGAAGTATGCATAAAAGGCAAGCTGGCAGAAAAATGAAGCAAATAGAGAAAATCAAAATAATTATCAACCAACAAGTAAGAGACGAGTTTGGGAAAAGTCTTATTTACAGTCAAAAAAAAGTTTTATTTTTAAGTGTTTCAAATAGTATCAGTTAACTGGCCTTTCTCTCATTTTATCTCTAATCTGAATCCCACAAAGATGAATTATAAAAGATACTACCTTTGCAAATCTTACAGCTAGCATCACAAAAGTTAAGCATATAAAGCCTTCCAAGGAGGGAGAAAGTAGTGTTGGGCAGTTTTAAATTATTTACTTCTAGAGTATTTGTTTGGCTATTTTCTATTTAAGAAGTTAAAAGAGTGAACCTGTCCTCTAATCACCTAGAACAGTATTTGCTAAGGTGTTAAAAATGTTCCCCCATACAGTACAGGGGACAGTTTTGGATTTCATGTAGATATTAAGTAGAATTAAATCACGTAGTGGGAGAGTTTTCTTTTTGTTTCTCTTTTAATCCTCTGATTTATGTTAAGGGAGAGTCTCAGGAGGCGCCAACAAGTTTTTAACAGTTAATACCAACCTCTGTTCTCAACAAGCTGCTTTGGGTTCTGAGTTTCCAACTAGAATTAAATAGCATGTGAATTTTAAAATCACTGTGTACAAGACAGTTGTAGTGGAACACACTTGTAATCCCAGCACTCTGGGAGGCTGAGGCAAGAGAACTGCAATTTCAAGCCTACCCTGAGTGGCTTAGTGAGACCTTGTCTCAAAAGAAAAGATTAAGAAGGGCTGGGGATATAACTGATCACTGCATGCAATCCCCAATGCTGAAATTGTGTACAAATTGTGTACAATTATTTCTTATTTGGAGATACTAGTGTTTTAATTATGGTAGCAATGTAAAGATTTTCTTATAAAATGAAAATTTTAAACATGTTACTCAATCAAAAAAAAGATTATGCACCTGCATAGGTGATGTGCACCCATCATGACAATGAGAAAGTAGGAGTGCAATGCAGAATGTTGAGAAATGTTATGGATTAAAAGCTGGTGGGCAACCTAACACCAGCTGAATTAAATTGGCATGGTGCTGAGTACATATGGCCCACCTGAGGAGAGTTGCCAGCATAAATAGAGACATGGAGAAGAAGAGTGAGGTGTTGTGGATTCTCCTAAGTGTTGCTGTTTCGAGCCATTGGTTCTCCTGGAGGAGCTTGTTGTGCTGGCTTCCCCAATATGAATTCAGCCATTATCATTGGAGGAGCTTGGGACCTTGTCACTGAGAGTGGCTTCGGTTCACTTCAGGGAAGCTTTGGTCCTTACATTGAGCACTGCTTCCTGGCTCTGGAGCGGAAGATGTGTGTTGTTTAATCTCCAGGAGAAGGTTGTCATGCTGGGCTTCCTGACCTGTACTCAACTGTTCTCATTGTCAGAGGAGCTTGGGACCTCATTGCATTGAAGATGGCTGTGGTACTTTTCAGGGGAGCTCTGGTCCTTATTTTGAGTGTCACTTCTTGGCTCTAGTATAGAATCCTCAAACTACGGGCACAGCTCCTTCATCCTGCTGGCTTCCACTGCTGACCTTTGGGCCTTCCTAGAGCAGATCCATAAAACAGATGGGCATGAGTCCTTGTCGTGGGCTCTAGACCCCCAGTTGGACTCACTGAAGACATCGTCATGGGCTCTAGGTCTTCAGCTGGACTCATGTGGGACACTGCTGTGGGACCCAGGCCCTTTGCCTGAGTATTCTGGGTTTTTAGTGTTGTGGACAGATTTCCTGCACTTTCTTGTATTTAACTCTGGGTGACCATCATAAAATAATAAAAATTCTGTGTCCTGTATTTAATTGTTCTTCCTGCAACCCCTGACTACAACAAGAAAAGTTAGGTTTAGTAGAGTTTGACTTCCTGCTGGCCTGCAACAGCATATAACAGTGGTCCAGGGATCTGATCTGAAGAACTTGTGTTCCAGATTCTCAGACTGAAATCTCATCATTCTCCTAAAACATGAGGTCATTTTTGAAGCCACTAGACTTTTCTGGACTTTTCTGTCCTTAGCTATTAAAATGAAGGGATTATTTGTACATGATCACTAACATTGCTTCCAGCAATAATTAGATGGTTCTCTGAATTACTAGTAAATAAGCCTATGCATTCCAATGACAGAAGTTAGTGGGAACAGTTTTCCTCTGTAAGTCGTCAATATCATGTGTCAATGCTACAGACTGTTCCCAGAATGACATCCATTGTGGGGGGAAATATTAACTAATTCATTCTCTTGTGATGACTCAGATTCTAACCTCATTTATGAAGGGTACTTGTTTCAAGAAGGAATATCTGCTTTAGTTAGAGTGATTGATTAAAATTGAAAATGAAATCGTAAATGAAAACTTGCGCGTATTTCCTGAGCACCGTGCTTTAAGCTAGAATTTCTCTTTCATTGGTAGTTTCATATATAATCAATTTATAAAGACCATAAATTTTGTCCTTTAGTGTTGCAACTCATAAGCAATAAGTTTTTCAATTTAAAAGTTTCTCATCTGTCTAATTACTAATATCTTCCCATCTTTTACAATTTGTTCTCTCAGGAAAAGGGAGGGAGAGGGAAGTGTTTCTGACTGGCTGAAAGTTCTGCTAATTATCATTGGTAATGGGTGTTATTCTACATCTTAAGTAATTCTTGAAAATAAAACCATGGCACTTATTTGATATATGACAACATGGCAGTTTTTACCTTCAAAAACACAGCAAAGGACCAGGCAATAAATGAAAAATGGAGATAACGAGGGAATGGAAAAATAATAAACACATAGCCTTTAGATTTGAAAATTTTTAGTTTATTTCTACTAGCTTAAAAAGTTTCCACATAAACAATTTTTCTCAGTGAATAAGAGAAGGAAGATTTGTTCCTTCTTCCTCTACCTTCTTTTCTTCCTTCTCCTTCCCCTTCTCTTCTTTCTTCTTTGACACTGGGAATTAAACCAAGTGCTTCTTGCATGCTAAGCACATGCTGTATCAGAGTTACACCCCAATCCCCTATCCCATTTTATAGGGTTATTCTACAGATAACAAGGGAAGTATTATATAAGCAATTTAACCATTTTGAAAGTCTGCTTTCACATTTGAAAAAAGGAATTATAAACACACCATTGAACTGGACAGTGTAGTGCATACATGGAATCCCAGTTGAAGAAGGAGGATCACAGCTGTAAGGTTAGCCTGCACTACTTAACAAGACCTTGTCTCAAAAACAATTAATACAAAAGGTTGGAGGTGTAGTTCAGTGGTGAAGTGCCTCTGGGTTCAATCCTTAGTATCAAAGAGGAGAAAAGACAGACAGACAGCAGACAGAAGACAGACCGAGAATGAGCTGTTCTGATCAAATTAGTGTTTTATGTGAAAATTAAAATCTGCAACATTGGGTAGATACTACAAAGGTCCTGAAGAAGAGTTGGTTACCAACCTTGAGCTAACACCATCTGAAGAGTTGAGATTAACATGCACTTGATTTTGGAAGATCATCTTTAATTGCTCTTCAGAACCTCTTTCCTCCCTTATTCTCTACACAATTCTAAATTTAATTTCCTGATTTCTATGCTTACAGATTATAAACACAGATTAGAAGGTACAAAAAACACCAGGAGGAAAAAGACAAAGAAGCAGAATAAAATAGAAATAATTTTAAAATTATAGCTATTTGGAGGCATTTAGAGCATGAAAACAGCCCTTGATACCTCAGTCATTACTTAGAGCTTTTCTATGTTACAGCAAGACATAATACAGGGTATTCCAAATGATGATCTTGATTTACCAAGGTTAAGTTAAATTATATATATTTTACATATTTTACAAAGCATACAGTACATTTTGAAGATTTTTCAATATGCGGAAAACCAAGTTTAAAGACAATATCCTTTGAGCTTTTATGAGTAAACCCTTATCCAAGACATTCACTCAGCCCTGAAAATTCACTGGGTCTCAAGGGATTCCACATAATCGTGGTCTTCCCAAAGCATCTTCAGTGAATAAGCTCAGGCTTTGTGTGTTCTGTGGAACAGATAAAGATATTTCTGGTTCCTAAATCAGGGTGATTTTTATCCTGATGCCTTTTGTTTGTTTCAAATAGGGACATTTGACAGAAATCATATGCAGACTTCAACTACAGCAACTTTATCACATTCTGGTTTGAGGGCAGGTTGGGTGACTCTGGGGTTGTATTTGTCTTTTCAAAGTGTCAAAGTGATTCTTTGGGTAAAACACTTGAAGTGAGCCTATTCTGCACATTAAAATGAAAGTCTTTTCTCAGTTATCCCCATGAGAACAGCAGAAGCATAAATTAGTGTAAACTCATTACAGACTGTATACAGGATCCACTGTGTACAGCCCTAGTATCACAAATGATGGGCTAAATGCATTTGAAAGGAATCAGAGTGGGCAATGTCTAACATCATAGAGAGGGAACATGGAGAATCCAGCCTCTCAGAGGTCAACCAGTCAAATACCAGGGCTGGATTTTTCAAAGAACCAGATAATGCCCGTTTTATGGCCATTAATAACATTTTAGTTATGTAAACAGAGATAAGAGTAATAAAAAGTAAATTCTGCTTCACAGTGTAATCTGATTGCCAACAGAGTTCAGAAATGAACTTTCTCATTGTGCACGTGGCCCTGCATAATGGGCCAGCGACCACTCTGCAGCCCTCTCCACACTTTCCACCTCCCTTTTATGGAGAGTCCTTAGTTATGCCAGATCTATAAGCTCTCCCAGGGAGGCAGATTCTTTGTTTTCCCCTCTAAAGTTCTTTGATTGAGCCTCTGGTAGTTAATGCACCAAATGGTCTTTGGGGGCATTTCATCCATGTGCTCTGCAGCTAATCAGGGTGCCTGGGCCTCCTGTTTGTTTTTTTTTTTTTTTAAACCTCTGTGTTTCCCACATGTTTCAGGGCTCAGTTCCAACACCAGGCCCATCAGCTTTGGGAGAGGCATGGCAGAGCTCAGCTCTGATTTGTGTGTCTGCTTCAAACAGAGATTTTCCAAAGGATATCCTGTAGTAGATAAATCATTTCATTAGCCCAGGTTCCCTTTTCAAACCAGGAAGCACAGTGCCTAGTATGTAGGAAAACTCAGATAATGTTGTTATGATTGTATTTAGAGCGCTTGTAAATATTGTTGCCTGTATCTTTTATACAGGTCCTACCAAGATTGTGTTTAAACATGGAGGGGTTAATGATGTGTGTTAAAGCTTTGTTTATGGAGAGCTGGTAGGCAAGTTGTGAAATAAGTCTTTTACACATTGCAATGACCATTTTTTCCCCCAAAAAATGTCTCCTCCAGTTGATTACGCCTCATGCCATCCGTGTGCAGACGCCTCCTCGGCACATCCCTGGTGTTGTGGAAGTTACTTTGTCCTACAAATCTAAGCAGTTCTGCAAAGGCACCCCGGGCAGATTCATTTACACAGGTAAGCACCACTGCAGGCAGTGAACACACAGCGGCTGGGCCCTTTGGGGTCCTTTAGTTTACCTTGTATGTATGTATACTTTTTGAAACACTAGTTTCTGTTAAGATGTACTTTATTTTTCCCTTTGACCCACTGAATTGGTATTATTATTAATTCATCTAGTCTTCCATGTTGAATGGCAGGATCTGTTGAAATAATTGGACACCTAAAGAAGCAGCATGAGAAGTAAGCGAAGGAGAAGGAGGTGTAGACAATCGTGTGGTCTCTGTATATTAAGCCAGCTTTTGGGGATTTGTTTGCTTTATGGGATGGAGGTGTGATTTAATGAACCGTACATTTTAGTATACTTAATTTTAGCCTGCACATAGCATTTTTATTAAACACAGTGGTAATTTTATATTTGATTCTGGGTTGGTGTTTTCTTCCTCAGTGAGCTGCATTTTGTCCTCTGAAAACAGTCTTGGCACATGGACTTGCCTTGTGGTAGGAAGCTAGGGTTACAGGGTGACTGTGAATTCCCTGCCATCACATGGAGCAAACCAGGCAGGATCTGGAAAGGCAGGATGTGGGAACATGCCCAGTGCATAGTCCGAGTGCCCCCAGATTGTAGTCTGCAAACCAAACACTCAGGTTTTTTTTTTTTTTTTCCCAAGTCAGATTCTGTTATAGTATTTCTGGGTAAAACCTGGGATTCTTTATCCTTAAAGGCAAAGGCAAGGCTTATGGTGCTGGGCAAAGGATCACACATAGAGTACTGAATCTTTGTCATCTCTGGCTAGTCGTCACCATTAACTGGTCCCAGATCTCCTTCTCTACCCAGTAAAAGATGATAACGCCAGATAAGGACAGAGGGAAAGTTGATTTCACAGAAAGACATCCAGAGCAGTGAAGGGATCGCTCTATTAACACATTCTAATTATAACCAAACAATTAAAAGGACAGATTTTATTTTGCTGTGACATTCTACCTGAAGACATCCTTCCCTTGCATTTTAATACTAGAAACAAAACTGAACATTGTTTTTAGTCGCTGTCTCTCTCTGTCTCTCGCTGTGTCTTTCTCAAAATTATAAAAACAATGATTGCATCCTGACCCTTGGAAATGCCTCCCAGCCCTTTAAACAAAATGCAGGTTTGGTGCCTGCCTGACGATTAGTTTTAGTTAATTGAAAATTATAGGATTGACCCAAGAGGAAAATTTTGTTTGCACTCCAATCACTTTTACAAATTAAGGAAAATTACCACAATTTTGTTTAGCTAAGGTTTCACACTGAGTTCAAGAAATTAGCTCAGCCATCCCAACAAAGTCAGCACTTTGTTAGTGAGCACTTGAAAAAATAATAGTCTATCTGGAGTTTTGTGGTGTATACAAACGAAGCATAGAGAAAGCTATGATGCTTTATAGAAGTAGGCCAAGTGTTTTTAATTAGGCTCATTGGTTCAGTGTAAGTTTTGAAGAACAATCAAACTAGCAGATTAGCTGTTTCTTTTAAGGCTAGGATTTCTTGCCATTCATTTTTCCCATGAGAACTTCCACATAGCACTATTTTTTTTTTTACAAGCCTCATTATGGGCTTGCAGGAAAAGGACCAATTGAAATTTCTGATACTGTAACATTCCCCACCATCATTCCAATGGATGGGAGTTTTTCACAATGTTCCTCACTGAACTCGGTGTTCTGGAACATATTACAAAACCACAGAGGCCAAATGTTTTCTCTGAGGAGTTTGGACTCTGTTTTTGGCCGAAAACATTTAGGCCTCACTGACTGCTTATTTACTCTGCTATTATGAACAAGAAAAAGGAGAAGAAAAAGAAGAAAATGCTTGAGTGGTGGGAGGTACAAGAGGCAACCAGCCATGGTTTCCGCTTTGATGACAATGTCCCTGCCCATTCATGGTTCCATTTTGTGGTCAGGTCTCATTTAGAAGAAATTATTTTTAATCAGTGTTCAACAAAATATCCCCTAGAGCCACCTGGCCATAAAAGTTTAAAAAAAAAACCCTTCATCCCCATTAAATTACTTAAGTTCTCAAAAGAAAATAGCAAGGGACCCATCATTATTTTGAGTTTTTTTTTTAACCATTAAAAAATTGCCGTCAATTTAAGAAATCACAACTTGGAAAGCCTGTTTCATACTGGAATTAAGATCCAAGATAAAAGTGGTAGATTTGCAAATCTAGGAAAGTAAAGTAGTTAAGGAGCAGAATGATACATTGGTGCGTAGACATAAGTGTCCGTGCCTAAGAAATTTAGAGTAGGGGAAAATGCTCCTGGTCATCCTGCCTCACACTGTGGGCAACAGGCAAAAAGGCTTTGCTTTTTAAGTATTGAGAGAGAGAGAAACAGACAGACAGATAGACGGGGTGGGGGGAGAGAATGCACTTGAGCATATCATCTCCCTGTAATGGAAAAATAAAAATTTGAAGATGCTGACATGAAGAGCTCCTTGCTGCTCTGGTTAGCTGTTGATAGTCACTTTGATATCATATTTCAAAAAGAAAAGGGGCATCTCTGTTAATTGGTGAAACCACAAATACGCCTCATAATCACATTAGCATTAAAGGTGTTTGCGAAGGACCCCTTTTTCACAGCTGGGGCTACTGTCTCCAGTAAGTTGCTCAGTTTACCTCTCTTCTTGTCACCACTTTCTAGTGAAGTACGGAGCGAGGCCATAAAACCTCTCTGTTCTTGAATCCAAACAACTACTCAGACCCCCATATAGGTCCTGCACCCCTTCTTTTTCTACTCACAGAAATGTACACTTTGTTTCTTTTAAATATCCATAGTGTTTCAAGATGTGAGGCTTACTTTTCTGGATTAGGCAAGCTAAGGCTCTTGTTTCTTAGTGGAATTCCACGTGCAGTTTTTCCTTTAAAAAAATGTGGAGCTGAAAACAAACCCCAAAATTAAGGCACTATGACTGCTTTCAGAATGTGCAGGAGAGTTTGGGTATGTGAATGTGGAAAACTCTAAAGGTTTACATAGTAATTGATTTATAATTATTAAAGCACTGAGAGAGGGGGTGGGGGACAAGAGCAGTGCAAGTGGCGGGTGGGCAGGGGCTGGCTGGTCTCCTCTCCTCTATGCAAATGCACACAGAATTTTTGGGGAAGGAGGAAAGAATCGGACTAAGCGGACTCCCTGCAAGCTGGCTCCACTTGGGTGAGGATGGTGAGCGCTGCTCGCGTAAGGAATTCTCAACAGCCATGTGTACAGTGTTCTTACGTTTGCCCAGTAAGAATCAGAGGAAGGAATTCCAACTCAGTTAGTATAAAAAAAGCTTGGTAGTATTTTCCAGGTCTTATTTTATTATGTTCAATTATTCTTATGTAGATCAGAGCAAGGCGGGCCTTAAATTTTAAATAATGATCCTAAGAGAAGGAAGTAAAAACACTTTCTAATCACAAGATTCTCTTGAAAGCCCCATGATCATGTGGTCCATCCCTCAATCCAATAGGAATCTCCACTGCCATCTGGGGGTCTCCCTCATGCTTTTATTATTCTCACAGCTTGCTTCCTTGAAGTCATTAAATCTTTAAGTGAATTGGATCTTTTAAAACCATGATCTCTCCTGCTAAGCCCCAAGTGTCATTGGATCTGTTAAAAGATTTTTAGGTGATCTTAGCTACTTTACAGTTCTTAGACTTGGTTTTCATGATAAGAAGTAGCCAAATCCAAGTGCAGATTTTGCCCTAATGCCAGTGGCTCTCAGAGAGGGCTCTGTCTGGGGACAGTCTGAGGGCAAAAATGGGCTTTCGGATGATGTTTGAGCAGTGCAGGTGTGCCAGGAGAGCTGTATTCTACCTGCTATCCCAAAAGTTGGCACAAGTCAACCACAGCTAAAAAGGAGCAAAGTATGAGTATAGTAGCATGAACAAGATTTTTATAAATGTGAACATAACACTTTCTTTATATACTGCTCTATTTTCTGTTGCTAAGGCAAAATACCTGAAGCTTAGTCCTTATAAAGAAAAGAGGTTTATGTAGCTAATACTTTTGTAGGCTTAAAGTCCAAGATCAAATGGTCTCATCTGTTTGGCTTCTGGCGAGGGCTCCCTGGGCTGCCTCACACTATGGTAGACGGCAAGGTGGTTGGAGAGTGTGCAAGAGGGATCACATGGCGAGATAGCCAGAGGGATTCAGAGGTCATGCTTACTCTTTTTGTAACAACCTACTCTTACTGGAACTAACCAAGATCCTTCAGAGCTACACTAATCCCTTCCAAAGGCTGTGCCTTCAGTAGCCTAATTACTTTCCACTAGGTTTCCCTCCTTAATATTACATTGGTCACCAAGCTTCCAGTCCCTGAACCTTGAAAGACAAATGACATTAGAATCTTAGCAAACTTATAAGAACTATTTGTTCAGGAATGGCCTCAAACAATATATATTCTGATAAGGCAGTCCTAAATTATAAAACTCTCCAGAACTTTACGTGACCCTCTTTCCATCTCAAACTCCTGCCTGTTTTCTGCGGGTAATAGCACACCAACTCCCTGTCAGATGTTCAGGTTACAACCAGCTACAAGTCCAGGTTCAAAAGGTTTCAGGCCAGAAAGTGCTGTTTTTAGTTCTTAGAACTCTCCTGCACAAAATGAAACCTACCACCTGGCTATGAACAAAGTCGTAGTTTTAAGGCAGAAATGAGTTAAAGCCTAAAGAATCTCCCCTTCTTTAGCTTTTCTTCATACTCTAGTTCATTGCCATGTTAAGCTACTGAAAAGTCACTCTCTTATTATTGCAGAGAAACCTTCCCTGTTTGCTTACTATGCGTAACATGTGACCTACACTCTTCTGCTTGGCATTCTCAACTTCTTCTGCTCTAGGTACAGTGTTTTCTCAGCCCCATTGAAACGGGACTCCTTGCTGAGACTCAAGATCACTTCATATTCAGTTACTATGAGCACAGCAATTCCCATTTGCACCAGCATTTTCAAGACCTAGTTCCAGTTCACACTATTTCCTCTGAGTGTTCTTTGGGCACTGAAGTATAGTGAACAGAGAACAGGGCTGAGAGCAAAGAGGTCTATATTCTAGCCCCAGCTCTGCCCTTAACTGGCCATGAGACCTAAGATAAGTTGCTTACATGCATTGGACTCCAATTTCAGCAAAGTGAGCCAATTGGACTGGGTGGCTTTGATATCCCCTAATGCTTGTCTTGATTGACTGGATCTCTCTTGTTCTGTGTGCTTAGACCAGTCATTCATTATTAACTTTCTTACTCCCATAGCTCTCTTGTTCTGTTCTTAGGTAGACAAATCACAAAAAGCCCACTCACTTTGTGAAGAAATGCCCCTTCTCAATCTTACTGTTTTGTATACTGTACTGAAGCATCTTGACTTAGTCTCTACTTGAAATGGGTGTTCTCTAATGATTGATTGACATATTGCTAAGGATTAATGGGTCCTCATTGATTTTTGTGCTCTGGATGACACAGAATGTAAATAAGAGCTGTTAATTGAGAGTCTCCCATTTCCCTTGAATTTCTCATGCATGGAGCACAATAATTGGGACTTCTGTTAAAGAAAAAATGTATATTAATATTCTTCATTTTCTTATCTGCAAAATGGAGATTTTTTAAAGTACTTTTATTTAGGGAGTATATGGGTCAGTGTGGATAATGTAGGGCTGACTGTGTCTACTCCAGTTGAATGCTCACTTAAAATAAACTCAAAATAAGAAAAGCAAAGAGTAGGAGTATTGTTATTCTTGAAAAGCCAAAGAGCTGGCTAGTAGAGCACACTCTGATTTATATTATGTATGTGCTAACTTTTATCATGATGAAAGAAATTGTTTCTAGTCATTAGTATAGAAATGAGAAGATCCAGGTTTTTGTTGTGATTTTGCCACTTTCTTTTGTTACATCATGTGTTTATCTCATGAGTGTTTGCAGATTGCCTGTTCTATTCTAGGTAGTGTTCTAAACAAGTTCTAGCAATGCTCTAAAATAGTGTGGTACAAAACAAGACAGAGTCCCTGTTTTCATTGATCTTATAGTCCAACAGGGGATGTGGATATTCATAAGTTTATTGTTCCAAACCTGGTAAGTTTTCAGATAGACAATAATAGAGTTTCAGTTAAGCATATGACAAAGGAACACTGAAGAGTCAGATATATTTCCCCTGAGGAAAAGATGCAAAGCTGAGATTTGAAGCAAGACCAAAAATTAATTCAGTCATCATTGAAGGGTGGGTGTAGGGGAAACAGAATGAGTGTTTCAGCAGATAAGGCATGTAAGAAGCCATTGGATGTGAGGAAACTTGGCATCTTAGAAGGCTGCAGCAATTCCAGGGAGACTGAAGAATCAAGAATACCAATGAGAATGGTGAGTGAGAAGGTTGGAGAAGTGGACAGGGATAAGTATGTAAACCATGGGGAGGAGTTTCATGGTTTTCTTCTGGACAGTTCTTGCAGTGTCTGGAATGACACACCTGACCAGATCTACATTTCAGAAGAAAAATAACTCTTACTGAGTGGAGCACAGATCAATATGGATGTCAGAAAACATCTTAGGAGGTCATTGCAGTAGTCACAGAAAGAGATTTGGCAACTCTGAAATAGCTAATAATGGGTGGAGAGGGAATGAAGTGAGAGGATTCAGAAAGTATTTAAGAGGAAGAACGGAAAGGACTTTGAGATTGATTGAATGTGCCGTTTCAGGGAACAAAGGGTTAAGGCCACCAGATTCTTGGCTTCTTCAGCTTGATGATGGTAGGGCCATCACTTCTGTGCTTCCCAAGGCTCTTGTGATTATCAGTGAAAGAATGGGCATGAAAATGTTTTGCAAGGGGTAATATTTTACACACGTGTTAACCGTTACGAAGATAGGCCTAAGTAAGCTCACAAAGAATGGGAGAAAGGAAGGCAAGAGTGTGTTTTCTTTTTATCAGATTGTTTTCACTTAGGATTCAGCTGAAAGATGGCTGTGTAATGAACATTTGACTAGTAGTCTGCCTAACTGGTGTCCTAACTGGAAAAAACCAAATAAGAAAGAAAAATTCTCTGGCTACTCTTGTCTACATGTCTTGAATATGATTTCAAGTGAGCCATTTACACACAAAAGATCAATTCAAAGCAAAGGGAATGTTTATTCTTTCAACTTTTGAGATATGAAGAATAGGCCCCCATGTTCTCCACTGAAGGGAGTTTTGTTTCTTTTTCACAAAATGTGATTTGTTTTTTTCCTAATCTGATGTATGTTGATGCAATTGATGATTCTCAGTCTGCTGGTGTTTGTATGGGTAAATATTGTTAGTTATTGTTATGTAACGGGTCCAACAACAACAAAAATCACTAAAAGTAACCATTGTATTTCTGTGACATCTACAAAATGAAAGCCATTTCTGCCAAGAATAAAGCCAGTCTGAAGGAAGTATATTCTTTTGCATATTTTATGCATACACTTCCCAAGAAATATGACCTTTATTTCCTATTTGGAGTGGAGTGTAATCAGGACTTGAGTAGCTAGTGTAACAGGATCATTAAGAGGGATATTTTCAGTGACATTAGAGGTCTAAATGGCCACAAGGCCTTATATACAGCCTTG
Organism: Dasyprocta punctata; assembly: GCA_004363535.1. Lineage (NCBI taxonomy): Eukaryota > Metazoa > Chordata > Mammalia > Rodentia > Dasyproctidae > Dasyprocta > Dasyprocta punctata. Next base: position 312,892 of record RJWM01000017.1, read on the forward strand.
GCTTTTTCCTGTCTACCCCGAGTTAATAAGTGATAAGGCTGGGAGAGAGATAAATCACAGAAATCCCTGTCCAAAGAAAACATATTGACTACAGCCAAGCAAATAACAGACCATAACCAACGATCTCATTCATCATTCATGTAATAGGGATATAAAGTATTTCCTACCAATGTAACCGTATAGAAGGAAAAGGCAGATAAGCTTACCCAATCTAAGGCATGTGATTTGGTTATTAAGGGACATGAACTATTTGTCACATGGCTTTAATCTTTAAGATGTGTTGCCATTTCTAAACTATAAATTTCTGGTAAGGGATTAGAAAGCTATTAACAATAAAGGTAGAAACTGGGCTTTGTATGTATTCTTGCCAATGTAATGCAATACAATAAAGGCTTGAACCTCTAATCTTTTTAGGATGATATAACATGATTTACTTTTCAAAGCCAATAAACTACTTGAAAGTTTTCAAGTTTTCTTTTTGGTTATTTTTTTTAAATCTAGTATGATGATAATCCTTCAGCTTTTAAACAATGTATGTTGAATTTTCTGTAGTATCTTGGGGTAGGAAGAGGAAGGGAAACTAAATATCTTCCTATTTCTTCTTTCCTCAGATTTACTCCTAATGTTGGTGGAGGAGTATTTTTTGTTTTGTTTGTCCACATTTGTGGGATTATGGAACACCAGTCCCATTCACAGATAAAGTTAATTCAGAGATGTGGTGTTCACTGCAGCATCAAAATTTGTTTTTGATTCCTTATTGCAAAATATTACATGCTATTTTCAGATAACTCAGGAAGGACTAATAAAAAGTAATTAAAATAATACTAAAATTTGCCAATTCTATCAGTTTTTTAACATAAACAACAAATGTGAACTGTTAATATTATTATTATTGTTTCAGTAAAGGAGTTTGAATCTAGACCCTTGTGCATAGCAGGCAAATGCTTCACCACTGAGGTTCAGTTCCCAGCCTGCAGCCCCCACCCTTTTTTGAGACAGGGTCTCATTAAGTTGTCTAGGCTTGTCTCAAACTTACAATCCTCCTGCCTCAGCCTTCAGAGAAACTGGGTTTATAGATGTAGCCACCATGCCCAGTTTGCTAATGCTACTATTGTTCGTAGTCTGTCTCGTGCATTCTTTTTTCCTGTGCATGTATCTGACTTGTTATTAAAACAGTAATACCTTACCTAATATGCAATTTGCTTCATTTAACAGTGCATCATAAATATCAGATCATAATGAATTTAAAACAATTTCTAGCATTCAATGATCATTTTATGCCTCAGAGGAATTTTATAATGAAATATCTTTATCTTTACATTAAAGCATAGGTACCTTGAATTTGGGTTATCATTTGTTTATGTTCCTGGAAAATGTACCACACAGAGTCAGTAGTCCTATACCTGAATTCCTTGGAGTTGGAATGGTGAGGTAGTCACACTGGTTGGAACTTAGCAGCCATTCCTAAGTGAGTACGTGTATGTTGCTCCTAAGACCTGCTGTTGCCAGGAGTTTGGACCCAGTCCCAAAAGCACATTCAGCTACAACCAAGGGCTGGGGCCAATGAATTTCATGCATTTCCCACTGCTATGTAAAGCAGTATTGAACTTCTCATAAGTAACATGGAAATCATCTAAAACCTATACCATATCTGAAACTCAAATCTAAAACTATTAACAGTAAGTAGGTAACTGAGGTCCTTCCTTGTGCCCTCCCAAGGAGAGCAGCCTTTCCTGCAACAATGGTGGAGCCCTTTATCCTCTCCCTTTACTGGTTTTTACTCCAAGGTGCTTCTGACATCCTTTGCTCACTTTTATCCTGTTGCTCTCCTCCTTTTTCCCCCCACTGTCAGTCTTTTCCATCAGTCTTCTTCCTCTATACATTGCTGAGACATACAGCCCTCCCCAACGTTCTGCATAAGGCAGGCCCTGTCATTGGTCTACTTCTACACAAACACTTGTAGGACTGAAATGACTTCCCAGGAATTTTTAGGTAGTTAGTGGTGGAGCCAAGATTCAGACCCTAACCAAGATGCTACTGGATTTTGGGATGCTGGAGTCTCCTTCTGGAGGTGGTTTCCAGGTTTTTATGCCCTGAGCAAAGAATTGGTCAAGATATGCACAGGTCATAGCAAAGTCTTATTAAAAGTAGGAAAAGAAACAGGCTCTGTGGAGTGAGTTTGGACCAATTTAAACTAGGAAAAGAAATACATCAGACAGCAGTGATGGCAACCCTTTAAAAGACCGAGTGCCCAAAGTAACCCAAAACCTATTATTTATGGCAAAGTGCCAACAGTGCCCCTATCTACATTGTTATCTGATGCTGGGCTTCTGGGTCAGTGCTGGGGCAACTTGGCTTGTAAGCAGATAGAGCGGGTTCTGCACGCATGCTGCAACATACATGCCATAGGTTTGCCACCACTACCCTACAGCATGAGGGTGGGCCACCATGCAAGAGTGAATACAGTGGCAAAAACTCAGTGTGGATTGTCCTTTTCCTATCACCCACTCCACAGGCTGACGTTCAGGTCCAGGTTGTTTGAATTCTTGTGAGAAGCCTATGTGCAGGGCTTTGGGAACTGTTCTGCTCATGTGATTTATCTCTCTCCCAGCCTTATCACTTGACCTAGAATTTTGTGTTAAGAGGTCACACCTTCTTCACCAGCCGGTTTTGCCACACCCTAATCTCCTATCTCAAAGAGTTAGCAAAGTAACTACGGAAAGTAAATTTCCTGGGAGCTGCTTTGCCTTGCTGACTTGGAGAATTATCTGATTCTCTGAAATTAGGTTGTTGGTGATGGGAGATTGTGGGCATTTTTAGGACATGTGCGGTCTGACATGGACTGGGGTATTCAATATTTTAATCAAATTAGATTGCTGGGAACATAATGTGAGCTTAGACAAAAGATTTTAAAAGCACAGAAAAGCACCAAAAAATGTTATTCATTGTCCCATCCTTCAGAGTTAGTCACTGATATTTTTGATTACCAATATTTTTTTCTTTTTGTACTCCTATGTATTTTTGTCAGTGACTCCCAGCACTTGTATGTTTATATAATTTTACATTCTGTGTTGTAATTTATATTAAGTAATAAATATTTCCTCCATTGAAATTCTTTCTGAATATATATTAGTTCAGCATAATAGTTAACTTTATGACTGCATTATAATTTGCTTAATCATTCCCCTATTGTTGGTCAATATATATTTTCTTTGGTAGAACTTTTAATGTAATATATATTGGATATATTATGATGCTGGCTATGAGATGTCCCCTATTTTCCTAATGAATTATTAAAATTTTAGGTCTAACTAAGCTGTATTTATAGATACTGATGAATTATCAACTATACACTTCCTTTATTCTACATATTAGTTGAGTTATGCATACATATTTAAAACCAAATATATACTTTTCAAATATAAATTTCCCTGATTTTAGGATTTTCATATTTATTCAAACTATTTATAGTCATCTTTTCTATCAGTGTATTTTAAAATTTTATTTTAAAGAGAAAAAAATAAAAATTTCAAAACGAGATAATAGGAGAGTAACAATAGTCAATACATTGTATACTGTTATCCTTTTTTACTCAGAGTACAAGATACAGGCCTTTACTTGTCCAAGAAATATTTGCACAAACCTTTCTTCTCAAGGAACTAAGAGAAATTAGTAGCATAACTATCTATATTAACTATTTGTATATGTGTGTGTGTATACATATATATATAATTGCTTTTCCCTTCCTTCCTTTCTCCTTTCCCCCATCCCAGTTTCTCTTTCCTATTTAGCAGTTTCTTCCCACTTCATAATATCTATTGTATATTTTGGATCTTATTTACTCTTTCAGTTCCTCACACCAGGGAGACAACACGATGTTTACACCTGTGAGTTTTATTATGTCACTTATTAGTAAGGTTTCAAATTGCATGCATTTACCTATAAAAGGCTCAAGTTCATCCTTGAGTAGTACTCCATTGTATAAACAGACCACATCTTTTTTTTTTCCTTTCTTCAGTTGTGCTGCTATAAACTTAGGTGCACATATATTACTGTGGTATGACGCTTTTAATTCTTCTGGGAAGATACCATGGAGAATAGCTGGGTCAAATGGGACCTGTAATCCTAGTTTTTTCAGGAATCTCCACCCTGATTTTCACAATGGTTGCACCCATCTATACTCCCACCAACAATGGAGAATCATTCCTCTTTCCCCACAGCCCTGTCGGCATTTGTTATTGGCTGATTTCTTGAAAATAGCCATTCTTTCTGGAGTGAGATAGCATCTGTAATTTTAATTTAATTTGCATCTGTCAAAATGATCAGTGATGTTGATCATGTTTTCATATATTTATTTACTGTTGGTATTTCTTCATCTGAGAAGTATATATTCATTTCAGTTGCCCATTTTTGGATTGGGTCTTTAAATTTGGGAGGTCTGATGTTTTTGCGTTGTTTATATGTTCTCAATACTAATCCGTTGTCTGAGGAAGAGCTGGCAAACATTTTTTCCCACATTGTGGGTTGTCTCTTCACTCTGTTGGTGGTTTCTCTTGCTGTGCAAAAGCTTTTTAATAAGATGAGATCCCAGTTGTTGATTCTTTGGGATAGTTCCTGTACAATGGGAGTTTTGTTCATAAAGTCTTTGCCTACACCAAAGTCTTCAAGAATTTTACCTATTCTATCTTTCAGCAGATTTAATGTTTCTGTTTTAATATTTAGACCTTTGATCCATTTCAAATTTAGTTTAGTGCATGGTGAAAGATATGGGTCCAATTTTAATCATCTACATGTGGAAAGCCAGTATTTCCAGTGCCATTTATTAAAGAGGCTATCTTTCTTTCAGTGAATGTGTTTGGCACCTGTGTCAAAGATAAGGTGACTGAGTAGGTCTGGAGTTATTTCTGCATCTTCTAATCTGTTCCATTGGTCCTCAGGTCTCTTTTTCTCTCTCTCTTTTTTTTTGCCAGTACCATACTGTTTTTTATCACAGTAGCTTTATAGTATTCTTTCTTTCTTTTTCTTTTCTTTTCCTTTTTTTTTTTTTTTTTTGTACTGGGGATTGAACTCATAACCTCTCATGCTTATCAGGCAGGCACTTATGCCGCTAAACTAAATCCTCAGGCTCTATAGTATAATTTCAAGTCAGTGATTGTGATGTCCCCTGGCTTGCTTTTGTTGCCCAGAATTACCTCTGCTATTCTAGGTTTCTTCTGGTTCCAAGTAAATTGTAGGATTGTTTTCTCTAATTCTGTGAGATGTGCTGTTAGAATTTTGATTGAAATCGCATTAAATCTGTATAACAGTATTGGAAGTATGGCCATTTCCACTCAATTGGTTCTTCCTACCCAAGAGCAAGGGATATCTTTTCATTTTTTGATATCCTCTTCCATCTCCTTTTTCAGAGTACTATAGTTTTCAATGTAGAGGTATTTTTCATCCTTTGTTAGATTGATTCCTAGGTATTTCAGGTTTTTTGGGATGCTATGTGAAAGGTGGTGTTTCCATAATTTCTCTCTCAGTGAGTTTTTTATGCATGTACAGGAAGGCTATTGCATTTGAGTGTTGACTTTATATCCAGCTATGCTACTGAATTTGCTTATGAAATCTAGTAGTCGTTTGGTGAAGTTTTTGGGGTCTTCTACATAGAATATTATATCATCCACAAATAATGATAATTTAACTTCTTTTTTTTCTATCATTATTTCTTTTATTTCTTTCTCTTGTCTAATTATTCTGGCTAAAACTTCTAGGACTATTTTGAATAAGAGTGGCAACAGTGAACGTTCCTGATTTTAAAGTGAAAGCTTTCAGTTTTTGTCCATTTAGTATGATGTTGGCTGTGGGTTTGTCATAGATAGTTTTTATCAGACTGAGACAAAGACCATCTATTCCAAGTTTATATAGGGTTTTTATCATGAATGGGTACTGGACATGGTTTTTGTCCTTAGCTCTATTAATATGGAGTATTATATTTATGGATTTACATGTGTTGAACCAGCCCTACATCTTTGGGAGGACTTCTGCTTGGTCATAGCATATAATCTTCTTGATGATTTGTTGCATTCTATTTGCCAATATCTTATTGAGGATTTTTGCATCTGTGTTCACTAAGGAGATTGGCTTGTAGTTTTCTTTCTTAGTTGGGTCCTTCTCCAGTTTTGGTGTCAGAGTAATACTTGCTTTCAGAAATGAATTTGTGAATATTGTTTTGCTTTCAATTTCATTAAACAGTTTGAGAAGTAGTGATATTAGGTCTTCTCTAAATCTCTTGTATAATTCAATAGTAAAATCCATCATGGCCTGGGCTTTTGTGTGTTGGTAGATTTTTAATTACATCTTTGATTTCATTGATTGATATTGGCTTATGTAGGATTTTTATATCTTCTTGATTCACCTTTAGTAATTTATATGTATCTAGGAACCTGTCCATTTGTTATGTATTTTCCATCTTATAAGAATACAAGTTCTCAAAGTAGGTGTAGATTATCTTCTGAATTTCTGTATGGTCTGTTGTGATTTCACTCTTTTCATTCCTAATTTTATGGACTTAAATCTTTTCTTTCCTTTTTTGATAAGGTTGGCTAAGGGTTTGTCAATTTGATTTAACCTTTCAAAGAGCCAATTCTTTGATTCATTGATCCTTTGTATTGTTTTCTTAGCCTCTAATGCCTCAATTTCTGCTCTGATCTTTATAATTTCCTCCCTTATACCAGCTTTGGGCTTGGCCTGCTTTTCTTTTTCTAGATGTTCGAGTTTTACCATTAAATTGTTTATTTGTGCTTGCTCTGTTTTTCCTGATATGGGTGTTTACTGTAACATATTGTTGGATCTTGCTTCTTGATCCATTCTACCAGTCTGTATCTTTTGGTTGGTGAATTGAGGTAATCAACATTAATGGTTATAACTGATATGTATGGACTTACCCTTATCATGTTGTTTTCCTTTTGTTGCCCCCTGCTTTTTCTGCCCACTCCATTTAATTGTTTGCCTTGCCCAGTAGATTCCTTCTGTGGGGGTTCATGAAGTTTCAGTCCTTGTTATCTCTTTCTAAAATATCCTTCAATACATTTTGGAGTGCTGGTTTAGTGGTCATAAATTTCCTCAAGTGTTCTTTGTTGTGGAAGTATCTTACTTATCCATTAGTTTTGAAAGATAATTTTGCAGGGTACATCAATCTGGGTTGGGGTTGTTTTCCTTTAGAGCTTGAAAACCTTCACTCCAAGTTCTCCATGACTTAAGGGTTTATGCTGAGAAGTGAGCTATGGTTCTGATGGGCTTTCCTTTATAGGTTGTTTCTTTTCCCTCATGGCTTTTAATATTCTATTCTTATGTTGAATTTCTGGAATCTTGACTATGATATATGCCTGACTGTAGATAGTTTTTTTTTTTTTTTATCACAGCTAATTGGAGTTCTATATGCCTCACTTATCTGTATGTCAAATTATTTTTCCCTACCAGGGAAGTTTTCTGCCCTGATGTCTATGACCAGTTTTTAAATCATTTGTGCTATCTCCTGCTTTTTCTTCGACTCCCATCAATCTTAAGTTGTTCTTCTTTGTACCATTGAGCAGCTGCTGTGTCCCTTGATATTTCTAAGAAATCTTTCTTTTCATGATTGTTAACTATAAGCCTGTCTTGTATATCAGATTCTGTCCTCACATTGGCTCGTTCTGCTGTAGATATTTTCAGTGAAATTTGTATTCACCTAGATATCTGCTTGAATCTGTCTTATGGATTCCATTTCTTTCCTATGTTGAGCATTCATGGCTTCTATTATTTTCTTAAGCTCCTCTCTCTCTCTCTCTCTCTCTTTCTCTCTTTTTCCTTTTATCTGTATCTGCTCTAGAGTCACAAAGCATGATTTTCATTGTGGACACCATCTCTGCAGTTATCTGAGAAATTATTTCTAATTTGATTTTTTTCTAGAGCCTCATTCAACTACTGCAGAGAGACCAGGTGTGTTGCTTTTGGATTGTCCCACCTCTTTGTCCCCTAGGTTTGCCTTTGGTTAACTGGACCTTTGGGGTTGCATCTTATTTGTCTTCTCATTTTCCCTTCTTTTTCCCCCTTTTTAGTTTAATTCCTGGGTTGATACTTGTAAATTGCTTACGGTGAGTTGCTTTATTGCTAGTATTTAGAACCCTTAGGAAATAACCATTTCTCTGAGGTATCCTCCAGGTGTAGCTGGTTTTTGGGCTTTGAGTCTGTTGCAAGATCCTACCTCTTCAGTGTGTTGGGGATGAGACATCGCTGTCTGCTTGTCCCAGCTCCTGGCTCTTTGACACTGTGCCACAGTATTTTCTGTGACCCTTAGTCTATCTCAGTCTTGGAATCCCAGGAAGAACAGCTAGTTAGAACAATTATGTCACTTTTGGCTAAAGTGGTAGCATTAACAATAACAGTAGTATCAAATTAGTCTAGAAAATGATAAACTGAGGTAACCACTAATTTATCACCTGTAACTCTATGAACTAGATTTGTGGTTATATAACAAAATCTAAAACAAACCAGAAAATGACATAAGTCCTTAATATGTCAATTTTACCTTTAGGGTTTAAAATTTAACAGGCGTTAGGGAGAAAATACAGAAGTATAAGAAGAGGAGGAGATTAGAAGTAAGGTTGGAGGACAAAGGGGGATCACACTAACTTTGGGAAACTTGTGCAGTAAATAGGAGGAAAAGAGAGAAGAAAAAAATAAAAGGAACAACAGAACAGAACAACAATCCCAAAGAAGCTAGAAACCATGCTCACACTCACGTAAAAACAAGCTCAAACAATGAAGGAGGAAACAAAAACAAAACCACAGCAAAAACAAAAACCAAAAACAAATGAGACAGAGAAAAAAATTAAAAAATTTTAAAAGTCCACTTCCAGATTAGTCTCTGATGTCACAGATAGACAATGTGTGGAGACAGAGTCCAGATCTATGTTAATTTATGACAGCAAGTCTGCTGTAGCTTTATGGTGGGGTAGTGGGTAATCTCAGTGAGCCTGCACCTGAAGTCCAGGCTTGTTTTTGGCTGTGAGAGTGAGACCAGACCTGTCCAGCCTGCAGCAGTCAGCACAATTTCTGCAGGACTGAACTCAGCTGGGAGCAGCTATATGAGCCCAGCAGTTGTTCTGAGTTTTGTGCTCAGCTGGTCCCTCTCCAAGCTGGCTCACAGCCAATTACTCTCTCCAGAAGGATGACTGTGCCCTCAGCAATCACCCACAGTCAGTGAAGCCCTTCATGTCCATGGCTCCCCTCCACTGCTGTATCACTCTGTGAAGGCCTCTGGCACCACCAGCAGTCACTGTGTATCCCCAGGTTTGAACTGCTCCTCTCACGCAGTGAGTCCTGACTCAGGGAGAAGGCTCCTCCACCACTTCCTTCTTCCTCATTGACATTTCTCTCTTTGCTCTCCCTGTGGGCTTCAATTCTTGCTTCAGATCCTTCCTGGGTCCAGGGAACCCCTTCTTTCCTTCTTGTCTTCCTCTCATTGCCGCATTCCAGCATCTGGATACTGTCAGAGAAGCTCACTCTTTCTTTGCTGCTTACAAGGCTGCCATTTTGGTGATTCTCTATGATCAGTATATTTTTAAAAATCAAATCCAGAGCCATTTTTTAAACTGCTACAGTATATTCTCTTCCATCAAAGTTGTTTGAGATAAAGTCATTTTCAATCCTGTATCTGATGCTCTCAATAGAAGTTTTATCCTGTCCCATACAGAACCATATGCTATACCTAAATTTCCACATATAACTACTTTCAGCGATGTTGCTGAAATCCTCCTTCAAAAGGCCTGCTCTGAGAAACACTTGTAATGGCAAGAAACCAATCCCCTGGGAAAAGTTACTAAACTTACATTAATTTCCCTTTTCTTGTTTTTCTGGATTTTGTCACCTCTGTAAGCATCCCCAAAATACCATTGATTATGGTTGTTTCATGCTCCTGCTTAATTAAAATAATGTAATTGAGAAAGTACCCTGTCATAGACTTCACAATGTTTCAAAGATATAGTGAGGGAAATTTTTTGTAGGAGGAGAAATCTCTATTTTGGTGTATTGAAAGCTCTTTCCTGCTGCTGAATCACCTGCCATATGCCTGGTACACATTTAATTATCTCTACCACATAGTATTTTCAACTTGCATAAGGTTTATTTTCCCTTTTCAGTGAACCCTGTGTTATTCAGGGTACTGAAAATACGGTGGTTACCTGCCCTCAATCCCTTTAATAGAAGCTTGAGACTTTCTGTAATCTCTCTCACTGGCAAGAGGTAGACAGAAGGTTAAATCATAGGCAGAGATTAAAAAACAGAGCATACTTCCCCTTCTATCCACTGCTCTTCAACCTCACACATGTAATTGTTCATCTTTTTCCAGTTAACATCAACTGTGGTTAACTTCTTTACATCGTGGGTGGGAGAGCTGACCTGCTGGGCACAGCCACCTGGAACTGGCCTCGGTGGTTAGCATCAGGAAACATTGACTCCCAGTCAATATGGAGTTAATTTAGAACTTTGTTTAATGTCAAAAATACATTCACATTTAAATATCTGCACAGAGTATGACCTTCTGAGTCATCTGCACACGTGCATCACTTCCTTTTCATTGCAACTGATCTTTAAAATCATCATAAAGGCCAGGATGCCTCTTTGAGGGTATTGGGAGGTTTGGGTGGAGGACTGTCCTGTCCCTGGAGAATTTCTTTTGAGAAAGCTTGTAGCTCTTGTAACTTCTCCAATTTCTTCAACATCAGAAAAATGAGATATTTGCCCTGGTTAGCTCAGAAGATATTTGAGGATCATCTAAAAATTTAGAAATTTCAGTTAATAATATTACTAGCATCAAAACAAAAAAAAAACTTATGGTGACTTTCTCGGACTATGTCAGAAACCAAAGTATGGGCCTGGTTGTAGATCTCATCTTCATCTTATGTCTGTAAAGCTATGTAAATTTACTTAAATGAAGTTTTATAGTAGACCAGGCCTTCACCATTCAACTATTCATTTTTGCTTCCTGTGCAGTAAGCAGGGAAAATATTTTTACCCAATTTTCAGATGTGAATAATAAAGTTTGGAAGGAAGTGAACTGATTCACTGTGGTTGGTCACAGGTCACCTTTGATAAGTCTATCATCAGATCTATATTTCTCCAAGTAACTGATTACACCTTTTGATAGGTCAGATTTTTTTATCTACAAAATGTGCTTACACTAGTCTCATGCTGCGTTTTAGTTTTTATGGGCACAGTTCGTTAATGAGAGAGGCTTGTAGGGTTTGAGGCTGCCACCCCAGCATGGACACTTGGATTATGTGTAGCACTTGTTTTCTTAGTGGCACCTATCACCAGCTGATGTGATCTCGCTGATTTTTTTTGTGTATATTTGGTCTGTGTGTCTCTAGAATATAAGCCACAGGAAGGCAAGTCCTTGTGTATCTCATTCGCTTCTGTATTCTCTGTGCTTAGCCAGAGTGGGACAGAATAGATACTAGTCAAACCAATGAATGGATGAGTGAGTAAAGGAATGATAAAAATATGCAGACATAGTTCTATATAAACTTTCAACTTAGTTAGATGAATACTGACTTCCTTACAGATAATGAAAACGAGGCTCACAGAGTTTTAAACACTGAGCTGTCATCCTTCCACTAGCAGCAGATCTTTATATCAGATTCCTTTTCTTCGGCCTGTTAGGCAAGAACTTATCTTCACTCTGTATAACTTTCTAAATTGTTTAGTTATTTAAAAAAAAAAACTGTTATGCCATGGATCTCTGGAATGTAGACAGATTCCAAGCTGAATCCCGGCCCAATCTTTTGGTAGTCTTTTTAACCAATCTGAGATTTCATTTCCTTGTCTGTTAAATATTTCAAAGGATTATGGTAAGAATTCAGTAAGATAATGTCTGTGAAAACCTTAGCATAGTACATAGCATACAGTAAGTGCTCAGTTAATGGTAGGTCTTATAAGAAAATCCATAAGAACAGATAACTGTAAATCTGACATATAGGATGGAATGGCCTTCAGAGACAGTCTGAAACAATTTTAATAATTTTTAGGAAAAAAAAAGAACTGGAGGCAAAAGTAAGGGATAAGTCTTTCCCAGACCAGTACTAGATTGTATATAGAACCAGAACAGGTCATATATAAATGAATTTACTAATTTGTGAATGGGTTCACAAATGTCCAGACATACAGAGACATTAAATGTTTGAATATATATGAAATATATTCAGCAAACATCACCATGGTCAATAGTTAGATCCTCTTTCATTTTTTAAGGTTCTCAGGCTTTGAGTAAACTTCCAAGGAAAGGACTAATTAATGTGGGTGCTTGTTTCTTTATAACTTCCAGCGTATTATCTCTTGGCAGAAGGGTGTCATGGACATCATTGTCATAGTCTATATATGTCCTTGTCTTTCTGTTAACAAAAGAAAGAGGAGCTTTCCCTCACCTCTGAGTAAAACAAAGTCACACAGAAAAACCAAGTGCCCTTGTCACCATCTGTGAATGTGGTCATGCAGTTGAAGGGCATCTCCCTCTTCCAGTCTGTGGGCACCCAGCGTAAGAGCAGGGCATCTGTTAGAAAGCAGCACACTGTCTAGGGGCCTCCCTGGGACTACAGTCATTTTCCCAGGGTCCTGTCAGGCAGGGACTTGATGGGATCCATCTGAATGCACTGTCCCTCGCTGTGCTCTCATAGTCTAAAGCCACTTAGCGTGGTGTTTCCAGTCAGCCACAGGGCATCTGAAGCTTCCATATTGCCATGAACCCTCAGTCCTCTGATGGCCATTGGAAATGAGGAGAGTTAGCTTTTGTTGCATTTAGTGATTTTAGTGACTGGAGGCAAAATAATCAGGGGTAATGAAACGTAATGCTTGCAAGATTACGGGCCTAATACTTGCAAAATTCAGGGTGAAAGTTAAAACCTGCTTGGAAAGAGATCTTTGCTCTGTGCCCAGCTCTGTGAGCTGTTTTGGTTCCTGCTTGATGGCTGACAGGCTGACGATGAATGAGTGTGAACTGTTACCAAGCTTCTGTTGCAGTTAAAGATGAAAATGGCATCACTGTATCAGTGCATATCCCAATTTATTTTTAAAAAGTTAAAATTATATGAGAGATTTATGATCTAACTTTTACTTGGAGCTTGTGCTAGAAGTCAAACCAAAGAATATTTTCTCAGGCCTTCCTAAGAAAGGTTCTCAATTGTTAGTGGAAGGCCCCAAATGGCCAGTTGTCCACTGATGCTAAACTTAATGAGTGGAGTAAAAAGTAAAATATATTCATTCCACTTTCCCAACAGCAGCTAATTAAGGATAACTCATTTAAAAACAGACCTAATTTAATTTGCTAATGTAAGTATTCAATTAAAGTTGTTCACAGTGCTTTCTTCTCCTCAGAAACTTGTTCATATACTTATGTATGATGTATTCATGATGTGAATCTTTCTAAGGGTCCAGGTGGTAATGGAAGAGTTCTTCCTGGACTTCATAACTGCCCAAATTAAATAACATGTATGTAAATGGAGATTTGAGTATAAATTGTGCACGGCAATGCTACAAGGAATTGAGCACCTATATCCCAATATCTTTCAACCAATCAGCATAAAGTGCTTCCCATTTTATTCTATGCTACTTAGAATAGTTTATTGCATTATTAAGTACGTGTTACAAGAAGCACATTGTTGTTTAAGACTCATTGATTTAAGCAGAACTATTCTTATAAAGTTCCATAGGCTTTTACATAAAAAGAGAAGAGCCACATAAAATTATAAAACCTTAATGTAATATAACAGCCTATAATATAATATTCTCCCATTTTCTAAAGAAACTACCCCAAATTTTTAATGAGTTTATTAGAACCACTGTTTGTAAATTCAGGGATGTCATGTCTAATTGAACTTAATGGATTTAAGTATTTCTTTAATGAAATCTGTAGCTTAACTCACCAGGATTACATTCCTTGTCCTTTTGCTGTTAAAACGATTTTACTTTATTTTTATTTTGGGTGGCATTAAAAAGAAATGAAAGACTGTGATTCTGCTTCATTCTCAAATGGATATAGTGAAAAATACAGTGCTTATTATGAAGTTAATGTGAATTACCATGTAATTACCACTGGCTGCACTGTAATGATTATTTAGTTACCACTGAGCATTCTCTGCCAAGTAACACACATTATTTCATAGGAAGCGCAGAATTAACTCAAGTCATCCTGGAACTCATGGAGTAGAGTCTATTTCAAATCTCTTTCGTTAAACATAGACACTGCTAATGTTAACATCTAACTAATCAAGCTTGGAACAAACCGACAGCAGAATAGGATATGAGTTTACATGATTTGATTTGGTGATGTTTTAAACACTTAGCAGGAGACAGCTATAGAAGCCAATTATATCTCTCTAAGGTGCATAGAGTTATCTCCTTTGCGAGAAACAATTTAAAGGGATTGCCTTGGCCCTTTAACTGGAGGGGAGAAAAAGCATTAGGAATGAAATTTCAGATGCAAAGTGCTGATCAATCGTGCCTTCTTTTGTGTTTTTCAGCTTTGTGCTCTTTGGGGCATCTGCTATTTTAAAGGATTTGCACTTTTATTTTGCAAGCGCAGGGTTATGTTAAACTTTTCTTCATGAAAATTTTGCTTTGGCTATTGATTATGATGTGCCTTTAAACAAGGCATTGTGTCTAAAAGTGTAAAACAAAAACAAAAAAACATGTCAGTACATTCTGTCCCTTTCAGATACTGCATCTTATTTAGTGTACCGGAATTCCCAGTTTAAAGTAATCACAAAATTTATGGAGAAACGGATAAAAAAGGTTGTAAAATATCGATTTGGGGAAAATAATAACACAACTCATCTATAATAAGAAGAAAAATGAAGCAATAATTCAGGGGGTATCGAGCGGCTTGCTGCTGGGAGTATTGATCCAGTCCTTTATGGTATAAGATCGCACCTGAGATTGCTCTGAAAGAAAGCACAGCATTCCTTCGCTCATTATTTCTCAGATACGATCGCCTTGTTACACGGGTCCTGCAGAGTTGGAATTGTTGCGGCTGGGAGAGTGGGACCCGCAGTAATAATAATAAATAAATAAATAGCTCAGAAATCTATATTGCCTTAAAGCTACCATGCCTGGCTTTAATAACACATTGGTCCTGGTTTCATACGTTCTTCATTGCCTTGTAGTAGCTAATGACAATTCCTAGGCCTCGTGGCTCATTTAGGACCCAGACAGTCTTCATCTTGCATAATGGATTCTCGTGTTTGGGAGGAATTCCTGGGTTGGCTGAAGAAGCATGTATCTGTTGTATTCCTTGTAGAGTCACTAAACTGAAAAAAAAATACATTTATGCTACTTTGACCCATGGAAAATCTTAGGTTTTGCTGAAATGAGGCCTCGTTTTATATGTTCAGATCATTTGGTAGGGAGTTAGGCAGGGAAGTTATTGTCTGTAGGCAAAATATGTAAATAAATATAGCCTGACACTTTTATGATGACAAATTCACCTGTGATTTCTAAGGTTGTAAACGAAGGGTTACTTGAGATACTACTGTCTCAGTAACACTTTCAAATGGGAACCTGACTTTCATAACTGAAGAATTCTGGGTTCTTTTCAGACTTTATGGTTATCCTATAAGTAGTGTTGAGGAAATATGAATATTTTGATCTCATTTAATTTTCCTTTCCTTTTCTTTTGAAGTGAAGATTGCAGGAATAGTCAAATTCCAATTTATAATAATAATAATGATAAACTTTCAAATACCTATTCATGTTCCATGTCTCTTATAGGCTCTGTGAAAGGTGAGTTTCTTGTCCTCAAAACACATATATTCTGGTAAGAGAAAGAGGGCAACACATAGGTTAAGAGGCAGATAATCGTATGGTTGGCAACACTAAGAAAGAAATGGGAGGGATGGTATTGTACAGTGCAGTGAGATTTTTTTAAACATCTGTTAGGATTAGTAAAATACATAAGTGAATGGCACTTGGAACCTATGAGGCATCTCCCAGGTGAACGTGTTTTGTTTCCAAGCATCTGTGGATGCTCCCCAAGGTAAAGCCACACTGCCATTTACCCAGAAGCATCTCTGTCCTTATCCCATCCCCCAGCCTCTCTGTGATCATTATCTAGAAATATGAGCTGTACTAGCTGCGTCCTCAACAGATCAAGCTTCCTGAAATTTCAATAAACATTGATCCATGTCATTGCACCAGATCCTTGAAATTGTTTTTATAATATTTGCCTCTCCATTTCTGACTCTAAACAGAAGGGGAAAATAAGTTCTTTGGCATAAGAGGCTGATGTGTGGTGTCAGTAGAAGTGGATGGAGGGGGAAGGATGGAGGAGAAAGAATAAGACATTTAACTATCAAGACTAACTCTGCAAATAGCTTTCAATAAACGGCAAAAAGTACCCCTCCTTCTTTATCCATGGAGGAAGATGGAAAGTCATCACTGAGTCTTAAACTATGAATATTGAAATTGTGAGATGTATGGTACATTTACCGGAGACGTTGGTGAAGTGCAGAAGTCATTTTAACTTTGTCTTTTAATTTTAAAGATTTATTGGCTGTAAGGGAAGAGGATATTTATAAGCGTTCTTCAGTATTCACAAAACATGTAGTTGCCAAACAGTGCAAAGAATGGAAAGAAATCATCATTACGAAGCCAGATGATTCAGGAAATGTGTGATAAATATGGGCGTGACAACGTATTATCTCAGCCTCCTCTAGCTCCACATTTTTGAGTCATGATTATCGAGTGTAGCATTGCAAGGGAGTATGCTAAGTCAGTTTGGAGCAAGAAAAATTTGAGTTTTAAAAGAATAACCAGGTAACATTTCCAGAGGACAAATACAATAAATGATGTGCATCCTCTTAGCTCGAATAAATATATACTGTGTAATTCACTTCTATCCTTTAATTTCTTGTAATGAAAAAAGTGGCAAGCAACAAGAAAGCAATTAATGGCAACACTGATTATCTAGCTTTGCAGTGCTTTATTTAGAATATTAAAATTACTATTCTAATAGCTCATTTAAAAAAATCGTTGGTACTTTATAAATGGCAGATGCATTTGGATTCTTTTAAAGTGCTGGGTTTTTTTTCTCTCGTTGGCAAACAATTGTGAAAGTGAACTTGGCTGTTATGTTGGTTGTTTCATCTTGTTGTCCCAGATTCATGAAGATAAATGTATCACAATTAATCTATTATAAGCCTTCTCTGTTGTGTGATTCTTTTAATTTGAGACAGGCTGATTTTTGAAAAACAAGCTAGTGGCTGTCACTGCAGTGTTCTGTTACGTTGTCGTTTTCTCTCATCAGCCCAGTGCTATGTATTTGAGGGACCCAATAGATTGCTGAATGATTAAGTGGGTGGAGTCATGACCTTGCACTGTGACCTCGGGCAGGTTACTTGACCAGTTAACTTCTACTTTCTTAACTGAATAATGGGAGAAATACACATATCTTCAGTAGTTTGCTGGGATGTCTGAAATGGATAGTATGAGTGATGCAGTTAGCATATTATAAACCATAAATATTCAAGAACTTTAGAAGTAGAAATCTTTATTGTTGAAGATTTTAAATGGTTTTCATGCCTTTTTTTGTTTTGTTTTTGTTTTTGGGGGGACAGATCTCACTGTATCATTCAGGCTGTCCTCACACTCATTTTGTAGCCCAGGTTGCCTTGAATTTGCTGCAGTTCTTTTGCCTCAGCCTCCCAGATACTGGGATGAGCAGCATGTGCCACCACACCCAGCTAACATATTGTTAAACATTAAAATAAAAAATACTACGAAGCAGCTACTATTATTTCCACTTTACAAATGAAGAAAGTGAATCAAAGTTTTTGAGTTTGCTCAAGGTCCTATAGCTAGGAAGAGGCAGAGCCACCATCCGAACCCAGGCAGACTGACTTCAGAGTCCAGACTCTTGAACTATTGCATACTATTCAGTATTGAGGCACAAAGGTCAACAGAAAGGTTGCACTGTGCCCTGGCCACTCATTCATTCATTCAACATGGATTCATCATTCTGTACATGTTCGTTACTGGAGATGCCACATATAAAATGTGAACAGTCCACTACCCCATAGGGATTATAGTTTAATAGGTCTGATTTCCTCACATTTAAGATTCCCACATTATCCTCAGTGATTGTCACGGTGAGGAACAGAAGCCTGGACTGATGTGGCAAAAGACAGACTACAAGCAGCTGAGGAAGTAAGAGTGCAGGAAAGCCCTGAAGAGAGCCAAGGTGACATTGTACTGTTAAGGGTTATCCAGCATAGATTTCAAATTCTCTATAGAGAACATAGGATACATGTGTGTACCACATGCTTTCCATAGTCCTGGAAGCCACCACAACCCCTTCCTCCCAAAACCTATAAGTATGAGCAAATGTGTGGCCTTGCCATCCATACCATATCACTGACATCTGGGTCCAGACTGAGCCAAATATTACTGCAGCCTAACTATGAGGAGACAAGTTCCTGGCCCAACTCTTAAGGAAATATCTGGAAAGAGCTTTCTTCATCTTCTTTTCTGACCATCTAGGCCAGAAGCCATGTGTTTTATTAAAAGTCCCAACAATTTTGTTATTTATGTATGGGACTGCAATCTCAAGTCCCTAGGAATTAACGTCAATAAGTACCCACCTTTTATAACTACGGAAGAATTTCCTAAATTGGCATATTTGTACTAGCCATGCATGTATATGAATTTTACACTACTCTGCTGGTTTTTGTTATATGGATCCACTCTCTTCATTAGTTAATTAATTAATTAATTTCTTTGTTTACCAAATATTTGCTAAGGAATGAGAAAACACATCTGGAGGGATAAAGTTTGCATGTTGAGCATAATGTCTGGCCAAAAGTGAGAAGTCCAGGAATGGTTGTAGAAGGACAGATTGACATATAAGCAAATAAAACAAGAATTAGAAAACCATTAGGTTTATATGTCGAGATTAATTTTTAATTAGGATTGAATTGAACTAAAATATTCTAAGTAATTCTTCAAGAATAAGTCACTAGATTAAAAAGGGAAAATAAAAAATGAAAATAAAAACCAAATCAAATCTGTCCCAACAGGATTCAGTAGTTTTACAAAGTAATCTGTTGATCTAGCATCTCTCAGTTCCATCTGCTTCTGCCTGGGGTCACCAGTCAAGATGACTGATTATCTTGGGGAAAGCTCAGTACCCCATCTCAGAAGCAGAAACAAACAAAACTCTTACACACTTGGTCGAACACTTGCTCTGCAGAGACTGGGAAAGTTGAACTCTTGGCCATAAGGAAAGTGGCTGAATAGGAGCCTGGAACTGAAGGCTAAGCATGACCTGCTGGTGTGAGCTCACCTTGTGGGTCTGACGTACTCAGTAAGTCCGAATTTCTGGTCAACTTCACAGCTTACCACCAAGGTTTGCTACTGAGCTATGTAGGTTGCTAATGTGCTATAGACATTTGGCTAGGTTAGGAATTTTCAGGGAGAAAGCCTTTAAAATTTTTTTTGGTTTTAGGCTTTTTTTTTTTTTCCAGTAGAAAAAACACTCAAATGTCTTTGCACTATTTCATCTAGAGTCTTCAGTGATTACTAGGTGATCTTTCACCAAACTGGTCTGAATATTTGGGTGGTAGTGTTTGCTTCTGTTGACAGATCCTGTCTTGACAGGTTCTCCCAACCCCACTTAGGGCCACCATTTCTCACAGAGCCCCTGCAACTGTTCTGTGAGCTCAGATGACAGATGTGCACCTGCTTTGTATCAGGCATTGTCATAGGTTCCATACAGGACACAGGCTTTTCTCCTTTTTGATTCTGTGGGAATTCCAAGTACCTAAAATATCTCAAAATGCCTTCCTTGTCCCTATCCTTTGTGTTTTTAGGGCTTCAGCTAACAAATCCTAATAAAGGTTTAGGGATTTGATAAGAAAATGAACTTCCCAAAGTAGAAGCAGATCTCTTCTCTAGAATTTCATTCTGTCTTTCATTGAATGCCCACGATGTGTTAAGTGTGGTGCAAAACTCTAGACATACAAATATGAGTTAGCTACATAGCAAATAGAAGCACAAGGCTGGCTGTGTAGGGTGCCACGCAAACCAGCGGGACACAGTGCGCTGCAGGAATTCTGGGAAGTAGCTGGAAGGAGGCGAGCCCAGCCAGTGAGCTGAGGGAACCAGAAAAGTGGGGAAGGTGTTTACCTAGGGGATAAGGGTAGAGAGGTTTATGCCAAGTTACAGTTTTCTGGCTTCTCCCCAATTATTGGATTTCATTCTCTGAAGAGTACACATACTGGCAGGCTTTATATCTGAAGAAATAAAATAAAGTATTGGTTTGTAAGAAAACTATAAATTTCAAGAAACTATGGAAAAAATTCTACCCCATCCATCTCCCTTTATCTCTCTGTCAGAATATGTTCTAGAACATTTCATGATGCATACATAATGATTTCCCCAGGTCATTGTTTGTATTGTTCTTTCTGTCTTCTTTTTTCTTCCCTCAATCAACCTCTAAGAGAGATTTGAAGCACATAGGATATTTTTATTTTACTCCTCTCACTATGGAAAATTCTGAACATTGACTTGAATCCCATTTCTAGTAAGAAAAACTACTTGCAATTGAGGTAACTTGCATTGAAGTGAGAACCATTTTCTGTATTCATCTGGAGTCATCCAGCCACCTTTCCTTAGAGGTGTGTATGGCCAAAAGTCAAGTACTTGGGAATTCTTGTCAACTAAGAATGGCATTTTTTTTCCTGGTGTCATAGATCTGAAAACATGGCTAGTGGAAATGGGTGACATAGGTTGAGTGGGCTTTTGTGGATAAATTATTGAAAGAATAAGTGAAAGTAGAATGTCCAGTCTGCATTTATGAGTAAGTCTCCACATTTCTTGTTTCTCTAATGCCTAGTAGAGATTCTGGGATTATTTAAATATTTGAGCATTGTGCTGTGAAATCCTCCCATTCTCCTGTACCATTATTGCTATTAGATTGTAGTATTAACCGAGCCTGTGGGCCCGGGACATATGTGAATACTGTGGTCAGCCGGGTTTGAGTTCAGTGAAAAGTCATTGTCCAAGGGTTGCATAACTTCATTGTTACAGGTAGGGCATGGCCTTGCAACAAGGCCAAAGATTTACTGAATTTGGGTAGGAAAAGTCAGCTTTTGTGTTTCAAGAAAGTAAATCACCTCACGTTAATTGTGGTGCTTTCAAAGGACACTTGGGATGGGAAACTTCTGCTAGAGTTTAATGGAGTAATATGTAAAATATGTAGTTGACCAGAAGTTAGCAGTTTTGACTAATGGGATTATTAGTCAATGAGTAATACTTCAAGTTTGCCAAGTTCTGTTTTATAGCTGGACTGTCTTAAGCCAGAACTTAGTGTTCTAACAGGCAGAGGGCTTTAGCACTTGCAACATTAACCCTGGTTAGAAAAAGTATTAGGAAACGCTATATTTTTGAAAGCAAAGAAAAGCCAGGGCCATGCTATTTCAACAGGTATTGATGTTAACATTTGGCATTCAGGATACTTAACACAGGTGATCTTTGTAGTTGTCACAGTATGTTTAAAAGTAAGCATCTCTGGAATGGAACTTTGAGAAAGTTATGGTGGTGCCATCAAGTAACAGAATTTGAGCAATATAGGCAATTTTGATAAAAGAGTTTACTGAATAATTTACTCAATATCTACATATGGTCTACTCTGCTCATAAAGTGGAAGCAGAGGTCAATTTAAGGAATAGAATAATGCATTCACCCAAGTTTGGCACAAAGGAAAAAAAACAGCAAGTTGGTTGACTTCACTGTTTGCTTTCCAGCTGGTGGGTTTGGTGTGGTAGAAACACTTCATGGGTTTCCTGTCTTTAGCATGGTAGTCGTTGCAGATCACTACCTTGATGAGAGGAAGCAAGTTTTAATGTTAAGATGATAGCCAGCACCCAGCAGAAGGCCGTGATGTTTTCTACTAAAGATTCCTTAAACAATTCCTGTCTTTTGCTCTGTATCTAAGTGTGTGTTTAAATGATTTCAATAGTAATTGCTTTTAATTGCTCTTTTGCTTGTTGTGGTATGTTTGCAAAGAATAAGATGGGATATGCACAGCCTTTACATATTAAGAAGTTTCCTGTTACACATATATTAATTTTGTTGGCTTCAACTCTCCTCCCTCCTTCCTTCCTTCCTTTCCTTTCCTTTTCTTTTCTTTTCTTTTCTTTTCTTTTCTTTCTCTCTCTCTTCCTCTCTCTCTCTCTTTCTTTCTTTCTTTCCTTTTTAATGTTTGCTTGTTTCACTAGAGGGAAAAAAAGTAGTTCAATTGTATTATCCCATTAGATTGCTTAAACTGTGTTTAGATAAAAAAAATTACTTTATGCTTTTCTGACTACAGTTCATGATTTCCATTTTGTAAGGCATCTTTTCTAAATTTTGTGCTTTATTATTCTTGCGGTGTTGAGCAAGCAAAAACAAACTCCAGTTCATAATTCACTTTAAAGAACGTACCCTTTCTTTCTATTTTCTTGTTAAAACCAAATTGTGTACAATTTGTAGGAAATTGAAACCACATTTTTCACTTAACTTTCCAAAATTAAAATTTATGGGGAAAAAGAAGCAATAAAACAGTTACAATCTGGTCATCTATAATTATCTGTGTGGTTTGAGTAGTTCCACATTTGAAGAAAGTGTCACAGAGAACTTATCAAGATTTTACAACCATGGGACTTTTCATTTATTTTTTGCTGCTTTGGAGCTAAGAGCTCCACAAAATGATAACAGTTGTACTATAAATTTAAAAATTAAATGTGTGAGGAGAAACTCTGAATACATACAAAACAGTGGGCAATATCTAAAAAGTCGTTTTCCTTCCTCATTCAGTAACGAAATTTACTACAGTAAAATGTACCATTTTAGACTGTTCTTCTTTCAGGCATTGTCCTTGATCTCAGTTGCTTTGAAATTCTCTTGTCACGCTCTACCTAGCAGGAGAAAACCACAGAACCAGTGAGGTAAACTGTCTGTTTCTGTTCATCATTTCTGCTGCTGCTGCCTTAGTAGCTACTTTTCCAATACTCTCTTCATCCTTGTGGGTTCCCCAGGAAAAGGATCTTTAAAAATATTCAACTGCTGAGCTGTGATTTATTTTTATGGGTTAGTTTTTTCATTTGCCTGAATTTTTAAAAAATTGCCATTGCATCGTTTCCATACTTTAACAGTAAAGTTCTAGATTCTAGGAATTGAATTGGCACTTCAACCTTAGTTCGTAATAAAAGGCAAAATTCATTTAACCATAGATCTTTTGTAGAAATATACCCATAATTAGACAAATTGATTCAGTTGTGGTGAAGTTATTCATTTATTATTTTTGCATTGAGTAAATATTTATTAAGGATCATTTTGGTTTTATGTCTTATATTAGAGTCTAAATACAGAGTAGTGAACACAACACTACAAATAATACTAGCACATAGGAACTATTACACTGAACATTAATATGATCATTATCATTTCTAGTTAGAAATGTATGGATGGACACTTAACAGAAAAACCATCTAAAACTAGTGTAATCTCATGTTCAGCAGAAAATTATATCACTTCCTTAGATGAGCTTCTCAAAAAAACTTACAAAAGCTCAACTATTTTACAAAGATGTTAACCCTGTCTGTTTCTACATTTGCAACTTTCTTCTGACCAAGTGAGAATTTTATTTTACATATTCATTTAACAAATAATTTAGTTGTTATGCATTGCATTGCTCTAGGTGTTTTATAAATCCTAACATACTGAATCTCCTAACATCTTTATGAGATAGGTATGTTATTGTCCTAGTTTTACAAATAAAGAGACTCAGACAGAAAGATTAAGTCATTTGCTAGTATAGCGTAAGTAGTTGAGAGGAAGAGCCACCACTAGATTCCAGCATTCCTCATCTTACCTGTGACACTGAAATGTCTTTCTGAAGCACTTTGGTATTTATAATGCTATGTACCATCTTAAAAAGGACAATGATCCCTGAGCATCTGCTGCAAGGGCCATCTCTGTCAGGACTCTGCAGAAAACTGTCCCTGCAAATGGGCAAGTTTCCAAAGAGCCAGGACAGGAATGGGAATGCTCTCAAATCAGTGAAGACCAGGGAGAAACAAAGCACATATTAAGCCAAATGGTTCCCCCCTTTCTGCCTTGTTTGGAAATATGATTTAAATATCTTTTATATTTCATAATAATCATCTTAAAAATAACATATGCTCATTATAGAAAATACAGAGAAAACAGGATAGAATTTAAAAAGTTAAAATCATGTAATGCCCATCACCTAGAGACAGCCACTGATAACATCACATATTCCTTTATATTTTTCTATGCATACTGATTATATATGAAGTTTTAATATTTGTGGCTATGCTGTGCATGTGTTTGTACAGTTTTATGTTCTTCTTTTTTACATAGCATAATGAGCATTTTCCCATGCATTAAAACTTCATAAACATAATGCACAAAGCCACACAATCTCCCAGTGTGGATTTACAATATTTGTCTATCCACTTCTTATTTTTGTATATTTAAATTGTTTGATATGTGATATTCTCTTCCCTGTCTTTTCTAACTTTGATGCTTTAAAAAACATTGTAATTTCTAGCAACTACATGTTGTTAAACTTTTGAAGATCTAAAAAATATTGTCTTCAGTAATTCCTTTTGGTAAGACATAATTTTTTTCTTTAAAAAACTTATTTGAAGTGATTTTATCTTTATTATCTTAGTACTTATAAAATTATATAGAATAATAAGAATAAATTATGTCTAATTATGCACATGAACTCTCGATTTTCCTAGAAAATTACATATAGCCTTAAAGTGAGGATATCCAGGACCTTGTATGTACGGTATATGTAAATGCAGTGAACCATAATTTTTAATGTATAAGTGTTTAATCTATCAGCATCTTCTCTTTTTTTATATCATCCAACTGCAAACTGGATTCATTTTGGATAATTACCTTTGGTACTAAATGTATATTATCTGTTCAGTTAGGAAATAGATTGGAGGGAATTCTGAAATCAATAGTAATAAAGTAAACAGAGAGAATGGAATCTATTTCCTCTCTTCCCATTTATTTGAACCCACTCTATAAAGACAGGGACCCTGTCTAATGGATGTTGGACAGAGGACCACAAATAAACCCACCGGGAATAGCTCTCCTTTAAAAATTGATCTGATATTTCAGTAAATATCTCATTGTTTGAGTATTAAAAGTGGTAGGTGCTTAATGATCCCAGTAGTACTCTGGCTTCTGCTGTTTGCAGAATTGATTTTAGTTTCTCTTTTAGTGTTTGTCAATCCACAACTGGGTGTGCCTCTTTCTACCCAACTTCTCACTGGCTTTCATACAAAAAGAGTTTTCACAGATCAGTAATATTAGATTTACTGGTGTTATGCTAACTACAATCTCATTGTCCAAAGGGAAATAAAATCCAGCATCCCATATTGCTGACTATAAAAGAAGCTCTCTATAAAGTCTCAATGTTGGTATCATCATGAAGAAAGATAATTTAATACTCAAATTGGGACATATTCGTGACAACTCTATTTTAGCACGAACAGGAAAGAGTTAGTTTACCTTGCTTAGACGTCTAACTATTCTGGCAGGCTTATGAAACTCAAGAATTAGCATTTTCAACTCTCTGGTTGTATGCTTAATCCTGCAATCAAGAAAATATCCCTGCCATGTGGAGGGAACTCATAGCTTCTGTTACTCGGTATGTTAATCTCCTTCATGTAATATTATTATTATTATTATTATTATTATTATTTTTTTTTTTTTGCGGCACCAGGGATCGAACTCACAACCTCGCGCCTGCCAGACAGATGCTTAAGCTGCTGAGCCAAACTCCCAGCCCTAGTTTTTTGAGGCAGGGTCGCACTATATAGTTCAGGCCGGCCTTGTGCTCATGTTGTAGCCCAAGCGGGCCTCGAACTCACAATGCTCCTCCTACCTCAGCCTCCTGAGTGCTGGGATTAAAGGCATGAGCCACCACGCCTGGCTCATGTAATATTATTATTATTTGTTTTTCTCCAATCCTAAACTCTATGTGAGCTTATTGACTTATATCACAATTAATGGCATTGCTAGCAGGTCTACCAGAGTACCACTTCTGCATGGTTTCCTATCAAGTGTGGATTTCTCTATAGAGTTGCTGGTCGCAGTCAAATGACCTGGTTCAATACTAACATCCCAAGGTTAGGGCTATACCTGAATGAGGAATCACTTACTATGTTTATAAAATTACAGTCATTGTCAGTTTTAGAATCTCGGCCAAGGGGAACACTGTCAGGTTCTGAGTTTATTTCCAAAGCAAGAGCATGATGTCTGAAATGATGGCATTGCATATTTTGGGAAGTGGATCTTCCTGATATTTTCCAGTATTTTCGTGTCCATTTTGAAAAGTTTGAATAGGGCCCAAATAGTTTTATATGTGCTAAGAACTTTATGCTTATATCTTTTACAGAATCTGGTTATACACAATGGCTTCATCACCAGCAACATATAACCTTACACCCTACTAACTTTAAGAGGCCACATGCTCAGTAAGAGTTAGAGCTGGCATCCTTCTTCCTCCGGAACCTTGCTGCTGTTGGCATAGAAGGACGGTTAATCTGGGCTGTCTTTCACAGACACTTGCTATGCTTTGGGCAACAACTTAACAAGATTTCTTAGTACACCTCACTCACACCCCTGCTCGGCTCTTTCTGCTCTAGAGAGAGAATGGAAAGTGTAACTTCAGAACAGGTCAAGTATTTCAGGAGAGAAATTTGCAATTAGTTTCCACTCCCCCACACCCCCACATTTCATCTTTTTCCCATCCTTTTATATCCACGAGGCTCCCATTGAGAGCCAGGTCTTTCCTCAGTAGGCACATTTGAAGCCTGCTTAACTGGTATTCAGAGGACAGAACGGCATTATTTGCGATTCCTTTGCAATTGACTCGCAGCAGTGATGGGAGGATGTCAATTTTGCAAGGGCAGCATTATTTGCCATGCTCACTGCTACTCAGCCCCAGAACACTCGTTTGGTCATGAAGACAAGTGCTTAATATGTTCCCTTCTTCCCTCTCTCATCCTCTCTGAGTTCCTGCTGAATTTCACATCCCTCTAAGCACAGCCCTGAGAATGCGGCCCTTCCACGAGCCAGAAAGAAGAGCAGGCACTCAGTGCAAATGGGATGCTAATGGTTGGTGAATCTGAAGCTAGCTAACTGATGTGTGTGTTCAATTAAGATGAGTTTTTCACTTAAAAGACTCCCCAGGAAGAGCAGCTTTATTCTCATTTCTGAGCCATGCGCAGTTAATGAAGAAAGCATATCAAAATTCCACCCATGTTCTCCAGAGCTGCCTCAAGATCCCATACAATTTTCAAGTTACTTGATGAAGGAAAACTTGCCAGGTGAGACTAAAACAAGCTGAAAGGTGATAATGGAGGAGTGTGTGTCATTTCTCATCTTTTTTAGGGGTGACGTCACCACCGTGCATCTCACAGAAAATAGTTCTGTGCTTAAATGTGATCCATCGTGGAAAGTTTCCCTTTTGAAATTTGTTATGTGAGTCCTGTCTGTATTCAGCATAGGTGGATATAGTTTTCATTTTTGCATCAAAGTTAGATGTTTTTTGCTTGAGGCATCTTTTATTATTTATTTTTTTTCTTATTGCTCCAAAAGGAACAATAACGTTACCCTTTCCAAAGTGTTAGCTAAATGCTTTCACTGGGACAGCCCAGAGTGAAGGGTGGATACGAAGGTGACAAGAGAGACCGGCAAACTGTGTTTATTTGAATCCTGGTTCAGTTCTTACTACTGAGAATCTTGGGCAAGACCTGCAAGCTCTCCCTCACCCTGAGAATTTTCCCTTGTCTGTAAGGAGGGTGAAGATAACAGTACAGACTTCACAGACATAGCTAAGAATTAATAATTTACACTGTCATGCTTGGCCTGGTCTCTGATACACAGTAACTGGCCAATACTTAGTACAGGCTACTATTCCTATCTCATTTCTACTATAAGAGTTAGGTAAAGTAGAATATATCTTTGAACTCAAGAGGTTTTGCAAAACAGACTCTAAAGGACATCTTGGCAATGGTTAAAAACAAACCTGTTATAGACGGGTTCCATGATACTTACAGGTCCTGGGAGTCTTACTTGATCTTTTGTGCCATTAGTGTTCATTTTATAAATTGTCAGGGCCATTTGGTTTTGAAATGACCTAAAGTTAGTTTTAGGACATGAATCTTGTATATGAAGACAGTGTCTGAAGGGCAGCTTTAACAGTGTTGTTTTCTGTAAGTGCAATTCAGTCACATTGCTCTTTACTGCCTGACAATCCTAACAGCCTCAGTTTTTTTGTTTTGTTTTGTTTTGTTTTATTTTGTTTTAAACCAATGAAATAGGAATACTTATTTCTTTGGGTGTAGAAGAAAAAAGTGTTAACAAAAGTAAAGTGCATAGAAGCACTTCACAATCATGATCTTTTTCAGCTTAAATGAGGCTTACAGGGGGGAATGACACAGGCTACCTGAGTGGCCTGGGTCCAGCACTGGAGTGTAGTTGGGATTGAACTGTTAACTACTTGTTTATTATGCACTGGTCACTTGCACCTTCCAAACTTGGTTGTGTTTGCTGTAAAAAATAACCTTTTTGCAGCAAAAAAGTCCTGAAGCTGATTGAATGGATGTGCTTCTGTACCTCTACATGACCGCATCAAGATCATGTTATTAATTCCTGAGTTAGAAGGGAGACTTAGAAGAATGTATTTGTGCTTAAAAGTTGTTTTGTAGCTTTTCACAAATGCTATCCAGTATGTTTGATTTTTGTCCTCAAAGGGTCACAGTACCTATTATCCCAATGTAATCATAAAAATTTTCCATTTGGGAATAGGTCAGCAGTTTATCAAGCCGATCTCTGCCCCTGCAGATATGTCCCAGTCCTCTGAAAAAAGCCAGTAACAGTATCTGACACAGTGGCCCCAGGCAAGATGAATTCTACAGATGGAGCTAAATATGAATTTTCATTTCCTCTATATTCACCAGCCTTCAGAAGGGGCAGGCAAATCCTAAAGAGTGAGTACAGAAGGAAGGTCACTTCTTTTTCCTTGTTCTCATTTATTACTCAGTTTAAACAGGTCCATTGCACCCATCAACAGAGAGAATAACGGAAGATTTGGTTCTAGGAAGTTCAGTCTCTAGTGCCAATGAGAAGGAAGCAGAGGTACATAGGAGTCTTAATAGGAAAAATGTCTTCTTGCAGCATCAGATGGCATTTCTGAAGGTTGAAACACTGGTATGATTGGTGTGGGCTTTTCCCCACTGGGGGAAATAGAGACAGTTGAAATGGTCTGTGTGGCCACCGGCCCCCCTCCTAAAGATACCTCTACACTTGAAGAAGATCCAGTCTTTAAGCTTAGTCTTCCATCACTGTATCCCTAGATAGGAATTTGTCCTCTAGAAAGCTCCTACCGAGTGCTAATCATTGTTCAGTTTGTAAGAGTTCTTACATCTCCATTCAAGTTGATTTTATTGAGAATTTAACCTACATAAGCCACTTATATTAGTAGCATTTAGTCAATTGTATTATATCCAATATTCTTATTACAACAGCATCTTTTCATAGAAAAAGTCATGTTATACATACCTTAGGAGACCTGCTTGCAACTCTCCAATGGGCTAAACAGAGATATTAACTACAAGTCTCACCCAAGAGCTGGAAGTACCCCAACGCAGCACTAAAGAATACCTAATCATGGTGTCATTAAATATGGACTGGGACATGCTACCCCAAAAGTTCTCAGTATAATTTTAGCTAAGCCTGACTCCTATCCTCCACACCCACTCATCCAACTAGAGTATTCCATTGTAGGTCAGGGAATCTTCTTTACTACTTGGGTGATGAGTGTAAGACTCTCAGCCTGAAAGTGAAGGCTTGTTTGTTTCCTGTGTTTATGTTCATGAATTACCAAGGCATCTGCTCATAGATGAACAGCAATAGCTCATGTTTCCTTCATTGCCTTCTGGACAGAGTAGTTTGTGTTCCAGTTAGATCCCCACCCTCCCCACATCAACTCCTTCTTATATCAGAATAGTGATTTTCCTCTGATGCCTTTTATTTGGGAGCCTACATCCAAAGGAGAATTTGAAAGCTTTCAGCTCTGTGATTTAGTAACTGGTCCAGTCTCTGTGGCTCTTGAGAGCTAACATCGGTACGTGTGGGATAAATTCATTAAATTGCTTCAAATAGAGCCTTGGTAAAGAGACATGACAGAAATTGTCTCCTGTATACCTGGCTTATGTAGGTGGGTACAGGGTTCAAACTTTTTTTCTTTCTGAAGTTCAGGACCAGTGTCAAATTTACAGCAAATCCACTTATGATCCTTTGTGCTCCCTTTGGTTTTTATCGTCACAGTAGGTTTAACCTGACCAAGAAGTAATTACACCATTATTTTTTATGTGGTGCTTTATTACTTGCTTTTCAAAATTGGTTTCTAGCATCTCCTGAGCTAATAGCAACAAATGTGTGATTGTAATGTTCACTCCGTCAGGAGACATGGGGTTATTGAGGAAGTGGCCACATACCCATTGCCCACACAATAACTGTTGCTTTGAAACAAGTGAATTGGTTACTAAAACATCTATTGATTATAAGACACTAGAGACCAATATTAAGACCACCAGGATCCAGAGGGGAAGATTAAATTCTGGTTACATATACACTGTGTTTTGTCAATATTATGTGGCCAGGTGACCCGTTCTTTCATGAGTAAAAGAAGTAAAAACTTCTGGAGGTTCATCAAATACTCATCTTGGCTCTATCTATTTCTTAAAAGACACATATTGAGAGCGGGATCAGAAAATCAACAGAGTGAGGGGAAAACTTGCAAAGCGGAAGGAAACATTTGCCAGCTACCCTTTGATAGAGGACTGATATCTAGAATATAAAAGAACTCAAGAGATTAATGCTCCAAAAACAAATGGCCAATAAGGACAGGAAATACGTTCAACACCTTTTGCCATAGCAAAATGCAAGGCAAAACTGCTTTGAGATTCCATCTCACTCCAGTCAGGATGGTTGTCATCCAGAACATAAAAAAAGAATGCATAGTGATGAACTGGAGAAGATGAAGGGGAAAATGAACCTTCTATGCTGCTGGCGGGGATGTAAACTAATACAACCACTATGGAAATCAGGTTGGAAATTCTCAAATTTTTTTAAACCCAACAATATCACTTCTGGATATATTTCTAAAAGATTTAAAGACATCATACTGTAGTGATATACACAGCGCAATTTAGTGTAGCTAAGCTCTGGACACAGTCTAGATGCTCATCAACAGATGAATAAATAAAGAAAATGTGGTATATGTACATTATGGTATATTATTCTGCCTAAAGAATGGAATCATGTCATTTCCAGGAAAATGGATGGAACTTCAAGACTGTTATGTGAAGTAAGATAAGCTAGACTCAGAAAGTTAGATATCACGTTTTCTCTTATGTGAGAAAGTGCAAATATAAATCAGTTAATTAATTAAAAAAACAAAAGTAGAACACAGATTCTTAGAGAGGAAGAAGGGAATTGGGGAGGGGGAGTAAACAGAGAGCGGTAAAAGGGATTGAAATTATCAAGATATGTTATCTTTATGTATCCTTTCCCCAAATGAACATCTGTGTTCTGAATTATAGATATGCACTAATAGAAGAGAAAAAGAATGGAAGCAGAATAAAATCACGAGCCATGGAATTTCCCTTGTCCTTACCCCTCCAAGTAGACTAACAGGCGTTACCAAATCTAATGGTGGATTTTTAGACTCATCATCAAACTCTTCGAGGTGAACCTCAAATCCTAGGATTAAAGCCTTCATGAGTCTTCTAAAATCATCCGTGCTATGAGTGCTGATGATCTTAGAATGTTCTACTTTACAGTTTCTCTTCAGTCCTCTACTGGATGGTTATCTACTGTCACAAGATATTGTGACTCCTTACATTTTATGCTCCTCGTTTGATTTCAATGGTGGTCTTTCTACCTTTTTGAACCGTCTTTGTCTTTTCTTATTTCTGGCTACTTCTCTGGTCATTTTTTGCTGGTTGGTGATCCCCACAGTGGGATCTGCCCTTGGTTCTGTTCTCATATGAATGCTTTCACTATTGTCTGTATCTCAGTGTTACCCATAGCATTAACTCAGTCTTTCATCTTTTTCCTTAGCCTGTGTGCTTTATTTCCAACTGTCTACTAAATATTTTCACCAGCATGTCCTGCCGGCACCTAGAATTCATCATGTCTAAAATTGAACTCTTGTTTTCTTCCCTTCTCATAGTTTTCTTCCTGTATTTTTTATCTTACTAAAAAACCACTTTACCCAGTAAGATAAATTGAAAATATCAGAGTCATACCCCATTCTTTCTAACAGCTCACCTCTAACATATTACTAAAGCCATGCAAATTCTACTCTAAAATGTCTCTGAAATCAGTTTTTTTTTTTTTTTCCTATGACCACGCCACCATTAGTTGGGCTTTCGTTTTCCATTTGGACTATTTCAATAGTGCTGACTTTAAAATCAACTCTTTGACTCTCGTGATTATCTCTTTAAAATATAGATCATGCCATTCTAACAGTATGGAAAATTTAAATATAGCTGTTTGTTACCTATTCAATACGTTTCTTAGCAAGACATATAAGGTCAATACTGTTATTCATGGCAAATCTTCAATACCCAACGCATAAACCATGATCCTCCCACACTGCAGCATCCAGCCTTGTTTGGGTACACCCCTTTTTATAGCTCTCTGACTTGGCTCACACTCTTCCTTTTGCCTCTGAAGCTTTTCCCACTCTTTTCTGTAGAAAACTCCTGTTTTTCCTTCCATATCCAGCCCAGAGATAACCTGTTTGGCAAATGCTTCTCTCACTTTGCCACAGAGAATTATTTTTTATTCTTTTGTGCAAAGAACTGTGAATACATTGGTAATGCTATGGTTTTGTATCTTTCTGAGTAGCTACAGACCTCCCTCCTCACTGGGTTTTGCATTCCTGAAGGATATAGCACAGCATCTATAGAGATGTTTTTTCAAGCTGAATCATCTGTAGTTGGGGATGCATAGAACATTGGATCTATGTTATACTTTATTTTTCAAATTTTCTTAAGCATGGGGCCTTGCATGAAGCATCCTGTTTTATTTCATTAAGGAATGTGTAACATCGTAGGTCTGGAAAAGAATTTTATCTAAATTTGGACTCTATTTGTGTTTCCATTTGTTCTTAGAGCATATACTGTTTTAAAAATGGTTGTGTCTTAGTCTAAATAAAGCTGTATTTTAGGGTAATATTTGAGAACAAGAGGTAGTAGAATTCTTTGAAATGTAACTCCAAGCTTGTTACAGTTCAACAAGGGAACAGAGGCTGAGGACCAGAGACAAACAACTCCTGGTGCATTGCCTAGAACTCTGCATCCTCATGCTGTCTCATTCCTTGTTTTAGAGTTCTGTTGTGTCTTTCTGCCCATCTAGACTCTGGTGTACCTTGAGAGGGAGAAATATGCAAATATGTCTAATTAATCCTATATCCCCTACTTCTCCTCCTATTCCTAGCCCATGGTGAGTATTCTATTTGTCGCGGCAAGAGCTGCCCATTGAGTATTTGTTATGTGCTAAACACTGGACAAATAGTACAACATCAAATCTTCACTTTACAGATAAGTAGGAATTGAAGAATGTAAGTATCTTTTCCAGAAGGCACATAGCTGGTCAGTGATGTAGCCTGGTTGTAAATCTAGCTGTGTCTTGCTCCAAAAGGATGGGGACAAAGGGAAGGAGCTTGTGCTGTTGCACAACTGGAAGTCAAATGAAGGGACATAAGTGGGGACATAGGCATGGACTACTACAGATTATAGATATAAAGATATATGGAGAACAAGAAGAATATTAGAAAGGTCCTGGATGCTTTGTAAGGATTGCTGAGACACTTGAGGTATTATAAACAGTTCTGGAGTCCAGCGCTGAATACAGGTATAAGCAGCATGTCAAGGCTGAAAGGAAAGAGTTGCAGACTCTACGATTCAAGTAGGGGAGACTTTCTGGCTAAGTCTTAGGATAATGGTGCTCAACAAAAATAACTATTTCAGCTGTGATTATGCTGAAGAAAGTTCATTTCATTTATTTCCTATCAAGATGCTACTTAAGTTTGAGTTTAGGCCAGTACAAACTTCTAGGCTTATCTACAAGGCTAATGTAGTTGTCTGCATGGAATACATGTTATGAGTTCATTTTGACACCATTAAAGTATGGCCAAATAATCACTTAATTGTCTAATATCTCCCATGAACAAGTCATTTCCTGCCTTATTTGTGGAACTGAGTTATTTGGAGCCACTTTCATTTCACTTGTCTTGAGATGTGTTTTTTCTCCTCTATCTGCCCATCTGCAGAGTTCCACTGTCACTTCAGGATGCAGACTCTTCTGAAGCTGCCCACTGGTTTAAAGGAAACAACTCTGTGAACAGTGGGAATAGTTTTTTGAGTTGTCTCATAAAACTGTGATATTAACAATCACAAGACCTCAGCCCAGGACTCTGTGCTTGGTTAGTGCGAGAATCAGAAAAGGGTTTTTCAGGTTTGGTGCCTGACTTGGTGCTGTCCCCTGCTGAGAGACCCAAGCTGGTGGTAGGCTTGTTCTAGGAGAGTAATAAGTATTGTTGTTTAGCAATTGTGTTGTTGAAATTCAGCTCCACTATGTCTGACAGTATTTATCTAAAATACTTTCCCTGGTGCGTGTTCAAGTTCCAGTAAACCGTGTCTTATTGTGCGACCTTTTCATTTTCCAGTGAAAAGGGATCAGCTCGTCAGATAAAAGCTACAAGCTGGAGTACAGGAAAAATGCGTGCTCAGAAAATCCAAGCATGATTGAAAACAAGATGTGTTAAATCAATGCGGTTTATCGCCTGCCTATTCCCGGCAATTGCTGTTCTAAGCTCATTCTGAACACACACCGGATGATAAAAGTACGGTGTCACAGCACTCGCTGGAGTGGTAGCCTAAGAAAACATGTTTATCAGACAGGCTAGGTGATTTCACCTCCTTGATAACAGTTATTGTCAAAACTCTTTGGGAAGGAATCTGGAGAACAATTATAGAAGCAATATTACTCTTGTTATATCAGAAGATATGTCAGCAGGGAAGAGAATTATGGATTTATCTTTAAATGTTAAGAAAGACAGAGTATGTTAGCCTTCAGTACTTAAACACCATCATCTATTACACAGGGAAAATCATCCTTCACTTCTCCCTTAAAGGAGTTAATCTGGCCTTAAAACCTAATCACAAGTGATCCAATTTAAAAAAATAATCCAAAGTGAAAGATTAAAAGGGGAAAAAAAATCATGAAGATTAAACTTCTGTTTGCTTGAGGCATTTAATTTAGATTTTAAATTTGGAAATCTAAATGAAGCTCCCTGGAAGGCCAACAGATCACAGCACATCATATACAATAACAGGGGCAAATTTTCTTAACTATATCACATTTAGAGAGAGCACCGTTTTTCCTAATTGGAGCTCACCTATTTCCTGTTTTAGATAGAGTGTGAGCCTCCAGGGAAGAAGGGGGTCTGTTCATGAGGAGATGCCCCACTTCTGCCAGGAACTTCTTACCAAGGATCTTCTAGAAAATACCAAGTGGTTTTGGTATGAAGTAAATTGGTTTAATGTATCTCAATGATGCTGTCTCTTTTTCCCCAAAAGACTTTACAAGCTCAGAGGTATAAGGAGAACTTGATGAGACAGAAAGCAGTTTCTTGATGATTCATCAGAGAAACTTAAAATCCCAGGGTAGCCTCCTCCAAATATTTTGTTTGTTGGTGTAGTGAGTTTTAGTAAAGAAATCAGACCAACAAGCTGATACAGATGAACAATATTCATTGCTCATCTTTATGAAGTCAGGATTTAGGGCATAAAAATTCCTCTTACTGCTAGCATTTTGTTTCATAGATATACAGTAAAAGATGAACAATGCAATTAATTTAGTATCAGCCCTAGTCAATATACTGCAAACTGAGATTCGCTAATATTGAGATAGTCATATTGATATAGTTGCCCTGTGGAAAAAATCCCAAGGCTTCCACACTAATTTATGCAACCAGTTCTTTCTGTGCCTCAGTTTCCCACATCTCAATTGACAGTAGTAATTTTTAACATTTTTGTCACGGGTATATTATAGGAATATATGAAATAATGTCAATAAAGCACTTTAATATTACTGGGGAAAGGGTCTTATATAACTTCAGGGTATATTTGAAATGACACCTCTACAAGGAATCATTGTGATCATTACCATCTACTAAAAGTCTTTAGAGGTCTTATAACTTACAGAATAACTGAGTTCAAGATGTGAAAACTTTAAAAATTTGTCTTCATTTGCATATGCCTTTAAAGTCACCCACTGAAGTATAAATCGGTATAAATTTTAGGAAGGACAGTTAGGAAATACAAGTATGGAAAGACTTGAAATGTACATATTCTTTCATCCAGGAATTTATCCTGAGTTTTGTACATTATTACGCTCCTTAAATCTGTGAAAATTTGGGGAAGAAGAAGAGGGAACCTGTACTGATTTTAATAGGGGGTTTGTTACATAAATTATGATCCTCTGTGTAATACAGTATGCCACAACCATTAAAATGAACAGGGTGTGTCTAAACATGCATATAATCTATATTTATGCAAAATAGTATTGCAAAAATGTCTGAAAGAATATATATACTGAAACATGAATACTTGTACATGAGCTATTATGGGTCTTTCTCCTATTGTTTGTGTTTTTAAAATGTTTTTATATAATAAAAATGTTTTACTCATAGATTTAGAAAGCCAGCCAAACTATTTTAATTTAAAAACAAAAGCAAGTCATTCTTCCTTCCTCCATATGATTGCTTTTGCTTCTTGAGGAGTTATTAATTTACCAACACATACATACTGTTTGCATTTCAGTGTAGTCGTCAGGGTCTTCTTTCTCAGTCTCTCTGCATGTTGTGTTTCCTTATCCTGGACTCTTCCCTTTCTGGCTGGCTTTGTGTCCTGGCTGCTTGCTTTGCAAGCTCCCCGGTTCTGTTCCTTCAAACAGTGACTTATCCACACAAGCTATTTGGTTGCTTTGACTGTACCTTTGGTAGAGAGACATATTGTTCCTTGGCTTGATTTTTGAATCTTAAAGCTGTTGCAATATATCAAAGGGCTTGAAGGCAAAAAATAAGTTGGGGCAGATTTTCCTTTGGCCCCTGTAGGTTATTTCTGCCTGCGTTAGCTTCCTCTTGACTCCTGGTTCAAGTCACAGCTTTCCCCACATGCGGGATCTTGCTCCGCAAGTTTTCTGACCTGTGCGGCCACCAGGCCAGGCCGAAACAGCATTCCACACTGAAAGCAGGGCTTCTCTGGCAATGGATTTGTATCTCTTCCTCTGATGAGATGACCTGGCATGCTGCTTGGGCACTGATCATGTAGACAGGTAATGAAATAGTCAAATGACTGCAAATGTAACAAGTGTCTTCATTAACTGTATTTCTGGCTCTTGTTTAGGTTGCTGGTTGATTTATTCACAGATACGTTTTAAAGTCATCTTAAAGATAGGTTTGTGAAGATAACTTACTGTTTTATTGTTTACCTCTGGTTGTTAATTTAGTGGACAGAAAAATGGAGGCCATTATGGAAGAAAAAGTCTCTGCTTAACTCTCCTGTCTCCAATGGATCTGCCTTGGAGGGAAATGCTCAACTGTTGCTCCTTTAGTTCAAATATAGAGTAGTCACTGGGGAAGTTTGGAGACCCAGGTGCTAGTTTTATCATTGTCTTGGCAATGAGGTTTTATTTATTACTTGGCATAGAGTCTACATATTTGTTTGGACATTAAATGGCATTAGAATATAAATATCACCTTCCTAATATCTGCATTTCTTTTTATTTCCAGTCAAAATGACATCATGTCACACAACCATTAAAAAAAGGAAATTAAAACCCCAGAAATATGTTAAAGCACTGAAGTGAGACGCTGAGCTATAAAAGCAGGGAGCTCTGAAAGCTCACGATGGAGAGGCGCTCAGATCACCTTTTCCCGGGGTCTGGGAATTCGCCTCCCCAGTCTCTCATTCCCATTGTGTTAAGGAGGATGGAAGAGTGATTTTTTTACTGTAAGGAAAACCCTAACAGAGAACAACCAATGTTCATAACTGTCAATACATCTGTTATGACTAGAGGATTTTAAGTTGCAAATAAATTCCCTGGAAGAGATTTTTTCTTTTCTTAACATGTCTGTGAAATGGATTTCCTTTAAAAACAAAAAGGCCACATGTAAATTTGGTTAAAATTTACTCATTACTAGTTAACATAATTAAATTTGACAATCTTATGATTAGTATTAGTCCATAAAATATAGTTGTGTTATCTAATTTTTTTTTTTTTTTTTTTTTTTTTTTTGCAGCTAGCATTTCATGCTGCATGAAAATTTGGACATTGCAAAAATAACTTTCTATAACTAGAGTTTTTCTATTCTGGTCAGCACTTGGGTTGAAGCCCATAAGGAGAAAGGCTTCATAGAGACTGGTTCAGAATGGAAAGTTACTGGTTTCCTTTAGGGAATTCTAAGATGATGAGCTAGGAAGGAACCTAAAGTCATTTATAAGTAGCCCCAATGCAATCAGAGGGATGGCTTGATTTTTCTAATTAACTTTTTTTAATTTTAAAAAGAAAAAAATAAAAAATTAAAGTAAAACAGTTTCACAACCAACCAATAGGAGAGTAACAATAATCAGCACATTGCATATTGTTATATTCACAGTTGTAGGGTATAAGATATAGACATGAAACATTGTCCAGAAAATTGTTAGCACAAAACTTTTGCCTCAATGAAACAAGAGAAACCAGCTATATGACTATCTTTTTTGTTATGATTGCTCTATTATTTTCAAATAAACATTTCGTGTTAACAATGAAATCTAAAGATGAACCTATGAAAACTACTTTTCACTCTAAATTATAAAGAAAGAACTTTAATGTAGCTGAAATGCCAACCCTATATATACAGCACACCCTTCTTCCCAGCGTCCATTCCCAGTGTCACATCATAGCTGTGCGGAAGAGGGCCTTTCTCACATCTCACCTGAGGCATGTGCCCTGGAAGCTTGCTCTCCTGTTGAGTAGCATCTGACCTTGCTTTTTATGAGAAGGAAGGAAAGCTCCAGATTTATTCTAGCATACTGCACCCAGCTGTGTAAGGTTCTACCAAGCTTATTCTGTAAATATCTATCTCCAATAAATACGTTTGAAGGGGAGAGTACAAGGTATCTTGAATTCAACTGTTTGTGGGCCCACACTAATCTGATCAGCACTTAAGCTCTTGTCCCCTTTAAGTATAATGTGACCCTAGTGAAGGCTTTGTCAGAAACAGAGCAGAAGAAGTAACAATGAGGGAGACAGAACAGCAGACAGTCACTCAGGAAGAGAATCCTGGGTGAGAGTCTGAGCAGGGTTCTAACTCTACAATCAAAGTATCCCATCTATTCCTTTGGGTTGCATTATGGTTACAGAGTGTTTACGCCTAAGGGTTTATGATAATGTGACACAAAACAGCTATTTTTACAAATGCATATGGTGGGCTCTACAAATGATTACTGAATAATTGGATCATCTCATGTCTTTTGTAATTCAAAAATGCATACCTTAGTCCCATATTATTCTGAGGATTTAGACGTTAAGACTTTCCTATTTGGGAGAAACCAAACCACTGAGCCCTTCTGTTATCCCTAAACTGGTTCGGGCAACACCATCTCAGATCCTTTCAGAGAGTGGATGAGGTGTTTGGAAGCAGGGCCACACAGGCTGCTCTCCTGATTTCATTCCTTTTGCAGCTTACATCTTGATCGGTTTTCCTGTTTTCAACCTAAGTTGCTCAGGCTTCTTTATTTGTGGGTAATTATGTCCAATTAAATTGTTTTTTCTTTTTCTACCAGATTCTCGGAACTGCCCCAAGTTTGCAAGGGAAAACGTTGAGTAGTCACATTTCTACTGGTGCTCCCTGAGCTCTGCATGGAGTACAATGAGGTCACTTTGTTGAAGAGTTAACTTTATATTACATTCTTGCAGAGTAGATGTATGTCCCTAAGGTACGACTGGCCCCTGATGAAATAAATATACCATTCTTTATGATTCCTTCCCATTACCCTGTCTGTTGATTTTCAGAGAGTTTACGAATAGTCGCATATTTATACAACTGGCCAAAAGTATACTACTTATTTTTCTTATGGTCTGTAATAACCTATGCCAGGTTATTAAAGGGTATACAGACCTCTTTTAAGGCATAGTTTCTTAAGTCATTACTTTATATAAGCAGGTCAAATTCCAGCTCGGCAACAATCTCTTGCTCTTAACCTTTTTCTCTGATTATAAAAGCAATACATGTTCATTGTGGAAAACATAAAAAATGCACAGTATAAAGAGGGGGAAGGAAAGTACTTTCAGACCTGCTACTTAGAAACAACTAATGTTCAGCAGTTCATATGTAGACAAATTTTCTTTATTCCATTCGTGCTCATTTAAAAACTTAGCCATATTGTACATATGCTCCCATAATCTGCTTTTCAATTTAGTAGTGTATGTCAGCACATAATGTTTTCACATGACATTGCTTTTAGGAACTACATCATATTCTATTCTATTGCATTACGTCCTGTTTTATCATATTCTGTCCTGTTTTGCATCATATTCCCTACCCTGCCCCCTTTCCAAGATTTTTAATCTTTTTTCCACTAAAAAGGGGGAGGATTTTTTTTAAAGTAACAATCTTTATTAGATGCCTCCTTTCCACATAGTAATTGTATAGTATTTTTTTATAGTCAGTGCCATCAGGAAAATCACCAGCTCCTTTGGATTTAGGACAGCATGCTTCATCTTGCCTAATAGTATCGTGAGCATTGTTGATAGCACTAAACAACTCCTTGGTAAAATTCCATACCTACACTGAGTGCAGGCCAGCATGTTTAAAAATATGAGCAGAAAGCAAATCATTGAGGCATGGGAAATAAACTGGGAGCCTTATCTTACTACTTAAAATATGTCCTCTCTCATAGTATACTTTCATAGAGTAGATGTTTATTTTTCTTTGAATAATGAGTTTAATGTGTCTAATTCAATTACTTTTTGTGGTAGCAGAATAACTTCTTCTCAGTTCTTTGCTATTAGTTCCATATGATATTTTAATTGATTCTTTTAATTGTTGACATTGTCAGTCATTTTGCTGTGAGTTGGCCTTATAACAAGAAATCACATCATCCCCCAATATACTAGTCTTCTCAATTAAGAGCCATGAGTTTCTACATACAATACGACTTCATTATGCAAACTCTTGAAGGGGTGGGTCTACTATTCAAATTTTATTGGTGGCTTAGACTGATAAAGTAAAACCAAGAATTAGAATTTTTAGGGTGCTGAATTATGTTTTCAGATACTAACATAGTGCATTTAATTGTCTCAAGTTATTATTTATGGTTAAACATTGTTGGCAATTAGTATTATGGATGGGGGTGGATATGATAAATAACTTAAACCTCAGTCTCATTCCTGTCGTATGCATTTCTTGATTAAATTCCATAGATTTTACAAGTAACTGCATCCCTGCATTAAGAGTTCTATGACTTTTACTCTACAAGTCTAATTTGAAAAAAGAATTCTTCTCAAGGGTTTAGAATGTAATTCATAAACTAGGAGGAATAATAAATATTGTGCCTTAATTCAAATACTAGTTTAGAGAGATTTGGTACACCTGAGTATAATTGTAGTTAATTTCCAGAAGAGATGGGTTGAAAGTTTACTGCTTGGAAAGGGGGCAGGATTGGCTAACTCTCACATTTGCAAAAAATGATTATGTTGTATAATGAAAACGTGGCTTTATTAACAACTTCAATAAGCATTGCATTTGGGAAAAATCTTTTTAATAAAAAGTTACTTGAAGTTCACTCCAACTTAAAATATACAAGTGTGGAAAAAGTACTTACTCTGATTTATGTGTCTTTTGGGGGTGTAATTATTGGCTTTTTACTCACCTATGTAAAACAATGTACTTTTGTAAATGGATTTCTGGCCACTTTATGCAGTTCCCCCCCCCTTTTTTTTTCTTACATAAAAAGTAAGCACTGTCAATCAAGGAATTTTAAGGTTTATTTCCTCTTTAGAAATGATTGATAGCCTTTTAGATTTACAAGTTGACAAGTTAAAGGGTTCTATTGGTATAATTATGTACTAAATTCACAGTCTTTCAATTTAAATGTCCTTTTAAAACCGCAAGATTATCATACCTGTATTTTGAAAAGTGGGCCAGTCAGTTTGGGTTGGTATACAAATTGCTTCCATTAGCCTTGGGACCTATTTGAATTTAATACAGTTTTTTAAAGTTAGTGGTAGTATGAATCTTACTTTTAAAATTTAGGTTAATGGAAAATGCATTTAAAGTAAAGCATGTGGCAACTGTTTTCTAATGTATAGCTGAATGCCGGAATGACAAAAACTGTCTCTTTATTCAGGAAGGGAGAAAATGTGTGGTTGAATACTCTGTCTGGTTAAACTAAAAAAAAAAAAAAAAAAAAAAAAAAAAAAAAAAAAAAAAAAAAAAAAAAAAAAAAAAAAAAAAAAAAAAAAAGGAAAGAAAGAAAAAAAAGAAAAAAACACCTTCTACCCACTACTTCCAGGATAAAGCATAAAAGGATAGAAGAGAGAGCTGCTATGTCTTGCTCATTCTCTGATGAGACAGGCTGAAGATATTTTGTATCCCAGGGAGGAATTCTTGAAAATGATAGACCAGACTATGTTGTGTTTAATTTAAGGGAGTTTAATTAATAGGGGCACAGCAAGGCCAATTGTCTCTAAATGTTATTACAGGTCTGCTCTTTGAGTCTTTTAAAGAATTATTCTTGGCCACTCAGTTACTCTATGCTGGTACTCCACAGAGATTTATCTTTTTTTTTTTTTTTAAATAATATCAGTGTTGGTAGAAGGCTCTGTAATTTCAGATGTGAAGTTTGGAATCAGGGCATGTTCAATACCTATCTCTTTATAGAGTCTGTCACATGTCTCGGACGACCCATTTCTAGCCTTCCCCTGACCCCACCATGCTCTTGCAGCCCTCAGTGCATAGAAGCTGCTGGGCTAATAGGGTCCACTACGGTGCCCTTGAGATTTTGCAGAAACTGTTAAGCAGAGACTTTTAGTTCTTCTGTTGTTTAGGAGTAGATGTCCCCTCAAGAAGACTTTGTGTGTTTTGATCTGAGCTTCTGAACTAAACTGAATGGATGCTGAAATGTCACATTAAATACCATTTTCCTTTCTGTTTATGATAGGACAGAAATTGGTCCATGGACTCCCTCTATGGTTAAGTAGCAGGTGATGGTGGAAATGCTTAGAAAAAAAATCATTTATGTGATCACTGAATGATCTAATTCAAGAGTATCTATTAAACTTTGCACTTCTCAGTTATTTCCACAGCATTCATTTTGCAAATCATATTCTGCTTTATTTCCTGAAAATGTTCTGATTGTTTAACTTCTTTATTGCAGCGCTCAATGAACCTACCATTGATTATGGTTTCCAGAGATTACAGAAGGTCATTCCCAGGCATCCTGGAGACCCGGAGCGTTTGCCAAAGGTCAGGATATCTCCTTTTTGTGTTATGGTTTCTGGAAAGTTGGACTTAAATGATAGGCATAAAACACTGCTCTAGATAAAAATTAATTTAGAGATAACAAGTTCATATTTTTCATGCTTTGTGTGTTTGGTTCCACAAGGCAAGAAGTAATAAAAATAGTAAGTTCTATGTGCTAGGCAGTACTATGCTTATTTTAACATATTTCATCGTCTCAAAACTCTCTGAGGTTGGTACTATTAATTTTCCTATTTTCAGGGAGAAAACAATGAAGCCAAGAGAGCTTCAATAATTTGACCAAGATCTCACAGCATGTAAATCGCTAAACTGAGATTCAAACCAGTGTCTGGGTTAATCAGCACCATATCATACCAATTCCTGTGAACAAAAAGAACACCGAATTTTTACCTACAAAAGGATCTGTTCTTACCCCCATTGGGTTAGAAAGAGCTCAAAGGAAAATTTTTTAGAAGATCTTGAGACTGGCAGATAAGACAGCCACTTTTATCCTGAGGCATTTTTGCCTATT
This sequence comes from Dasyprocta punctata, assembly GCA_004363535.1. Taxonomy (NCBI): domain Eukaryota; kingdom Metazoa; phylum Chordata; class Mammalia; order Rodentia; family Dasyproctidae; genus Dasyprocta; species Dasyprocta punctata. The sequence continues at coordinate 357,105 of RJWM01000017.1, forward strand.
TGGCAAAGAAAGCACAAATTTGAGACATGAAACAAAAATTCAAGTCAGAGTATCAGATGATATACAGCAATATGTGGTTAATTATTGTGCAGAAAGACAGACCTTTAGGGACTATTGTGTACCTGTGGAACTTGGGCACTGTGGGAGAGATTGCCAAACTCAGTTGATCATAATAAAAACTAGTACCTAATCATTAATAAAAATACAACCAAAGTTTTATGAGAACTCGACAAAGATAAGAGTTAGATGCTAAAGAAGTTCAAAGTTCAGAATTAGTTGAGCTGCTATTTACCATTCACTGACAGCAACATGAAAAGTTATTTATGATACAGGTGAAAATCATTGAGTTAAATGCCTTGTAGCTAAAAGGTCCATTTCTTGCTGGAGTCACTCTAGAGCTATGTAATTTCTAGGACAATGCGTTCTCATAAAACATGCTCAGAACTGAAGCTGATGTCCTTCCTAGCTCAGTGAACCTCCTTGAAGGCAGCAGGTCAGCATCAAAGCCCACCCATGTCCAGGTGCCTTTGCAGGCCTAGGTAGTCACCAGTCAGGTCAGGTCCTGCCTGGGACTCAACTTACCTACTCAGGCCAATGCACCAATATGAGGGATGGGGGACACAGAGGGAATGCCTGCCCAAAGAGAGGAAGGACCGTGACAGGCACAGATGTCTGTCTGTCTACTATCCTGACCTCAGGGGAAGAACCACTTGACTTTCAGGCTTAGGTCCAGAACAAGTATGTATGGATGGCAGTGCTGTTCACTTTGGTTAAAACTTCTTGAAAGCTCCTCTCCTGAGGAAGAAACTTACAGTGTCAGTACATTCACATCCTTGTCTTTGAAATGGGCTGTCACTTCCTCTTTTGACACTGACTGATTCTTGGTGAGCAGCTAGTCTCTTTGCATAGCACAGATGTTCTATGGAGAGATTTACCTTTAGGTCCCTCTGCCTGGCAAGAACATCACTCCATGTGTTTTCTAGGGGACACATTGGTAAAATGATGCATGCCTACCTAATGATCAGTGCTCTAACTGTCTTAGTGGTAGAACAGGAGCATGGACAAAATCCTAGATTCTCAATATTGTTCCCTTATGGGAGCATCTTCATGTTAATATTTAGTGTTTGATTTAGCATCCACTATCTAGGGTCTGTTGGAGGGGTTGCAAGCGCAGCCTTGAGAGTCAGACTGGGTGGACAAGGTGGGATTCAGAGCCCAGCTGCTTACTAGTGAGGCGACCTAGGGTCAAACTTCTTTACATTTCAGTGTCTTAATTTCCTTATCTGTCAAATGGGGATGGTGACACATCCTGTCTCGGCAAGTTGTTAGACTTTTCTTGGCACTTAATAAAAGGCAGCTATGATTATTTGCCAGTGGAGCCCTTGCCCATGACAGGTCTTCTGCCCAATCTCTGCAGCTCAGGAAACCCTAATCCTGTGAGCAGACGGGTATTTTCTGTGCCTCATTTTCTTCATCTCTAAAATGGGCATAATAGTCATGCTGACTTCATAGGATCAAGTGGGGATCAAGGGGTAAACCTGCATGTGCCCCCCACATAGTGTCTGGCCCATAGTTGCCCCTCTGAAAACCTTTCTTAAAAATAGGAGCCAAAGCTGATTTAATGGTTGAGATCTAAAGAAGCTAAGCAATATTCTTTATATTTTGAGGAGCGGAGAGAAACAGGGACATAGGGTTTTGTGTACTTACTTTTGAAAATATTTTTATAGTTGCATGTTATGTTCCGAAAAGTTGGACAAATAGCAGACACGTGTCACTTTGTCCCTGGTGGCCTGATGGTGAAACACTCAACCCCCTTTTCCTGGGTTTAAGAAGACTAATCAAGGACACAATGGATTTGTGTGTTAAGGAAACTCTCCACTGCTTGCATCTCGCCATTTGACCGTGCAAGGACTGAGGCCAGAACCCACCCCAGGAAGTTCTCAGTGTGACTCAGAGCCCAGTGTCTGTCCTCTTGGCTCCGAATGTTAAGGTGGAGCAAGGGTTCAAGGGCAGGGTCAGGAAGTGGCGGATGGAGCCAGCACAAGGTATTCCTGTGGACTTGGGAGATTTATACTCCCACCGTCCATTGTTGGGGGATGAAAATGGACTCCACCTTTCTCAGAATCACGGTCAGTGTTTGTCAAGCAGAAGTGTTTCCGTGAGCTCTGGACCACACACCTCCAAAAACAAACTCCATTTTATTAAACCCATGTGTTTGTGAATAGACAAAGCTAGATTCACACAACCACCCACATATCCTGTCAAATGAAACTGCTCCAAAGACCAAACAGATAGCTTTCCATAATAATATGCCTTTGTATACAGGCTTATGCGTTTTCAGAGAACTTGGACATGCTTTGTTTTATTGCAGCCTCTCTTTCGAGAAAAGCTGGAAAAGCAGACGTTTTTCACATTTCCCAAACAGGAGCAAGCAGAATCCTTCCCTGAAAGTCACCATCAGTGATAGCTGCTGTACACACATATTTTAAATACTATAATTATGCTAACCCTGGATGTTTTTTGGTTTCCTTTTTCATATGCACATGGAGAAAGCCAGTGTAAGGGTTTTAAATCACAGCATTCTGTTCTGTTTCACCAGACTTGCCTTCTGTGGGTCACTGCAGGAAGGGGAGGAGTGTGACTTTGGGGTCAAGGTTGGGTCTTCTTATAATGCAGAGGTGAAGGGAGTGGGGAGTATGGTCTGTTCGAAACGCTGTGATACAGATGGCTCAGTGATGCAACCCAGAAACATTGGGCAAGGTGCTCTCTCAGTTCTGAAAGCCAGAGACGCTTCCCTCCCTTTTCAGTTTCAAGCTCTCTTCATGAGTGGTCCATGAGCTTTTAGCTCACGAGCTATGAGAGCATACCTTGAGCTTAGCTGTAAACCCTGACAAGCGCGGATATGCTTACGTTGTGCCTATGGTAAGTCTAGTGCTGCTGTTCAAGGATTTTGCACAGCATGGAGGCCAAGAGAGAGGGCTCACAAGCCAGGCGGACATGGATTGTGGAAACCAGATCCTCCACTTGAAGCACGCACGTCCTAAGCCTCAGGTTTCTTTTCTCCTCTGTAAAGCAGCTGCCCCACAGCACTGTTGTCAGGAGTTAAGGAGATAATGTACACAGAGAGGTATTGCTGTATATAGGGGGGCTGTAATAAATGAGGACCACTAATCCCTGCACAGTGTGTGTCCCCCATTCCACAGATGAAGACTCAGTACCCCAGAGTCTGGAGATTTGCTGGCATGCTACAGCTAGCAAGCAGGAAAGCTAACATTCAAATTCGGGTCATTGGGCTCAAAAGCCTCACTATGACCACCATGTTGAATTTCCATTTTTTTCTTCCAATCTGGCAACCCAAACAATTTCTGTGCAAGTCTAGGTGAACTATTCTTTCCTTTTCCTCATCAGAACCGAGATTCTATCCTGCTCAGATCTCAGCAGCTTTCTCTCCTTCCTCCATGGAGAGAGGCTAGCATGGTAACCACCACAGGGCAAAGATTTTTCTTCCCCCAAGAGTCAGTCCCTCTTTTACAGAAAATAAAGCAATTTGAGGAAAGTAACAAAGGCTGCATTTGTGTATTTTGCTTTATGGAGCTGAAAATATCTGGTAAATTGATCCAGCGGGAGTAATAAATACACATTACTTTATCTTGTTCTTCATGTCCTATACCCCTGAGCCTTGATAGAACAACACCACTTAATAGACTTAAAAAAAGAGTAATTACCCTCATTGGTTGTGTGATTTTTCAGTCCTCCCAGCCCTGCCTGACCTTCTAATTTAGCTCACTGTGTCTAACTAATGCATTTATATTCATCTTTTATGAAGCATGTATAGTACAGTATCAACTGGAGAGGCTTTTCCAAGCTGTCCTCCTCAGTTTCCAATCTGGTTAGTAGTAAGGAGAATGGAGTGATCCATCTCTATGTGTTCACACGTATAGAGAGCACATATGCATGGCTGGAAGCATTTTTTATCCTTTATGAAACATAATAAAAAGTATTTATTACATTTTTTACTTTAAAGCTTTTATACATTCTAGCATTATTTACAGCTAAACATGCAGGCAAAAGATGTGAGTGTTTTAAAAATGATTACTGTTAATGTTTCTGCTTGTCAGAAGTGCTTAAATTTTCCTGCACTTTGTCTAAAAACTTGGTACTGTTGCCTTTTAAGAACAACACATTTAGAAGATCTTGCAAGTCAGATTTGCAAACACTGCTGACAGTCTGTGATGAATGATATTGCAAAATTTGCAAGATGTTTGTCATTTCGCACAGCCGACATATTAAGGAACGGATTAAGAAACTCGAAACCCCTATGGAAAACAGTCATCCCAAACAAACCTCAGCTAAACCTTGAACCCTGAGAGCACACCCGAATCTCTCACCCGGGTTTTCTCTCCCAGCTTCTCACTCAGCCAGTGGAACCCAATTGTTCTCAGTGCATTTTCTCTCACCATATGGTCTCCTCATTACCATACACTAAGAGTCCATATGGGAAACTTGTGAAATGAACTGTATTCATTTTAACTGCCAGATGAGCAGCCTTTTGCTTTGCAAGCCTAGCTTAAGTCATCTGCTGTCTTCATGTTGTTATGGCAACACGGCACCAATAAAAAATTCTAATCTACTGTAAGTGATCACAGTATTTTAAGTGCTTGCCTATAACTGCCCTCAAAGGAGAGGAGACAGGAGGGCTTCTATTCGTCCAAGAAGCCAACGATCGTTCATTCCAGCAGGTGTCAGTACAGAAGCTAGTTGTCCATGGTGCAGGGTGTGCACCAGTGGTGGCGAGGAAGATGTCAGGGAGCTAGATTGCAGGGGGAGGAATAGTAGGAAGAACAGACAGTAGATCCTATGGGTGGATCTAAAAACACTGACTGGCGAACACCATAATTGCTGTGAGACACCCACTCTTCTGAGTTTGCTGTGGAGCCTGCCATGAATAAAACTCAAAGTTCGTAACAACTGAAGCAGCAAATCTTTGTGGTAGCCTCTTTCCATTGGCATTCGAAAATCTCAGCCTCCCTGAAGCAGCTCTTCCTGCACGTGGGAATTAGTCATTTCAAACACCAGGCTAATTAAGATTACCTTAAAGTAATGGAAGTGGGCAGCAACATCCTTAAACATAAATCATTTTCACCTCCATGGGCCACATGATATGTTGCCTCTCTATCGCTCTATCTATATTGAAAGTGAATGTTTATAGTCTCAGTTCATCAGTTCACATTAGCCTCATGCTGAATATTTAAACACAGAACAATTTGAACACACCATGAAGGAAGACAGTGACTGCACTTTCATTTGGAACAGCAAGGGCTCATCTAATAATAATTTAGTAAATCAGCCATTTAGTGGCTCAGTTGTGCACCGCATTGTGCCAAATAATATTCAGTTCAACTGTACACTTGCAAAATTGAAATTCAGACTCTAGTCAGAGGTGCTGTTTTTGCTCAGCAGAGAAAAAGAGACCCAAAATCACCCTCCCTAAAGAGCATTTGTGTTTAGCAATTTATCATAAATACAGAGCTGGGGCAAAATAAAACTGGAGTGGGCTGTATACAATGTATTCTAATTATGCTTTTATTGTTTTAGTCTTTATGCAAAGACTATCAGTAATTCAAAACCTGGAGTTGCATCAGTGAAAATACACATAAGAAATCTTTGCATAACCACATTGCCTCCTAGCAGAAAAAAGGGATGACTAAGGATTTCAGTAAAGGATAAGGAAATATCCTGTATCAATGTCTTTCTCTTGTATGCTGTGGCTGCCCATACCCGCTCCATATTCCTTTCATTTTCTATTTTGAGACAGGGTCTTGCTAAGTTTCCCTGGATGGGCTTGAACTTGCAGTCCTGCTGCCTCAGCCTCACAGAATGATGAGGTTACAGGCACGTGTCACCATGCCTAGATTATCTGTTTCCTTTTTGATGTAAAGAAACTCTATTAACACTGCATCCAGAAATGAAAGTGGCTGTATTCAAACAAAAACAGAAACAAATGCAAATCTTATGGTACATTCAACTGTATGAGAAACCACTCGAGTTTGAGTCCAGGAAACATTTTCTCCCTGCATTCTCTTGTCAAAAACTTAAACTTTGGAACGCAGTCTACTTCCCTCTCCCTCCTCAATATCTGCCAGAAAAACTACAGGCAAATTCCATTCTCCATTTTAATAATGTGTTCAGTGTAGGACTTCAGGAGGCCTTACAGTCTGTACTGTTTTTATCAGGGCAATTTAGCCAAGACTTGTGCTGGATACCTATGAAATTGTATGCAGCATTGTGTGTGTGTGTGTGTGTGTAACTCTGGGAAAGAGGTTATAGCTTCATTAAAATGCCAATAACCCCCCAAAATAATAATGCCCACTTACTTGAACTATTTATGCTTAACTCACTTGTAGTAGATTCTTCATATTTTTACTGCATTATGCCCATTTTAGAGATGAAGAAACTGAGATTCAGAAAGGAATAAATGGAAATTTTTGACTGTGGCATACTTTATCACCATTAGTCCATTCAGAATCTTCTGTAGTGGTTTGTGAATAAGGTTATACCTGAAATAGTACTCAAGGCACACTGACTGCAAGAATACATGTAGTTTGCCAAAGTTCTCTGGAAAATAAGCGGAGATTGTCAATAAATACTATTGCTGGCTATCACGTGACTATATTCAACAGAACTTAGTGATGGTATCAACCCAGTGAAGAAATAGAGGGATATGTTTGACTCTGCTCACATGTAGAAGAGCATGGATCTGGGCCAAGTCCCTTGCACTTGAGGCCCAGAGCTAGTGTAGTTAAGCACTGCCTCCTAGAATGAAGAAAAAGGAATTTTAAGGAGAGGCATTTTTGCAAACTGATCGCAAAATCCCTCGGCTTAGATGGGAGGAGGAGGAGGAGGAAAATAGTGGCATCGACTGAGGTAGGCTCACAAATGGCTGAGCTAGGCAAAAGCGGCAGCAAGAATTAAAAACATACCCAGACAAACCTTGGAGGTAATTCTCTTGAGCTGCAGAGTCACTGTGGTGAGGACTTGGAAGACCAGTCATCCAACACCTGAGTTCTGGAATTCGCTCAGATTCTTTTTTAACACTGAGCTCTACTACTTCTTATCACAGCCCATGTGCAGGGGCACTGAATATAATTACTGGTGAATTTAAGAAGAAGTGAGAGGAAGAATAAGAGGAAAACTCATTTCTACCTCCCAGACACCAGTCTTGTGCTCTTAAACTCAAAGCCCTTAGGAGCAAAGACATTACAAGGTCTGAAGCCTGTTCACTATTTTCAGCCCTGAGTTACACTTCAGTTAAGCATTGGAGTAATAAGTAGCAAGCCCTAGCAGTCTTGAGTTGGTGTATTTCCATTGCAGTCATACTCAAGACCATCTGTAAAACCTTGGGAATCATCATTTACAGCTATCATTCATCTAGAGGCACATATAATAACTGATGATATTCAACAATTTAAGAAGCAAAAATAAACTATGTTTTGCCCTCTTAAGTATGTTTAAAATACAGTATATTTCTAGCAGGCACTAGTTCAAGTTCAACTATAGTAGATGTCCAAAAATATCAATGTACCGTATTTATCTACACACAGCTGTATATACACACAAACATATATACGCCAAGTACCTCTCTGTGTTTACTCAATGATCCTTTTATTTTTAAAGCTAGATATTTATTCTGCCTTGCCCTAGGGAAAGAGAAACCATGGTTAAAAGACAAAGAGAAACAGAAATAGTTAATTTTTGCCTTTTTTGTGTTTCTGAAAGGCCAGGCCTTGGCGACTTAAAGGTGACTTAAAAGATTTTCAAGGGTAATTCTGACTCTAGGCAGTTTTTGTTTCATGTGCTGACTTTACAACCTGCCCCTGAAAAAGGCATCTCTGTCCGGCGCTTTCTCTTTCAGCAGAGACTTTTATCCTGATCAGAAAGTCGATTTCCAAGGCCACTCGGCAGGACCTAACCCAGAGCGCTGGTCTTAAACCAGTACAATGAATTGGAATAAGAAGAGCCGGCTGGAGGTGACCAGGTTCAGCTCTGTTCCTCCGAACAGGTCACATCCACAAGGGTGCAGACAGCATTCTTCACTGTATTTGTGGCGGGGAGCACCCCAGGCTCCCATTCACCAATTACGATGACACCATTTAGAAGGGAAGGCCAGGAGACCAAAGAGAGGAGGGAAAGCCATTGTCATAACTCTTCACAGGAATATCTGTTTTCTCCCATTTACACTTAACTGCTGACACCTGAAAAGTCCAAAATTTTGGTAAAATGAAGCAAGGGACAATGTTCCTTTTACGAGATCCCCTTGCAGAAAGGTGAGGCTTGGCACCTCATGGAGACCGAGCTTAACTATCCATCACAGCGAAGTCAACCTGTCCTAGCTAGCTTCTCAGAGGTCACGCGATCGAACCAGCAGCTCTTGCAACTATATTATTGCTTACAGAACAATAATTGAGGCACCAGATAAAAATTACCTGGTCTAATAGGCAGCGAACAATTTTCACTCAATAAAATTATAAGCCAAATCATTCATTTCATAACACTCTGACTAATTTATTTGTTGACCTTTTAATATCTATAGCTCTTCAGTGGTATTAACTGCAACTCAGACAAAAATCTCTTGTTCATTTCACTTTCATTGATTTTTTTTCTATTGAGGCAATAACAGCTGCTTGAAAACAGCCTTTTTCTTTGCACTGTAAAAGTCAATCATGTTAGTGTCTTACATGGATACAGTTGCGTTAGCTTACAACCTACTTTAATTTCATGTGATTCAGAAGTATCCTACACCATGTTTTTAACAAAGGCAGAACTTTCTGGTGCACCTCCAGCCAGGCATTATGATGATACATAATAATGTTTGGGAAACTGTCATCTAATATGCATATAAAATCAACTTTAGAATTAGAGGAGTATCCGAGGTACCCTCACCCCAACATTTTCTCTAGGCTAGAATCCTGCTGATGCCTTAGCTTCTTATAGGAATAACAGTACAAACTCTTTCAAAATATTTAATTCCTTCGTTTTGGATATGGCTGCATATTTTGATTGTGCCTTTAATTTTTTTTTTTTGTAAAGACTATGGGCAACATGTGTGCACTAGAATTTTCTATAGGGCAGTCGAACTTCAGTTGAGTCTTCTTATACTCTGAAGTCTTTAGAACACAGGGTTGTAAAATATAATTGTTACACATTTGGCATTTTATGCCTCCCTGGAAATAACCATTTGCTACCTACACTTCATCTATGCTTCTCCTTTCCATTTCAATTTACTCTAAAGTGGTCCTTAGCCATAATGAGAATGCCCCTTTCAACAGAAACATGTTTAATTATATCCATGATACGTGTAAGTGACTCTTTCCAGTCAGAGGGCTTCTGAGTTAAGAGTGTTTAAAGTGTGACACTGAAGTCTTCTAATGATCCGCGGTAAGCTATATTTTGAGAAGTTCATATTATAAGAAAAATGAAAAATTTGAGGAATGTCTCAGAGGATTGGAAGCTAAACAGTGCCCAAGTGTTATTTTGGTTTGTTTTACTCTTTCCCTCACTACTCTCATTATACTGATTTTTTAGAATGCATTGTGGAATTTTCCATTTGGCTGAATAAACACAAAGGAAGTTGGGATATCAAAGTACCCTCCAAAGAAACACAGCTTAGTACAGCTAGTATTTATTGGATTGTACATTGCCTGTGTGGGAAATGGGCCACGAGAAACTTGCAATCAATTTTTCAACATTTTGGCTTCTCAGTCAGTAATGTCACCCAGACTTTCAGAAGTGATTGTGAAAAGAAAATGTAAAGCCCTGGGATCTGGACAAAATCTGAACTCTGGAGTGAGGAGGCCAGGTGAAATCAGTGCTGATTTCACTGATAGATGTTGATTGTCTCTAAATCAGGAGGAATTTTACCACTGCACTTCAGTTTCTGTTGCTAATAGGTTGCTGAATTTTGAATCCTCTGACACAGCAAAGTACCCTGTGATGGGAAAGAACTGCACTTCTTTCTCGGGAATCACCTAACCCAATTTGATTTTGTGAGTTAATAGTTGTAGTTTATCTTCTGCTTTCTTTTATATTCCTCAGGATATCATATCCAAGTTGGGTGAGCATAAAGTCAAGCTCACAGTGTCCTCTCCAATTGCCAAAGCATCCCTCGGCCTTACTTTTATGAGAGAGTTCTCAAAATCTGAAAATCTAACTCTGAAATTTGAAAATTAGCATTGTGTTGGTAAATAGCTTTATGAATTGACCTAGAATGTGTATGAATGAAAGAAAATTCAAACCATCTCCCCTGCTGATCTAGGTTTGAGTTTCTCAAGATATTGAATTTGGTTTACAAATGAGTGCAGTATCGGTCAACTAGACAACTTCCTCTTTAGCATGGAAGGCTGGATGTAGCCAGTGTATGAGCAAATGAGCTACGTACTTGAGATCAAATGCTAAAGGGAAGACTTTCAGTGATGGTAAATAATCTTCAGAGTTGATTGCCAGTAAACAGAGGGAAAAATGAGTTAGCTATGTCTGTATATTTGACATGATATGCCTGGTTGCCAAGGAGGCTTTCTGTGAATGTGCAAATACCTAAGTATTTTTAAAGGCCTGAGAATACAGTTAATAAAAGGTTGACATACATGAAGACCAACCTCATGTTGCTGGAAACCTATAATTTGAGATAATGTCTGTGATAGACATGATTCATTATGTTAATCACAAAATTAAAGTGTAAGCACAAGCTAGCAGGAGTGAAAGAGCAAATTCATAAAAGTGACATTAAAAAACAGTGATCAAAACTGGACCTTTGGGAATTTATATATTGGATTAAAAGTCTGTGGCCAAATGGAATACCAAATTTAAGCCTGCTTTTATAAACCATACCAAATATATGACTGTCATCATATAAATTATCCATGCATTTCTTAAAATCAGTTGTATTATCTGAATACAAACCCTTCAGCAAGAAATTTCTCAAGACCTCTATTTTGCTGATAGTGCTAGGAGCTGAAAGGGATTAAAATGTATCCATGGCCTCAAAGAGAGTACACATTCTAGCTGTGGCGAATGAAGATTACATCCTTTGTATCAGAGCAAAATGGCCTTCAGTAGCATATACTTTGTGCCGTGTTTGGTGATATAGATGGTCAATACTATTTTCTTGGAAAAATAGAGATTAGGAGCCTGGGTACTAGTCAAGGTTGAATATTCTTGTTAGAATAACATACTTATCGAGAGTTCAGGCTCTAATATCTAACATCCCTGGGGCCGAATCCTTGCTTAGCTGTTAATCATCTGTGTACACTCGGGGAAAGTTAGCTGGCCTTAGACTCAGTTTCCTCCTTTGTCGAATGGTAAAAAGAACAGAACAGTAAGAGGCTCTCAGCAAGTCCTGAATGAGTTCATGTTTCATTTTCAGTAAATGGTAGTTCTGTCTTTTATTGGTATACCACTACCACTACCTTCAGTACCAGGTTTCAGAAGAATGAAGGAAACATAAGGGTGTTCCAGAGAAGGAAGCCAGCAGAAGGTACACCAAAAGGAGTGCAGGTATAGAGATAGGAAGGAGCCAAACCCTTTGCTTCTAGGCCAGGGAGGAGCAACTAAACCAAATAGAGGTCACTTACTCAGATACAGAAGAGACTAAATAAAGAAGCAGAGCCAGAGGATTACAGAAATTTTGTGCAACCTTCACAGAGCCTTGTAGCTAAGTGCTACAAAGTTAACAAGTCTTGAAAGTTGCTGGAGAATAATATTCACATGTGATTACTGGGGCAGAAAGGAGACCAAGAATTATTCACTAACTGATTGGTTTTCCACATGGAAAGTAAGCATGAATCTTTTCTTTGTATTTGCAGTCCATTTAGCATTTTTATTATGAAGGTTCTGAGTCATAAGAAAAACTAACAATAATTACATTCTCTTGGTAACCTGACTTCTCACTGGGTCTCCCCAGTGTTTTTGTCAACTCTGAATAGATTTAGAATAACAAATCCATTTCCCCACTCACATAATCATCAGCTTATGGTCACTGCAAATTAGTTAAGGTCAAATTTTGATTATGGGAGGAAATAAATTGATAGAAAGTTATTTTAAAGGACAGTACATTTTTTGTTTCTTTAAGAGAGAGGATCTAAAGCCATGAGAAGAAAAAAGTAGTCTGACTCAGGGTGTGGATTGGAAAACAAGCGTTGCATTTTTACATAGAACCTGGAGCTTTTCAATATTTAGGATATTGGTATTTGTCCTCATAACCCCCGACTGAGGTTTTTTTTTAACCCAAGGATAGAATTAATTATTTTAGAAGAGTCTAATCTCTACATTTGTGTTTAAACCTGCAAGAAGGGAGACATTTGAAATATTATGAAAAGAAGACAAAATCTCTCCTAACAAATAAATGCCTTAAAAAATTAGATATTAGTAATACCAAGTGCTCTTTTCAGAATTATTAAAGTTGAATATTTGAATCAAGCGATCTTTATCCTATCCTCCCTCCTAATGTCACAAAAAATAGTACTTTAGGAACAATTTCATAGACAAAAAGCTATATGAAATATTCAGTTCTTCCCCTTATGGGAAATTTCTTTTTTTCTTAACATCTCAGGTTCAATCATTTCTTAATGTGAAATTACAGATTTTTCAAATTACCATATAAAACTGCAAAAAAATTACACTTGTGACCACAGAGGAGATAGCATATACTATCAATTTGATTTTAAAAGGCATATATCTTTTATACTACCTGTCATTTTTATAATGCCTTTTACAAATTTAATCAATACATTTTAACATTCTATATACTTTAAGTGCAATATACAATAAATATTCAACTTTCATCTTAAACATGCTTTAGCCTTTAAATTGTTAAAACTGCAGTGCCCTTTCAATCTACTTACATAATGTCATAAAATATACATTTCAAGGTAAATGAAGTCAGCTACTTCAATTTAGTCCCTCAAACTGGTAGTAAATGAGAGGTTAACACTATGGTGCCAAACCCATTATTGAGTAAATTTAGCACCTTGGACAGCTCTGTAAAATCTTTATTGCTTTCCTGACCTGCTCGTCATGTTCTGTCTGTGTGTTCAGTGGCTCTCAGCTCTGATTGAAAGGCAATATATTAGATCCCCAACACAAACACGCTTGGGGGCTAGTTCACCGGGAACGTAATGACATGGAGGTGAGAGCAATTTTCTGGTCACCGAAATCCAAGCACCTTGCAGGTTGTTGCAGTAACTCACGGAGGACCCAGAAATACCCTTTCTCCCTGTGTGCAGAAATAACTAGCCATTGTCAGTGCTGTGCCAAATATGGGTCTCCCTTCAACCTCAAAGTCGGCACAGTGCAGTTAAAGGCATTTAAAAATGTGAACAATGTTGTTTAAGAGGATAGCGTCCAGGACAGGAAGCCCAAGTTCACTCTCATCAGTTTCAAGACCACTGGCCGGAAGCAAGGCTGTGGTGATGATGCACCCACGGTGCTACACCAAGGCCAAACAGGTCCCGCTGTCCCAGATCAAAAAAGGCAGCAAGCGGGGAGGTCAAAGAAGGCTGCAACTCAAGGAGACAAGATTCATGGGCCTCACTCCAAAGGAGTAAATGGTGATCAGCTCCTGGTACCAAAACACCTGGTTAAACATATCATCAAAACTGCATATAACACAGAAGACAAAAACATATCCTATGCACTAAAGGCTGGAACTTTCATGTTTACCAAACTTCAGAGATCACTGAGTTAATTTTGAATTTCCATCTTTCCTGATTCTGTGAAGTTTATTAAAATGAGAAGTATTCTAAGTCCCTGACTATAGTGTTGCAGTAGTGAACTTCTTAGGTGTAACGTTTTTCTGTACCTTATTGTGTTTTTGACAAGCAAGAGACTTTCACTGGCATAGATATTTATTGAAGGAAATGAACATAAACTCAGAGAAGTCAAATCTTAGCAAATAAACTGACTTGATCCTGTTCTGTTTTTATCTTTCCTCAGAGCCAGATAAAGCCATGAGGTTTTAGTGAAAGCAGCACAAGTTGAATTTGATCTGAGGATAGGGTTAAGCACACCCATATCATAGTAAATTATTAACTGCTGTGGTCAGACAGTATTGCAAACAAAAAGTAGTAAATTATCTTGTAGGTTGCATTAAGAAATAAAGAAATGATTTCAGATATATTGGTTTGAATCCACTTGGTTATATAATACCTTTCTGCATGAAAAATAATGGAATTGTTTTTTAAGGGGGTCTGGCAGCATAAGGCAAGCATAAATGTTTATTGAGAACTGAAAAGCCCTCCATCTCATTTTTGAATTTAGGACATTATATATGTCATAAGTAGTTACTGCAGTATGACAACTGTTTCATCTTATATTATAGAGAATTTTAAATTGAAAAATGCTAATATGTATCTAAAAGCTTGTCATTTCAAGAGTTGTTCAAGGATTTTTGAAGAGGCTATGGTGACAGCAAAATGAATGCAATTATATCCCTATTTTCTGATCAGTGTCTGCACTACATGGAAATTGAACAGCACTGCTTCTCCACGCAGAACTTTACTGTGTAAAATATTTAAAGTTAAACTTTTGTTTGAAACTTTCCTAACAGCAAGAAATAGTAAACAAATCTTCCTGCAAATCACCTCTGGTAATCATCCCCACTCTTGGGTTTGATTCTCTGCTAACCTTTCATTTGTACACACCTGAAGCTTAACTTTCCTTCCATTGCACATCTCAGTATAAATAACTCTTCAGATAATTAGGACACACACACACACACACAAATGAATGATTGCTCTTTGTCAGAATGACAAAAAAAATTACTACCAGCCCATGCACTTTTGTAACATACTCCGTTATTAGAATTGTGGAAGTTAAATGTGGAGGAAGCCCAAATAAATGAATAAAGGGAGATAGCTGTTCAACCAGAATAAGCAACGAAGTTTGTCTAGGATAAGAAGGAGGAGCAAATGGGAAAAATGACAAATAATACCAAAATTGCAAAGAATTGTTATAAAAGAAACAGGTGCTGTCAGTCATGAAAATTGGTACCGGGGGTGTTTCTGAGGACAGGAGAATATTTAAGTAAGAGCCTTAGACAATATATTGCCTCAGTACATGAGTTTAGTGTAGCATCCCCTGTGTCATGGCTCTGCCACACCAGAGAGATAAACAAAAGAAGTTTAATGCTACATGCTTCTAGTAGCTCAAGATTGATTGGAAATTCCTTGAAAATGACCTGTCTGATAAGGTCATGGTTCTTGAAATAAGCAATTAAGTGCAAAATAAACACATCTTACGGATTCATAACATGCACTGAATGGCATCGATTGTAGTAATCTAGTAAATGACCTCAGAATTGTATTCAGCAATAAACATATGAGTGCTTTATCGTGCCTATAGCAGACTATTGAGTGATGTATTTTATCTTGCCCTACCAATGATGCTCACCTTTTGACTCGATTAAGTGTGTATGTGAACATGGATAAATTGGTGATTTAGCACCATTCTGGGGATCCCCCAAGGTGCTGCTTTTTATAGCTGTGCTTTGGCAAAGTACGGCCAGAAAGACTGGAATGCGATCATGTAAAGAGATAATGACAACCTGCCTTCACTCAGAGGACTGTATTTATTTTCTCTTGACAGGAAGTGATACTCAAAAGGGCTGCAGATCTGGTGGAAGCCCTGTATGGGATGCCCCACAACAACCAGGTGAGCATTCTGGCTCTCTTAGCCCTGTGCACTTCCTCATTCAATGCAAGATCTCAGACTTCTTATTCTATGAGAAAGCATAAAAAACATAAAAGCTATGTGCATGAGTTAAGAGCATAAGTAATTCAGATATGGCATGTTGCAGGCTATTCAATCCTTCCCTCTTTTGTAAATCTTTTATTGCCTTTTCTATTGAATCATTTTCCTGTACCAGAAAAAGTACTCTACTTAAAACTAATCTCTACTGGGAATGTACTTCATAATTGAAAAAGAGAGTTACTGGTGCTTTATTTTACTTCTCTTAGGTTTTCAAGCAAATTTAGAAGAAAGGGGTTTAATTTCTTCTCCTAAAAAAAGTATAATGAGGCCTGAATAGTACTGTCTGCTCCTGTCTCGTAGAGCAGCCTCATGTATAGACCTCAACTCACTCAGGAAACTACGAGTATGAAAAATCCTCTACTCTTTTTTCATGTCTCCTGAGTTCAGGACACACACACACACACACAGTCCTTCTAATACTCAGGATCCTGGGTCAAGGGAACATGAGTTGCTGTCTCTTTCTCTCCCACCCTCTATCCCTCTCTTTGTTTCCTTTTCCTTCGCTTCCTCTCATTCAGTAACTTCAGAGCTGTTGTGTGTTATTCATCGGAAGGAAAAGCTCATGGTGCTGCCACGTGCTAACTACAAGAGACCTTCAAAGTCAGACAAACAGTATTATGAATCTCAGCTCTGGCCTTAAATAATGAGTGTCCTTAAATGAGTTCTTTAACCTTTCTGAGCCTCAGTTTCCCCACTTGTGATATGGCACAATGATGAGACTAACTTCACTGGTCCGTCCGCAAAGCTGTAGACGGGAACATGGTGAGCCTGTGGGTCCCTGGGCACAGTGCCTGGCCTATAGTAATCACCTGAAAAATGGCATTATTGAAAGTAATCATCGGACAGGGGATAGCTAAAGGGGCTATTCCTTCAATTTTTCAGGAAATCATTCTGAAGAGAGCAGCTGACATTGCAGAGGCCCTCTACAGTGTCCCTCGCAACCACAACCAGCTCCCGGCCCTCGCCAACACCTCGGTCCACGCAGGGATGATGGGTGTGAATTCGTTCAGTGGACAACTGGCCGTGAATGTCTCGGAGGCATCGCAAGCCACCAACCAGGGTCAGGAGCCTGCTTGTTTCTTCCCATTTTTTTCCCTGACATATCCCAACCTCGTGCTCCACCTAGACATAAAACAATTTTTTTTATTAAAAAAAAAAAGATTTTCTTCCCAACAAGATTTCTAGTTTGGGTGTATCTGATATTATTATAGGATTTGGTTTCCAGTTCTCTTGTCTGGAAAATGTGGTATGGGGGATAGAAAGGATGCATGCATTTAGCCTTTTGTACATTTGACTTTTCACCATAAACCATGCATGACAGATCCAAAGAGGACTGGAATTAAAGTTCTGAGGACCCACAGCATATCACTCTTGCCCAGGGAATAGAAACCTGTTAACTCCAGGGTACATCTCTTAGATTGGGATTTATTCCTGCTCCAAAATGATAATTTATAGGCCCTGCACTGCCACTTCTCATGCCCCTGCTAAGTATTTATGGTCTCTTAAGAAATGTGTCTTTTGCTCACTTCCCATTTTAATCACAGAGCTAGCACCAACAACCACACACATGAATCACCCAATCCTTTTCCTCTGAGTTTGGGATAAGGGGCAAGAAACAGTCCTTCCTTTGCCTGAGTCTTCCCGGGTTGCCGCCATGGGAGCGCTACCCTCACCCTTGGTTTTGTCCCCACCCTCAGGTTTCACCCGCAACTCAAGCAGCGTGTCACCGCATGGGTACGTGCCGAGCTCCACTCCCCAGCAGGCCAACTATAACTCTGTCACCACAAGCATGAACGGGTACGGCTCTGCGGCCATGTCCAATTTGGGCGGCTCCCCAACTTTCCTCAACGGCTCAGCTGCCAACTCGCCCTACGCCAGTAAGTAGATGTGTGGTCTGTGTCCTTCCCCTTTTCCCCGGGAGAGCTGCTCGCGGTGCGTGCTGCGGGCCAACCCTCAGGGCTCCTCTGTCTGAGGACCCCCATCCTGCAGGACACTGCCCCTGTCATGCTGCTAATGTGGCAGTGACCTCTGAGCTCCCAGCTTCCCTCACACCCTGCCATGTTGTTCCAACAGTCAGAACTTTGTTGGAACCAGAAGTAGGCCCAGGAGGTCCTGCCAAGCATCATGCTTAGAGTCAGATGGAATTAGGGCCAATGCCTGCTTCTGCTGGCTACTAACTGGAAGCCCAGGGAAATCTGTGTTCTCCGCAAGCCTCAGTTTTCTCATCTGTGCAATAAGAAGGAAACCAGCACACCACCACCGCCGTGCTGTGCTGCGAGACGCGGATATGATACTGCGCACTCTAAGTTTGCTTCGAGGCCTGGCACGTGAGAAATAAGTTCAGACATCTAAGTCATAATCACAGTGATCTAAAGATAATATGTTGTGGTGCTACAGTGTAGTAATAGTCTGACATTTACCATCTCCCCTCAAGGAATTTGATGTCTTTAGCATTTAATGCCTGGATTTTTCTTCTTTGTGTTTAGA
Source organism: Dasyprocta punctata (assembly GCA_004363535.1). Taxonomy (NCBI): domain Eukaryota; kingdom Metazoa; phylum Chordata; class Mammalia; order Rodentia; family Dasyproctidae; genus Dasyprocta; species Dasyprocta punctata. The sequence continues at coordinate 375,393 of RJWM01000017.1, forward strand.
GTGTTCTTGACATTTTTTTTTATTCTGTTTTTCTCCAAAACTTTGGCAAGATACAACACACACACAACAAATATTCTTTGGTGCCTTGTCCTTGTAGTAAAGAAATTCAGCCAAAAGGGTGTGTTTGGGTACATTTAGATTGTATCTAAGGAAGTTCAGCAAATTGGCATCTTTATGTATAAAATACATCTAAAGAACCTCAGCAGACTAGCATCTCTCTCTAAAATGTTGTGAGTTGTGTTCTCACAGTCTTTTAATTTCCCTTTGAGAACTTTCACATATGTAACCAAGTTCATCTTGAATATAGTGAGGGCCTCTACTGATAAGTAAAATGTGGTCGAACTCATAGACATTTGTAGAAAACCAGAAGATATGTTGTTCAGTGAAAGAATATTCATACTTTAAAAAACTAACCTTAGCTGAAATTATTAAAAAATGGAATTGTCTTCCATAGTGCAAATGTAAAGTATGCTAATCTTTTCAAAGAGGAAATGTCAACATTGGCTTCTAAGAGTTACTTCTGAACATATGTGTAGAACCATTTACTTTGTGGGTGCATCTTCTGCTCAGGGCATACTAAATTTTATTTTTCTGCTTTAATTTGTTCAGAGCCAGCAGAGTGTTGAACAATTGAAATTTCCCAAATAATCTGCATGTATCACGTCTATCTACTCAAGAGTCAGTGTTTAGGGTCAGTCTCACATTAGATCCTGATTTATTGAGAGATTGTTTCTCACAGATCTATCATTTCAGTGTTCTCCCATCTATTCAATCAGAAAATGTTTCAATCATGACCTGAAAATTAAAAGGTGGCATTCTTAATTAAATCAATAAGCTAATTGCTATATGGTAGCAATTCAATTTAGGGGTTTGGATTGGCTCTCTTTTCAAGCCTGTGCAGACATCCAGTGACTTCAGCCTGAGATTGCATCTGTCAGACTGTGAAACTTCGAACATTTAATTTCCATTAATTGATTTCCTCAGCTCTCACAAATATAGTATTAAATTCTCAAATAGACCCTCAGATGGGACGGTTTTATCTGCATAAATGCAAATAAAACAATAAACACAAAGCCCAGCTGATTTGAATTTTTGCCTCTGTAATATTTAATTATTCATAAACCATTCATGTTGAAAAATTCCAACAGAATAAAAAATAGAATAAGACATTCTACTGGAGAACACACATTCTGGTATAGTGGCTGATAACTAATAATGTTATAACAAATGGGGCTGCTTGACTATATTTCACCCCTTTCTCTGTTAACCACCCCCTCCAAGCTCCTCACCTCTAAATACACATAATGATCACATTTGCCAACGAGATTAATTGCCTTCCTCAGCGAACCAGCAGGATTTCAAGCCTACGAATATTTAAAAATCAAACCTCCAGTGCAGGAGTTTTGCAATTTAAATGGGTGTTATTATTGAGCGTGTTTTCACATTTACAAATCCTAAGAGATGTATAAAAATGCTAGCCTCATTAAAAGAAAAGTACAGTTTAGAAAATGTTTGTGAAAACTCTGAGGATGTCAGCTCTGTGTTCTGCTCCATAAAGCATTCAGTGTGTTTCGGTTGAGTAGCGCCTTGGGCCGAGGACAAGGGGTCATTTCCCCTATGGCAGGTGCTGCCTATGACCAATTTGATTCCCACGTCTCTAAGTTTCCAAAGCTAGTAGGCCAAGGATTAGGCTACCCAAATAGTTCATTGAACTCTGGTGGACTCAAGGGAAGGGGACTTTCTTGATAAGAAGGCATTGCACTTTTACTTCCTGGCCTAGAAGACGCAGAGGAGGGTGGATCTGTGTTCTGCGCCATGATGTCCTCAGTAAGCATGTTTATTTAGGTACTGCCTCGGGTCGATTAGAAGGGATCATTTCCTCGGATGGCGAGTGCTCTGTCCAATGCCGAGTGTACTACTATACTAGGAACTTGGAGCACATTCATGTTAAGTACCAACTGATGAGCATGGACAGGGCCTGAGAGCTTAGGGAAGGTTCATGGCCCAGGATGCCCCAGCAGGATAGCCAAGAAAGAGTGGGATCTGAGCTTCCTAGTTCCCAGATGTCACAGGGGCCCTGATTGTCCTTTCTTTTGTCTCTCAGTTGTGCCATCCAGCCCCACCATGGCCTCATCTACAAGTCTCCCCTCCAACTGCAGCAGCTCCTCTGGCATCTTTTCCTTCTCACCAGCCAACATGGTCTCGGCCGTGAAACAGAAGAGTGCGTTTGCACCTGTCGTCAGACCCCAGACCTCCCCACCTCCAACCTGCACCAGCACCAACGGGAACAGCCTGCAAGGTAAGGCCCAGGCTGGCCAGCCTGTCCAGGTCCTAGAGGCTTCCCCTCCCAGGGCCCAGAGTAGGTGCACCCTATTGCTCAGGGGATCAGCCTTGGCCCTGGTTGCTTCTCTGTTGCTGTGTGTTCCTTCTCCTTGGTACTGACCACTGGTCCTACTCATCCCTGCACTGCTGAAGCTGCCTGAGGAACTCTCTTTCCAAATCTAGCAGTTCTGTTTATGCCCAAAATTTGCTTTGACATCCTCATTTACTCAGGCCGTTGTTTCTTTTTAGTCCCCTCTCCCTTCCCGCTGTCACCATTATCAGACTAGGCTTCTGCGAACTCTAGCAAGTTCTTCAGTGCAGGATCTCTCCCGGAACTGGCCTTCTCCTGAAGCAGGTCACTCAGCCTTCTTCTTCCTGTCCCTGCACCAGGGCAAACATATACAGGGCTGATCCCTGAGGGGGTGGGCTGCAACCCTATCCGAGCCTGAAGGTGAAAACATCATACACCAAAGGCCAAAGATCTACTACCCAGGACCAGAAAGCCTAAAATGGTACTAGTGTATTCTGATGAATAGTAAAATTGTTCAGGCTCTTTCCCAACCACAGAATATGGGACCTTTTCATTCCACCCTTTAAAAAGGAAAGAAATCCACCCTTTAAAAGTGGCTCCACTGTTTCTCCCATTTTTCTCAGGTACTTGGCCAGGCACATGGTGTCGGCCTGCACAACCTCCACCATTCCCCTACAGCAGAACTGTGTGGAGCCACTCACAGCCCCTACCTTAGAGATGAGAACACTGAAAGTTGGAGGGGTTGCCTGACTCTCCACAGCTGGTGTGTGGCAGAAGGTAGCTTCAAAGTCGGGCTCAAAAATTCATCTCCTCTTTCCATCTCCCAAGCACTTTATTACTCACAGGGGGTAAAGAGGACACATCCCAGATGCCCAAAGCAGCCAGCAGGGAAATAAGATCAATACAGTAATCAGTCACTGAATAGTGTCAGGTCCTGTGGTAAGCATGGAGCTAGCTTTATCTGATTTAATCCTCACAACTTCCTGATGAAGTACGAAGGCTTTCAGGATCACCACCCTACAAATGATCAAAGGAGGCTTTGGGCAAGTACCTGCCACAGACACAGCCAGCCATGAGTGGAGAGGAACGTGAACCCCACCAGGGTCTGTGCCCGCAGCTGCTGCCCTACACGGCTCCCCATGCTGCCTCCATCCTGTGGCTGGCGAGTCACGCAGAGAGGTCAGCCATGGAGGCCAGGGAGGGGTCAGGAGGGCTGTGACACCTCTGGGGCTTCCCTGTCTAGTTCATGTGTGTCAATGCATGCATGTTTACACTCGTATGCACAGATTGTGCTGGATGCTTTACATGGATGTCAGCACACACTGCTTCTCCTCGGGACTGTGAAATCAGCACTGTTCCCATTGCATGGAAGGGAAAGTTGAAGCTCAGTTTGCTCAAGGTCACTCCGTGAATGATGGGGCCAAAATAGAACCTAACCATGTGACTCTCGAGTCTGAGCACTTTTATCACTCTGCCTCTCTGCCACCTGCAGGGCTTTTCAAAACATTCCTCAGAAACCTGCTGGCAAATCTGCCTGGCACAGCAAAGTCAGTGCCCAGCATAGCACGCTGATGCCCTCATTGGCTGATCCATCTTTGAGGAAAGAGGGAAATAATGTGAAACTAGATCTTAGGCAATGTTATTTGTGGTAGGAAATGCCCGCCTCCACCAAGGGGAGCCACCCATTCATGCCAGTATGATCCTTTTCAGCTAAAAATAATGCTTTGTCACCCTCACTGCACCTCCAGCTGGCGCACTAGGGATAGAGTGCTTAAGCATCTATGACTTGTAACTGTATTATGCAATAGTAATGCATATGGGAAGCAGAAATTTACCGTTCTTGAGCTGCTGGTCTCAATCCTGGCTAAACGGTGATTTGGCTTCAGGAGCAGGATATAGTGGGGTTTGTATTTAACAACTGAAGAATTGTCCCTGCTCCTGGAAGGTCCACAGTTGTATCACTATCTACAGTGAGGTCAGAGGTCATTGTGCCATGCAGACCTAGTGGGGAGGAGGAAGGACTGAAGATAGGGGCTGAACCCAGGCTTCAGAGCCTCCTGGATTTTAGCAGATCTAGAACTGGAAGGTTATGTGTACTTAAGTGGCAACGCAAAGGCTTCAGACCCATACAAAATGTGTGCCTTTGTCTCGCACAGCTTGTCCAACCTAACTCTAACTCAATTACAGATTCCCAAAGTACAGAGACTGTTCCCCGCTTCTCATTAGCACTGAGGTGTCTGCTCCTATGTTGTTCTTTCTAACGTAAGGTACAGGGCCTGGAGGGCTTGGTGTCTGACCCCAAGACACACTTAGTGCTAGATTTGCTGTTGTGGTCAACCCTGCACTCCTCTTCTAGTTGGACAGGTGATGAGGAGATGCTCTGACTATTGAGCATGATCAAAAGAAAGAAAACAGGCGTTTGCTGTTTTTGCAATCCTATCATGTACAAGCATCCCTACGTTTGAGAGCAGGCAGTAGTGGAAGTATGACTACAGCAGTTCAAGCCAGATTAGTGGAGACATCGTACTTCCTGCCTGCTCTGGCTCAGTCTCTGCCCCCACCGGGGAGAATCCCCATGGGAACCGCACGTCCCCCTCTTTGTGCCGTTGCAGCCAGAGCCACAAGGACTGACTCAGTCTTAGGGGAGCCAACACTGGTTTGCAGTCAGAAGCTCTTGCCTGGGTTTTGGAGGAAAGTGACATTCTGGCAGTGAGTTCCAGCCTTGCTTCATCTTTAACAGTTTAGACTCTACTTCTGCCATTCATAGGGGACCTAGGTGGGTAAGGCTCACTGGGGCATTCTACTCCTCCTCCTCCTCCTTTGCAATGGTACAGTGGCACCTACTTCATTGGGACCCAACTAGCTCAGAACTGTGATCATTAAGACAGGGCAAGTGATGAAGGAAGAGTTGGTTAAGCAAATTGAGCATGTAAACAAGATTAGAGGTGACACACTTAGACTGTTTGAACATTTTAAAGCCTATTTACCTCCAGCTACCACTCTGTTAATTACACATCATTCTTTAAGCCCACTCCTTGCAGACCTCTTCACCAGCAGCCTTTTCCTACTTAGCTTCCTCTAAACACAGCACTGCAGGTACACACGGCATGGATAGCTGGTTCCAGCCGGGCTTCTGATGGTCACATGCATCCCTCCCGACCACCCTTTGATGTGGGCTGCTTATTCTCTCCACTTTCTGGATGTGGAAACTGAGATGTAGAGTTGACTCATCCAGAGTTACCCAGTTCGCAGAGAGGGAAGTCTGGCATGCAAACCCTACGCATGTACTTTCCTGTGCCTTTTCCTGCAGTTCAGCCATGCTGTATCCAGGCCAACAAGTCAGGCCCATGGGGATCACACTACCCCAACTTTGAGATCTTTCCCCACATGAAGGAAGATGGGACACTAACATCCACAAAGCAGATCCATCAGGAGAGGCAGAGTGCTCAGCTGTGGACATACCGAGGAGGGGAAGGGGAAGGAGACCCCAGGGCAGCTTCATGGTGGAATCTACCTTGAAACTCTGTCACATAAAGGACAAGCAGGACTGCAGCCCAGGGAGATGGCGGAGGGGTCATTTGAAGCAGAAGGGCTAAGGACAAGCTGAGCCAAGAAGCAGAGGCAGGCAAGTCTTGGATAACGTGCGGTAACCAGTGTGTGGCTCAGCAACCACAGTGCAGATGCCAAGAAGCAAGGAGAAGGGTGGAAAATGAGGAAGTCAAGTCCCACTCCTCCTTGTGTATTTTGTAACTTATGGGTTCTACTGTGATCCCAACTGGCTGTGTCTCCCAGGCCGATAATACCTTTTTGAAAATTTACCAAATGTCCAAACATTATCTTAGGACAAAGTAATTTTTGGCTCAGTACTTCTAGAACCTCACAGGATGTTCTGTTAAAAAAAAAAAAAGTCAAACTGTTGTGGTCCAGCAAATTTAGAAGGTGGTGCTTATTGAACCACTGTCTCTGTACATAAGCTTGTTTCAGGTGCCAAGAAAGCTCATAATTAAATAGCAATGACTAAAGTCGTTGCTCAAAATCCACCAAGAATTACTTCAAGGACCCCCATGGATACCAAGACCTACAGGTATTCAAATCCCTTATATAAATGGTGTGGGACTTTCTGTATCTTCCCACGTATTTTCAATCATCTCTAGAGTACCTCTTACCAAAAACAATGATGGAATGTAAATGCAAAGCAAATGTTGTTATACTGTATTGTTTAGGGAATAATGATAAGAAAAGAGTCTTTACATGTTCAGTACCAGTGTAGTTTGCTTTGAATTTTATAATTTTTAAAAGATTTTTTTACTTTAATCATTCACCTTGTTAATAGCAATTGTATGCATGAGGTATGACATTACATTTCAGTATACATATATAATGCTTAATGATCTGATCAGAGTAACTGGCATATCTTTTACTGCTGATATTCATCATTTCTTTGTTAGGAATACTTAAAACCCTTTCTACTATTTACTCTGAAATATTCAGTTAATTGTTGTCAGCCATGGTTGCGCTGCTTCTTACTACACAGCACTAGACGGTATTTTTTCTATCCACCCCAAACCCTTCCCAGCCTCTGCTAACCACAACTGTATTTCCTACTTCTATGAAATCAACTTTTTAACTTCATTTTACAAAGCTTTGTATTTGATGTTAATTGGTCTTAACATGTTGAAAAGGACTATGTAGGCAAATTTAACAAACTAAATGGAATACAATTGGCCCTCCATATCCATGACTTCAGATTCTGCAGATTCAACCAACCACAGATATAAAATATCTGGAAGACATTATATTAAGCCAAATAAATCCAGCATAGAGAGACAAATGCCTACAAGCTTCGAGAAAAGCAGCTGTACTTTGGATTGAAAGGTGAACATGCAGAGAACCCTCTTCCTATCCTTATATAGATGAAGTCATTGATAAATCCTGGCCCTAGATCCCAGGTGCATTGGATTTTTTAGGACAAAGACTCGAGTTACCAATTATGCTCAGCCTTTGTCCATGGAAACCCCCTCTCTTCCCTTAAAGTCCTTATGGCCCTCAGACCATGGCTTCTACACAAGACCCTTCATTCATCAAGAGAGGCAGCCCTAAAAGAGCTGTCACATGCACTGGAACCCCACTAATAGAATTCTAAATCTTAGCGATATCGTGGGCAGTCTGTACAATGAAAATATTGAAAAACAAAAGGCAAGGGTACAATGCCTGGACATACAGTGGTTCCTCAGTTCATGAACTTAATTTGTTCCACAATTTTGGAAAAGATGGCACGCTTGTATTTGTGCAGGAAAGATGGCCACAGTCGTGTGTGTCACCCAATGTAGAGTTTGCAAACAAAAACAAAATTTACCTGAACGCTTTTGTTTGTAAATCGTTAGTGAGCAAAAGTGTCCTGAACCAAGGTACCACGGTAGTAGCCATAGTGTTTTTCTCTCTACCTTCTTGAAACTCAGACTGCCTAACTCTTGTTGAGCCTAGATATCATGCATTCTAGTGCCAAATCCTGTGAATTTTTTTCCTTCATGTACTCAGTTTGTGTAAGATCTCACCCCATGTGGTATCTGACTCACAGATTCTTATCTATGCGGTGGTTTGTGGAAGAATATATTTTACCCTCTCTTCCCAAGGTCTCTCAGCTTTGCAAAACATTTCCTTTTTGCCTTTGTTCTTGTCATTAAATTCACTAAATTCTTAAATGAATTTCCTTTCAAACCAATAGCTTTTTGGGTTTCACCAGAGAACGTGCTCGCCAGCTGCTGGGGAACGTGCTCGCCAGCTGCTGGGGAAAATGGCGGAGCTGCTGTAGTCTTGTTTTGGCATGCAGTGTTGAGTGTGGTTTCCTCATGGGAATCTTCTGGGGTTCTTCATGGGCAGCACAGCATACCGGTGGCATTTTCAGAACAGTCCAAGGCTTAGGCATCTGTCCTTCTTGCCTCCATGATCAATTTTCAGATTGCATCACAGATATAAGAAGAATGGAAACATCACGAAGTAGGATTTCCTTATTAAAGATCTCTTTTGAGGCACATAGGCTGAAAGGCCAGCATGAGTAACCGTTTCCTAAAATTTACTTAGTTTCTGCCTTCTGTGTTGAAGTTACAGAAGAGATTTGTTGTAATTTCCTGATATTACATAAATACTCAGAAAAATTACTTCTGCAGAGGGGTTCTGTAGCTCCCACTAGATCCCCTCAAAAACTCTGGTAGCCAACCAAGAAGAGATGGCCAAGGAGGCCAGTTCAAATCTACCCCAAGGGTTCCTCAAATATACTGTATATGTTTGCTTTTAATATTGATTATTTGCTAACATGGGCTATTTCAATCTTTTCAAAAATGAATCTTTATGTTTCACTTAAAGGAATCCAGAAGCTCTGGTGGCTGTGACCAGGCATTCTTGTCCAGCAGCCGTTGTGGGAAGCGGAGATACTGCCCACTCTGTAACACTGACAGCGTCCCCTTCATCTGTATCCTGGGCTCTTTGCCCTCTTAGATACCCAGTCTGGCATCTTCAGTCGCTGGTTTTGTGATCCTGTTTTCCATGTTAAGCAGTGACATCAGAATTCTTTGCTTTTGAACTTTTAATGTGACCCTAAGTGGACACTTAATTGAATCTAACACATTATTCAGGTACCAACACACTGTTAAAATTTAAAAAAAAAATTCTGACCCTTCAAATGGAATGCTTTCATGGACTAGATGATCAATGCTGGCTAGACCCATGCACCAAATTAGCAGGAAGCTTGTCGGCCTTTTACTTTGCTGTGAATCATATGGGCACTGCCTGAGTTACCCAACTATCTGACAGGGGACTGCCCTTTCATACAGGGCTCAAAGAGTGCATTTCAGGAGAAGATAAGACTTGCTTCTGTGGCCACTGGCTTCCAACTCCCACTGTGTCTAGTAAGTGACCCCCCCGCCCCCACTGGACCTTGAGTGAAAAGACCCTCAGGGAGGCAGAACCTCTCTGGGATGCCACTCTGTGGGGACCTCAGCCCTCGTTGCCTTTGGAACTACAATGTTTTGAATTCTCAAGTGAAGGCAGAAACTGAAATACTCAGTTCCCCATTTCAAGCAAATCTAGGGCTCACTTGGATCTTAGGAAAACTGCATTTCCAACTGGACCCAAATCTTTGGGGGTTTAAATTGGCCAGCCTTTGGCCAAAGACAACTTCCTGTTTCTAAGAAAAAAAAAAGTGGGGGAGGGGGGTTTATGATGGCTTATGTAAAGGACTCCAGGAGCTTTTGGACTACAAAAAACGGCTCTTGCAAAACAGCATTTGGATGATTTACGTGTAAATGAATCAGAAACATGTGGATTGAATTTCCTTGTGAATACAGATGGGTTTAAAAATTAACGGAAAAAGTGTTTGGCCAAATCCTTTTTGGTTTTTGTTTTAATTGAATCTAAAATATCGGGTGGGGGGTAGGGAAGCAGGAAGAGTGTGGGGCCTCAGGGTTCAGAGTGCAACGTGGCCTCCCTGAGTCCGCGGTGGCGGGGGGGATCTATGGCAGTGGGGTTCACTCTCCAAAAGACACATTCTTCCAGGCATGATGGCTGATAAATGTAGAAGGTCACTTCCTAGACACAGTCATCACTGACAAGGACATTAATTGAAGCTTAGACTTACCATTTAAAAGAAAGCAATGACTTTTTTTTTCTATCCATGCCTCAGAGGACACTAAGCCATCTCTGGGAGCCAAGGGCGGCTGCCTCTTGCCTCTAATGGACGCATCTTTCTTCCTGTGATCTATTTAGAGTTGCCACACTGCTTTAATTCCCTCACAACTATCCCCTTATTCCTCACATCTGTCAGGTGGGAGGGTGCCTCTCTGACAGAAGAGGAAATACAGCCCAGAGAAGTTACACAGTGAGCACAGGTCACCTTGTGAGTAGAGCAGCCCATGTGGAAGGTTAAACAGCCTCCTTGCTAACCTAGCTCAGGTCCTGTCTAGGAGCTGAACCCCGGCTAAGCAACTGACACCTGTTACTTTATTTAAATCGCGAATCACCCCTAGCACTGTGACCAACCACGTGTTCTCACTGAGAAGGCTGAGGTCCAAGGAGCAACCTCAGGGGAGTGGACTCAAATGCAGAGGTGGACCCCTGGCCTTTTGACAGAATTCTGCTTACCTCAAACAGCTGTGGCTCATCCCACGATCGCGCCTCATTTCCTAGGCTACAGTTCTCTATCAAACTTAGTCAGATTATTCTAGAAATCTCGAGTGAAACAGTGGTAGGGAAGATATTCTATGGTGTCACACAAATTTGTCTTCAGTTCTCACTCCAAACTTTCTCCCAACTTTATATTCCCAGGGAGCAACGCCTACTGTCTCTGGTATTTCCTTTTCTAGTCTGGGACTGAAGTAGAAGGATTCGATGGATGCGCTGTTACTCACTTTTCCTCTAAAATAAATTGCGCAGGGAAGGCCATTTTCTTTTCTTTTCTTTTTTCTTTTCCTTTCTTTTCTTTCTTTCTTTCTTTCTTTCTTTCTTTCTTCTTCTTCTCCTTCTCCTTTCTTTTCTTTTCTTTTTTTTTTTTTGCAGATTACTGGCAGTTGTAATGAGCCAGTCAGTTCTCTATATTTTTGGATGTGAAAGGGAGGGAAAGAAGAATGACAAATTGAAAATTCTCACTATTTGGCAAAGTTTGAGGCTGCAACTTTCCCAGCAGCATTCAAACTATGCAACTTTCTAATTATATTTTAAAATTGAGATCAGGTTTACAGGGATATTTAGGGTATTCTGCTCCGTTAAAGACATATCCATGCTGATATAATTTTTAATACAGCATATATATTCTGTAACAAAAATTCATTCCCAAGAAGATGAGAACACATCTGTGGTTAATATTTAATCAACATAGTCATGCATGGGTCTTTTTAATTTTTTTTTTCCTCGGTGAGCTGTTGGAATACAAAAAACATTGACTTCTTTCTTCTTTTTCCATAGCGATATCTGGCATGATTGTTCCTCCTATGTGAAAGAATTGCCTTGAAGAATTTTATTAATGAAGAGGTTGGATTCTGCTACAAGAGTAATCTGATACAAGTCCCAGAGTGGAACTTTTAACTCAGGACTTTTTAAGAGGAATCACAATAACTACAGATTTTTAAACAAACAAAAATCACCGACTTTACTAATACCGAAATTGGAAGGAATCTGCAAGTGCAGGGTGTTGTTTAAAGTTGTGCCTCCCAAGTGTCGGGGGGGATATATTTATTCTGTATTGATAAAAGCAAATCCACTTTTTCTTTCTCTTTCTCTCTCTTTTTTTTAAAGGCTTAACTCTGCAATCATTTGTCTTTTATAAACCGTAAAGCTAGAACCCAAGGGACACTATAAATAAGACTCCACGTTTTAATTTATGATGTTTTTAAAGCTGTGTAAAGGGAGAATGAAGTGGTGATATTTACAAAAAAGTTAAAAAAGAAAAAAAGATAAAAAAAAAAAAAAAGCTTGTATGGGACAGAATAGGAATGCCAGTTAGATTTTTTAGAAAACTAAGGGTCGGCTTTTGCGCCTTAAAGCATATCAAATGGTAGATAGCTCAGACTGCATTTTCAATATCTAACTTAACATGCCATCCCTTAGCAGTGCAAGCTTATTTATCTCTTTTGTATTGTTGTCTTAAGTAACTGTGTAAATAAATGCAGCCTGGAACGTTAAAAAGTGATGTAAGTCATTACATTTTTCCCTTCTACTCAAAAAATCCAGTGCCTCTAGACAGATTGTTAAAACTGCGTATTTAAATCTGATGTCATTCTATCTTTTACTTATGTCAACTTCTTCTGAAGCCAATGGCCTCTCAAGAGCTTGGTGGCACACAAGCTGTGTGAGAATCTCTTTGATACTTCACGGATCAGGGTCCAGGCACAGAATTCCATACTGCCCTCCAGTTATCCAGCCAAAATCTCACTGATGCTCCACCATCCATAAGTTCAAAGTTTACTCATTCTAAAATTCTAAATGCTGACTTTATACCAATACTCCAAAACTCCCACAAGCAACCTGGAAGGTATTTCGATTTTCTCATTCAAGATAGGGCCTCTATCAGTCGACCAACCTTTCCATCGTGTATAACATGATAGATTAAAACAACAGGTTAAGTGCTTTGGAATGAAGAGTAAAAGGAAACTGAGGGTAAGGAGAAGGCTGAAACCTCCAAACAGAGTTTTCTGTTCTATAGGAATTTTTGTTCTCATCAACTGAGAAGTGTTCTTAAAAATAAGAACAGCAAAGATACAGCAAAGCTCTTAGGATGCATTTGCCTGATTTTTTTTTTCTTTGCTGTTGTGTTTTTGTATGTAGTTATAAATATTGTAGATTCTTTTGTGAATTTTTTTGCCAAAGTTGTTGTTCTATTTATACATTTTAATGTCTTAAGACGATTTTCCAATCTCACAAAAAGATTTTACTGCATATTTTGCAAAGAAAAAAAAAAAGCTCACTACCTTTAGCTTGCACATATTTGCAACGTTAATTAAAAAGACTTTTTGTTTTACTGGGAATTTTGTAAAATATCCATATAAATAATGTATTTATCTTTGGAATTTGTACATTGCTTTTCCCTCCTTCTTCTTCCCACCCCAGTTTATTTTATTGTGTATGTTTGCTATGTGAAAGTGCGTATTTGTTTGGTCACCTACAGTTGTATTAGCTGTTTCAATGTGATTTTTAAACATTTCATTTATAGTTACTGTATTTTTAGTATTATTTTAAACCATGCTTCGATTTTTTTATTTCCACCCAAAAGCCATTGTCTATTTTTGTATTATTTGTAAGTTAAGAAGTTTTTTCCAATATATGGCAAAAAATAGTAGCATATTATTCTTGTAGTATTTAGTTCTGTAGATTAAAAAAAAATGTATCCTTTGCTTTGGAAGCTTACAAAAAACCTAATGCTGTTTTACTCTATTAATATGCATGGAATCTCTCCCTTTGGAGTGACGCATTTTGTGCATTAAATTCGGGGGAGAAACTTCATAGAAATCAGTGAACATACTTTCTTTCTTAAGTCTGCTTGTATATTTCCTCTGTCTTTCACATAAATATAAACCAGCAGATTGGATGCCTTAACAATGCAAATCATATTCATTTCACTTGTACATTGTAACTGTGCACCAGAACTGTCAGTCATCACTAACATTCTAAGAAAAAAGAAAAAGAAAAAAAGAAAAAAAAAAAAAAGAAATTGAAAAGCACAAAAGAACTGTTTTGTTACCTTAAGACAATGTAACTTTTCTAGTAGAGCAAGGAATCATTTACAACAATGCTGCAACTGTGCATGCCCCAAATGGATTTCGCAATGGTTTCACTAGACTGTCAGAGTGCGATTTGTATGGGTTGGGGCGGGTGGGGGAGGGGAGCGGTGGGGGGAGGGCGGGGTGAAAGCTGATTTTTCATGGTGAGAAATAATGATGAATAATAACAATAAACTGGAAAATGTAAGCAAGGTTTAGCATTGCTTCTCAGTACTCAGCAAGAGTGTCTGAATTCGTGTGGTAAGTGCTGGCCTGAAGATGTATACAATTTAAAGCCATATTTTGTCTGGGGAAGCCCCTGAACTGTCTGCAAAGGAACGAATGGTCAAGCCGGTACAGTGCCCGGCTCAGACCCCTGACGAAAGACGCCACCAATCTGTTAGCCATGTGCCATGGTTAGAACTCTTCTTGCAAGTCCAAAGAACCTTTAAAATGTGTATAATTTGTGTTCTGTTGCTTCTATTTCTATTGATTAGATGGAAAGATATTCCGGCCCTCTAACCCTCTTTCTTCTACACAGTAGATTCGCAAGTTCCTTTAAAATTTGTCCCCCCTAAATACAGAATATGGCTTTAAGAAGGAAGTGAGGTAGAGAATTAAATCGAGATTTCAGTTTTGGGGGAAGAATAGAATTTCTGGATGACTGGATTGCCTAACATGCCCTGGCCTCGTCTTGTACTAGGATGCAGCTTAACGAAGTCATCTCTAAATCTACTAACCTTTCACCTTCTTATCAAAACTTTTTGAATAGACACACACTGTACAGTTCAATTGTTAGAGAACCTAACTACTGTAGAGATTGTTATAATTTTTTTTTTTTTTTTTTTTGCAAAAATTCAAGCTGTAAAAACTTTTCAACTTTCACGATATTTAATTAAAGTTACTTCCTGTCTGTGATGGCCGCTCCTAGTTGTGTATTCATTTCTCTATTTCAGGTGAGCCAAAGTCCAATGTAATCAACAGGTCTGTGTTTGCAATTACACAGCCCCGTGTTGACACCTGGAAAGAAAGATTTAAGATAGTCCTGGGGCACCCACTGTTTTTTATTTTGTAGGACCTTGGGGACTTGCTTATCTGGGATGCAAATTGAACACACGCAGCGCATTGCTGCCCTCTGCTGGCCACAGCCAAATGTACACGTACCTGTGCTGGCCCACGCGAGTGCCAGGAGCCCCCAATAATTCCATCAAACAGTGAGATTCCCCCCCCCCGCAGTGATTAAATTGTGAATCCAGGAGCTGGTCATTCTAGAAAACGATCCCCTATGCTACCAGTCTGAACCAAACTTTTCACATATAGTTGCTAATTAATCCCACCGAGGCTTCTGGTCAATTAATTATGTGCCCTGGCTCATTGATGAGGCATATGTAAACTCAGAACCCTCCGTGACTTTCAATTTTTAATCTCCTGTGAATAAAATACTTTTCCTGGAGGACAAAAACACATTTATCTAGAGTCAAACATTCTGCAAACACCCATACTCTTGTAAAGTTGTTTCATTTTAGATTCCATCATAAAATATTGCACGGAATATTCTTTTTCTACTTTTGCAATTATTGGACATGATAAGATTAATGATGCCTGTAAAAATGACTCAAAACCTCCGCAAACAGGCCCTAGACCAACAGAAGCTTGACAGCCAGAGGTAATAGATGTCACACGGCCACCACCACCATTTATGATGCATATTGCTGAGACGATGAACTTTGGCTGTGGAATATGACCAAACTTGAGGTCATGAAAAGGCATCATGTATAAGTTAATAAGTAAATATTAATTCTTAAAGAGGGAACCAGGCTGGTTAGTTTGGTCATCAATATATGTTTTTGAAATTCCATGTTACACACAGAAAATAAAAATCAAGTGCATGGCTCCAGGCTCCAGGATGTTCGTAGTTTCAGGCAAGACAAACTTATATTCAAGTCATGCTGGATTAGAGGGGCTAGACAGGGTGAGGCAGGATGCTATGATGCTCCACAGAACAAAACTGTCATGTCCCCTTCTGACACGCTAGCGTCTGCCTTCCTCAAGCCCTAACTCTTGTCAATGCTCATTCATTCATTCATTCATTCTTTTGTGTATTTATTCATGTAAACCTTGCGTGCTCACTGTCCCTCTGGCACCAGATGAGACACAATGGATGACTAGGACACTGTCATTGTTCCTACTCTTTTGGTGCTTGTACTTGAGAAAAGCAAACAGACATTAAGCAGCCACATTTAACCAACTAACAATGGCGATGAAGAAAAAGTCTGGAATCTCAGATGGTGCACTGCAGTGGTATCTGATTTAATTTGAACGACTGGGAAAAGCTCCCAGAGAATGTGGCAACTGAGCTGAGACGTGAAGGATGAGCGGAATACCATGGGCACAGGGATTGAGGGCAGGTGCCTGGACCCTGAGGTGTGAGGTGGATAAGGGGCATTTAGTACAAGCACTATGTAAGTAGAGTATCAGCATACATGATGAGACTGTGAGGCTTGTGAAATCCAGTTCAGAACACACACTGAGCTTTATGTGCTTGGCACTGTAAATTTGTGGCCCCATATTTGTCTGTTGGGGTGATGGTGGGTAAAAAAGAGGGGTGTGCTGGGTGTAAGACAGCCAGAGGGTGGTGGGCCTGGCATGCTGTATTTAAAGGGAGCATCCGGCTTGTTCCAGATAATTACACCCACACTGGAATGTGGCCCCAATGATATCTTTCACTTTTGAGAAATTTCAGATATGTTACTAGATCGGGGCATGTTTTGCTTTGTTTTAATGGCATCTACTCCTAAAAGTGCTTTAAAATACAGTGTGGGACAAAGTCCATGATCCCCTACTTTTGGATGTGCTGATATTCTGGCCAAGGGACAGGTTACTAAAGGCAATGTTTATGTAGCTGCCATGGTGTGTTCTATCCTCAGAGATAAAGGACTGCTTCAGAGGAGAGGATGCTGAAGTGGCGCTCTGCAGGATGGATAGGAGTTCTTCAAACATAGAAGGAAGGCATGGTCAGTATTCTGGGAGCTGACTATGAGAAAAAAAAAAAAAAAACTACTACAACTTAGAGAGTTTCCGAGAAATGGGAAAGTGGATTCATATAATTGTGGAAAAATCCTCTACCCTCTGCTGTAGTCACATGCAGTGTACAATGTATAAGCCAGTTTTTAAAAATCTCCTTTGCCTGCAGAAAGCGCCTCATGAATGAATTCATTTTATGTAAAATTTCTGAGAAGTAAACTTTTCCTAACACACCATGCTCCAAATCATTCACACTTGCAAGAATTTTGGCATTGGAATGACTATCTCCTCTTCTTCTAGCGCCATTTATTTCTCATTATTATGTTCTGATTGGCCTACAAATACAGTCCTACCAGAAAAAAAGAAAAATGGGAGGACTTCACCTTGCTTCATCTACCCGCTGTCCTTCTGCTCCCTCTATGGTGCACCCCAAAGAGTTGTCTCTCCTTTCTTCGTATTTTCTCATTATCCCTATCACAATAGACATTTATTGTCATGATTAATAGTGGGAGTTTTACATGTTGTGAACAAGGCATCTCAATGCATATATGTTAGTGGTGTCATCCTGGTAGCTACAAAAATGAATTGGAGGGGACGGAGAGGAGCTGAGGGGCCAATGGTAAGAAATGAGCAGCTTGGACTAGGAGAATACGCAGGAGGAAAAGCAGGTAGGCCTAAGATTACATGGGCGATAGAACTGTTGGAATTGGATGACTGATGTGATGTGGGGATTGAGGCAAAAGAAAAAGTCAAGATAATGCTCAACTTTGTTTTGTTTTTTGCTACTGGGGATGGAACACAGTGTCTCTTGCATGGCCGGCCAGGGCTTTACCACGGAGCTCACGGCACGATGCTCAGTTCTCTGACAAGGGCCACTGTTGTTTAGGAAAGATTTGATTTCTCTGGCTTTTCCCCTGCTTCAGAGCCAATGATGAAATTCCTACCCATGTTCCCTTTGCTTTCCTTTCTAGTTCCAAATATGATCCTCCTCTCCAGAGGTTTCTATATTTACGTTAGGAATGAAATTCAGTTGCCAGAACTGGAAATATATTTTTTTTAACTGAAGAATCAAGCAGTTTTATTTCTTTTCTCTGAAGAGTTATACTACAGTGGGACTGATTTTTTTTTATCTACTTAGCATATATTTCCCCCACTGATTGTAGAGTTTTCACATTCTATATTAAGAGCAAAAGTTCTGAGCCCTGAATTAACCACAGGTCTGATAATTGGCCTTCTGCAGGAAATATCTTGTGCCAAGAGTTATCTTGTAAAGACAATTCAGTATTTTACAAAGATGGTGTTGAAATGTCAATAAAAGGACGACCTATTGGAGGTGACTCATTCAAGAACACAGATGTGGATTAGACTGCTCCAGGAAAACAAGGAGAAATGAATGAGAATGAGGCAAAGCCATGGCCTTCTCTAAAGCATTTATTTTACTGAATATATTCTTACTGAAGATCACCTTCGGAAAGTCAGGCACAAAGCTAAGGGTTGGGAATATGATTGTGTCTTAAATTGACCCCTTTCCTTCTTTCATGACCGCCTTAGGAAGACAGAGGACAACTCAAACAGTTGCAGAAACAGAATTACACAGTGATAAATGCTACTGTAACCCTAATGTATCTGAGTGAGCAAGTGGCTTTAAATCTGCATGGAGTCAAGCCTAGCTCAGAAGCCAAAATCAATTAAACAGCAATCAAATTCTTTATTTATATTCTTCAAAGGGCATTAAAAAGGATCTAAAGTTCACAGCGATACCTATTAAAATTATCTTCTTTCTATTATCTTTTCCCTTATTGCAAGACTAATTCAGACATTATTTTCCTCAATCCATCTGACCAAAAGCTCCCTTCTCTATTCTGAGTTTGCATGGCTTTCTTTCTACCTTCTTCTTCCCTCCACCTCCGCCTCGCTCATTACTTTGTTTTCTACTAAGTCTCTTTCATTAAGAAAATCTTTCCTCTCTAGCAGAGTCAGTGAAAAGGAATACACTGTGTTGGCCAGATGTACCTCCCTCTGACAGGCCGTGGGAAGGAAGAGGCTAAAAATATTCCTTTTTTCACCATCTTTGACCGGTTTTATTTCTGACAGAGAGGAATAGGGAGCCATAAGCAGGTACAGCAAGAAGGACTGATGTGGTCATGTTTGAGAGAAGACCTGAACAAGGCCTGGTGAATGAGCAAGGGAAAGTTGGGAATGGAGTGGCCTGGAGCTAAACCCCTGAGTTGCTTCTGCCCAGAGCAGTTGGTACCCTGCAGATCTGTGTATGAGAATGAGCACTTGCTGTTGCTGTAAGCCACTGAGCTTTCCTATGATTTGTTGCATGGCATTAATTGCCAAGACTCAAGGAGAAACCTAGAAGTAGGCACAGTTGGAGGAAAAACCTGAGAATTTTTATTTTGAAACTCAGTAGTTATGGTGGGGAAATAGCAATAGGGAGCTTAGGAAAATTATGACCTGCGTTGTGCAATGGAGAAACATTTAGTAAAAGTATTACCAGTGTCATCTGGAAAGCCAGACCTGTATCTATTGAACTCGGACTAGGAAGAGAATATTTGAAATGGAATGTTAGAAGTCTGAACTGGCTGTAGATAATTACAATTGATAAAATACTGCACAAAAGAAATGCACTTACAAAGAGCAGTCCAGTTTATAAACACAATTGAGAGCGCAGAAAGAACTCAGAGCATCTAGGAGGTGCTTATTGGAAACTGATGTTCTTTCTGATCTCCACCCTCCGTGCAATGTCATATTCCCCCAAAGTAAAACACAGCCTGAGGGTAAAGATAAAAATAAGAACAGGGCCATTAAGATCAACCTCGGGAGCACATTCCACATCAAAACCTTTGGTACGACCTCTGAGAAGAGCAATATGGCACCCCATAGACCCTCCAGGCTGCACCAAGGTCACACGAAAGTTGAGGTGGCCAAATTAAAAATCACAAGTCTAGAGACAAAGGAATTTTTGAAAAGAGGCATGGTGTGGCTCTAGCAAATAGAATTTACTGGAGTTGAATACATAAAAAATCCACACAGCTTTTGAAAGAGTTGTATTGGTAATGTGTAACTGTCCTGGCCTTGAAAAGACTGTGGCTGTTGGAGATGTAAAAAAGATGACTGAATTAGGAAGGAGAAAAGTTGCTCAGTCGTCAAATAAAGATCACCCTTTCCTTACTCCTTCAGAAGTTGTAGAAGAGTAAAATAAAAATCCCCAGAGGGAAGATTGACAAGTTTTAGAAAACAATTGTCTGAGGAGCCACTTTAATGTAGCAGAATTTCACTTCACTCCTAATTCCAATATGCCCACCTTAAACATTTTCCTTGTTGATAAGTTTGTTTATATGGAGAAAGTAGTAATTCTTAGAGTTAATAATGGAAACTGATGGAGTCAAAATAGGTACTACCTAGGAAACCTCAATTATAAAGAATGAAATCCAGGAATTCCCATGATTTAATGTTCAGTAGCTTTTCACGTTCCCCTAACCATGTTCTCTGTCCATAGAGTTCTCTCAGAACCGAACTGATTCCTTATTCACTTAACATTATGGAAGGTACTTGGAGAATCATGACAAGAAAAGCCAGGTGTGGTCACTACTATTAAGGTTTCCTTCTAGGAGGATAGGCAGACATAAATAAGACACTCACGTGACTAAATTAATCTCTTCTTAGGGTTTTGCAGGAGGACAGGAAATCATCAAAGGACTCAGTCTGAGATCTGAGTTTATCTGGGTAATCAAGAAGAGCCTCCCCAGAGAAAATAGAGTTCAAACTGAAATCAGAAGGCTAAATAAGGGTAAGGAAGAACAGGAAAGAGAGGGGAGATGTCAGACACGAAACACCTGAAAATGATCAATGTGGCTGGCTAAGGGAGAGAGAAGCAAAAGATGAGACTAGACAGAGGGGGACAACCATGCCACACGGAGCCTCGGGTGAACCAGGGAAGATTTGGATTTTTAGCTCAAGTCTAAGAAGGAGCCATTGAAAGGCAGACTAAGAAATACGCTGACCATCGTACCAGATACTCAGACATTGCTGACTGATCTCAGGGAGCATCTGGAAGACAGTGCTCAAGCAACTCCCTGCCACCAGCGTACGCCCCACTGGAACCCCACGAGGAGCTCCATTTGCCTCATCACACCCGGGGTACTATGTGTCAACTTGTAGCAGTTTGTGCACCTTTGCCTTTCCATGAAGCTTGTTATGTTTTAAACAATACCCATCAGGTCTCGTAAGGCTTGATATTTATTTTATTTCAACTATCACTCTTTTTTGTCAAGTGTAGTCTCAGGCACAGCAGGCAAACCTTAATGGTTTAAGGAATAAATAGAAAGCTGATGGGTTCACACCCATTAGCTAATGGATTACTGAGCAAAGGGGACTACATTCCACCCCAGTGCACTTAGCTCGGGGGTTGCTAGGAATTTTAAAGAGGAAGAGTTAACACTCCATCTTCACTTCATGGGCCCAGGGGAAGGGAGCTCAAACTCAAATATGGCTTCTTTGATAGACAGGTGAATGAGTGTGGCTATCATTATGTGATCACACATCTTAGCATTTATTTATTACCGACTGCACAACACATTCTAGATACACATTGGACACATTTGACCTGCCAGGTTGGTACATTGGTTGGCTATAGCCTGGCAGACAGAAGGACCCTGATGAGACTCACTCAACTCTCTTGCTTTAACTCACCCCCTCTGCCTTCCGATAATTCTTGGGAAAATATGTAAGGAAAAGAAGGCTATTTTAAATAAGTCTTCTAGAAGGAAACATGCTCGACATTCTGTTATCTGGAAAGCTCCACACCTTTGTAAATTAACCACCCCACATGTTGTGCCGAGACCTCCTTTCCACAGTCTTTAATCAGCCGTTTCAGATATATGTGTCTCATTAGCATCTGAGCAAGGCAATCACTTTTTTATCCTGAATCTCATGATTTTATTGGGCTATTAAGAGCTTGATTTGTGGGCAATGGGAACAGAAAGAGAACTCATGCCATGGATCACATTTTCCAGGAGGTGGCCGGCAGAAAGAGGAAACTAGCAATACAGCCCAGAAACACACGGAGAGGCGATGCTTCGGAGACAGCATGATGGCAAGCCAGCTCTCCAGTGCTCTGTCTCAGGGCTCTGGCTCATCCGTTTACCCAGGCAGTAACAGTGGCCCCACTGAACTTGGCTAAAGGCAGGAAGGAATTGAAAACTACCTGCTTTCAAAGGGTGTTAGCAACTTGTTAAATGCCAACATAGAGTTTCAGGTAAAGGAATGAAAAATCATAGTAAAAGAACCACGAAACTGTTTCCTATCAGGCACACACTGACAAAAATCAGTAGCTAACGATGAACTTCTTGATCTTTTCTTGATCCCCAAACCAAAGGATCATAGACCCTGGTGAACAGAAAGTATAACCTTAGAGATTATTCTTCTGTGTCCCTACTTATAAGCTGAAAAGACAGACTCAGATGGGAAAAGGGTCTTGCCTACCATAGTGCAGCAAGAGCAGAACAGGAGCCATCCCCAGTCCTGGCACAAGAGCTGGTTGTTTCCAATTCACTGTTCTGCAAAAACAGCCATTTGCAAAGGGGAGTTTTGAAGCTGAAGATTTGAATAAAAAGAAAAATGCCCCCTTTTTGTTACAGTGTTCTCACGCCATAGCCCATATACTTTATCATTTTTGAAACTGATTTAATGATACACCCAGTAACACCCACCCAGATTTCCCTGGAAACATCAGGAGACATTATCAGCAAATAGTCAAATCCAGGACCCTTCCCAGCACTCATCCATCTGCATACATGCGTTAATAGGCTATTCTGTGAGTAGTCATAAACTGTAAAAATATGCTGTAGGTTATAGAACAATTAACTTAAAATTTATTTATTGTTCCTCTTCTGCTTGTCCAGCGAGATGACCAGAAACAACTCCTCCCTCTGCTACTCTTTAGCTGTGGCTGTATACCTCCATGTTGGTTCATTTCATGGCAGTTGTTCCCAAGATGCTTTTTCATAAGAGGAAATATTTTCAAGTGGCAATGCATGGAAATATAAGATGAATAATAAAACAAGCAAAGGAAGCATTAATTACTGCATGCTGGGTGTTTTGCACACATTAGTTCATCTACACTTTTTAATGACGTCACAACAGGTCACCCATGAGGACCAGGGAACTTGGTGCAGTTCTTTAATTTCCATGAGGCCACTGAGCTGTTAGGTAGGACTAGAACTGTGCACGTTCCAAGGCTCATATCTTTAATCACAGTGATAAATCACAGACTACAACTGGTCATGTAAGTGATCTAAAAGAGTCTAAAATGGAACTGCTCAGTAAGAAAATACCAATCTCCGGCACTAGCGTGTACACTGTTCTCCTTGGCTTTTGGTAGGAATGTTATTTAAAGAGCCGCTAAGCAAAAGACTGGTTAAGTAAATGGGGCTATTGTAACTAATATCAAGGGAGGAGTGGTGTAATAATAGCGATACATCCTTCTTTGTCTTCCAGATTTGGTTGTGTGACAATCATTTTTCTACAGTGGTCTAAGAGACACATTTTTTTAAATGGCTGTAAGAGGATGCAAATCTAAGAAAAAGGGTTTTCTTTCAGGTTTTTGTGCTCTAACAACCCTTAGTGAAAGTAAAGAGGATTCCAGGTATTGGTGGGAAGTTGGGGGAGGGAGATACGAGTGAGCAAGGAGGTTTAGGAAGAATGGGGCTTCCCAGGAAAGCAGGAAGAGGAGAGGTGGAAGGGAGGCGGTAAGGCAGAACGCCCAGGATCTCAGATAAAGACGGTCCTGTGTTTCCTAGGGCGGAGCAGTGTCTGCCCCAAGACCTGTGAATGGAGAAGGGCAAAGGGAGAGCAAAGGGAATGGTGTATGGATAGCTTCTCCAGAGTTTGCACACTCAGGTGAGAAATCTGGTCATAGCATAGCACCCTTGCCCACAGATGGCTCAGAAGCAGAGAGGTCAATCGCCAGCACTGATGACATGAGATGGAAAGACTGGAAAGATGGAAAGGTCAGCAGCAGCAAGTCGCATTGCTATCCAGGACCATCCACGCGCCACCCATCTGCCTAGAAGATTGGAGAGCTGACTTCCCCAAAGTCTGGGAACCCTAGTGGTCACCTGGAATAAAAATTTACCCTCCCTGGCAAGTGGGGATTGGGAAAGCCCCAAACTGACAGAGATTCAGTTTCTGCCTCACCCATGGAATCAGTTCTGAAAGCAAAGTTGCACACTGAGAAAGAGAAAGCCCAGGTTCTGGCACCTCAGGGAGTGTAGAGGTAGGGTTGTACCTATCTCACCCATTTCCTAAGACCTCTGCTGATTCCTACAAGTAGGCTAAATCCACTCGGTGCAGTAAGAGCCTCTGGGCAGGAATGAACAAAAGCTGCATCTCTCGTGCTTAGGGTTTTGCAGCGGGACAGGCTTGATATAAACATACGCTCGAAGGTGCCATCTGCAGACATCTGAGCCGGCTCTCAGGCACCGGCAGACTGCAGCCAGGCCATGCAGGGGGCTCCATCAGTGTGTGGGTGCACAGCTGTGCCTTCCATAAGCGTCTCCTCTCCATCCAATTTAAACTGAGTTTCAAGTTGATTTGGGAGAAAATGTATACAGTTTACTGGTTTAAAGCCTTTCCTTCATCCCAGAGGACAAGCGGGCAAGAGAAAGGGAGTGCGGAACTGCTAACATTACAGAGAGTAAAGAAAAGTAAGGCGTCCCCGGAGACGGGAGAATGAGACCGGAGATGCAAGGGCAGATGACAATTGTCAGATGAGTTTCATTACTCGGCTGGCTCTGCTTCTACCCGGCTCCCAACTTCTCTGAAAAATTGTCCTTTGGGGCCCAAACTTTCCCTGTTTAGTCTCAGCCCAAAGGTGAGTTGGTAGGAAGTTTGAGCGAAATTGTTTCAGGCATCTTGGAGTTATGCAGGCAACGAAATAACATTGTTTCCCCTTTCCGAATAAATAGAAAAGTTTTTGGTTATGGAGAGTTCAGTAATGAGAACTAAGAAATGACTGAACTTTCAAACTCCAGGAGTCCTGCACCCTTGGTTAAAAAAAAAAATCTCAGAGACTTGAGAGAAAATAGCTTGAATAAAAAAGACTCTGGAGTTTGTGGATGGGAAGAGAGGTAAAGCAGAATCTGTTAACAAGGTGAAGGCTTTTCAGTTTAATTACATAATTACTAAGGGATGGAAACCACAGCATATTCCTTCGATTTGACTCTTTTCAACCACCAAAGAAAACAAAATTCCCTTTTCCAGGCCTCAAGTCCTTTATACTTTTCCACATTACCCCACAGCATAATTGCATGATTCCAAATAGACAATGCTTTGTGCCTTCCCCTCCCCTCATCTTTCCTTTGGGAGCAGCGTGGGTATTTTAACACCGCACCTTTAAACACATACTAATAACAACCTCAGAGTCCAGACATATACCAGCTGCAAGAGAAAATGCACAGAAGAATTTGAAGATAGTATGCAGAGGTTGACTAATTACACCCAAGGCACATTTTCTGGGCAAAATTCTACAACTGCCAATTCTTAACCAATACGTATATCATAAGTCCAAGCAGGCAACATTTGGAGCAAGTTGTGTAGTGGTAGTGAATTTCTTTTTCTGGTCTTGACCTATGGCTATGGATTTAGCCAGTATTAAATGTGGAAAACGAGACATTTGCTACCTATTTCCTACTCAGTGCCCATGTGGTATTGCCACTGACTTTAAAACATGCCTCATCTTTATATAAGTCACCCTGCAGATGAGCTATAAAATGGCAGAGAGGCAAGCGCATGTGCGTACATGAGAAGCGTGCTTTAAACAACTCAATATATTACTTGCCTGGCTCTGGCATGTGCAAAGAGCAACTCTGCTGCTTGGAGGATGCCTTCCTCCCAACCTCCTGCCTTTTGATATGCAACGAGCTAGGGCCAAATCAGCCACTCTGTATTTTCCACCTTGGAAGTCTTTGGGGATGTGTGCTTTGGCACCCAGGTGCCAGGGCCCCAAATTGGACCCCATTATGAAACCCTCAAAGCTGAGCGATTTTATGGAATTTAATGGGCTTTGGGGGACAATTTTATGGACTGATTTCCAGGAGCTCAAAATATTCAAATTTGCTCAAGCCCTATTTGAAGGCACATCTGAAAGTGCACCCTACAACCTGTCTGTAGCAGTCTCTTTTGAATTGTGTCCTTGAAACAAAAAAAGGGGAAAAAAAGAAAGAAAGAAATGCAGTGCCCCCTGGGACTTTCCCAGCAGAGACTCTAAGTGCAGAGTGACTGCAAAGCCCTGCCGGGAGTCCTCCAGGCTGGAGGGAGGAAGTGGATGAGAGAGACCGGAGATGAGAAGGGCCTTCAGCAGCCATTGGGGAGGCAGTGGCGGGGGAGAAGAAACGGAGACGCGCACTAAAAACAACAGAAACACAGGTGGAAACGGCCTTGTGGGAAATCAGGCTGTCAACAAACAAAGCTGAGGCTGGAAACCACTGCCTCACCAGCCTGGCTCCTGGGCAAGAAGATTGTTCTGTAAATAAATTAGCGGTGGCTTTGACGGCTTGGAAATTAATACTGACACCATGAAAGCAGCAAATGACTCCCTTTTATCAGGAGCGGAAGCACTGCTCTTCACAAAGGGATCTTTTTGCCATTCCTCATTTTATTTCATTTTGTTTTTCAGGGAAAGTAAATTAGAACCACTTACATCGGAGCTCAGGTTAAAGGAAGGGGAAGAAGAAAGAGAGACAGAAAAATAGTTTCATTTCATGTACCAGTGGTTTAGAACTTCATTTAGAGCTAATCACACCCCCATCTTCCTCCGAGCCATTTCTGACAGCCACACAGCCTAGATTGCTAATCTGAAGGCACAGGCACCCTGAGTGTTGCTGAAAATACACCCGAAGGCTGGAGAGAGGGTCTTGAGGTTTCTGTCTGTGCTCAAGGAAGTGCTGTTACTAGAAAGGGAAA
The DNA here is from genome assembly GCA_004363535.1 of Dasyprocta punctata. Classification (NCBI taxonomy): domain Eukaryota; kingdom Metazoa; phylum Chordata; class Mammalia; order Rodentia; family Dasyproctidae; genus Dasyprocta; species Dasyprocta punctata. The sequence goes on from RJWM01000017.1 coordinate 401,985, forward strand.
TTAACTTCAGGTCAAGCTGACCAAGAACTCCTTTATAAGACCTGCCCAGTATGCACTTCTTCCAGAGGACCTTGGTCATTTCTTTCAATGTAGGCTCTTCCTTAGAAGAATGGCTATGTTTCCCCCTTTTTAGAAGACAGGAGTACTTCCTAAGTTATTAGATTAAATAAGTACCCTTATGAGCATGACCAAATTAGACAAAGCAAAGGCCCTGGCACTGTAATCATACTTATACTCTAGTGAGAAATCAAAAAATCTTTTCCACTAACTACTCCTCCACCCAAACAAAAACCAACCAGCAATCATGAAGAATCACATACCTTCAGAAAAATTAGCACCTTGTTGCTCTCTATCATTCAATATCCTATTAGTTACAATTATTAATAATTAATAATTATTATACATCTCTTAATAATTTCTATACATCTCTGGTAAACTGAGAATTGATAGAAATGAGATGGATTTTGAAGCATCATAAACTCTTAAAGCACATTGCCAGCTATCAAAGGTGCAATTATTTGATCTAATTTTACAGGAAATTATGTTATCCCTTTATGGCATGGAAAAGCAATAATCTATATGTAATAGTTATGGTCACTCTAGCTAGAAATCTAGATTAGTGAGCATGACTCCAGCACCACCAGATATTAGCGGTTTCACTGCATACTAATTTTTTAGCTGCTGCAGAGACAAGCTTACTAGGATTCTTGTGCTTCTTTGCTATAACTGCAAACTCCCATATAGACAACAACAACAAAATAGAAGTCAAAAGAAAATTCAGCACTTAGACACTCAGCAATAAAGAATTACAGTGGACATGACAGGGATCACTCCCAGAGCACCATTAGAAGCTGTTTCATTATAAAGCAAAATAAAAGAGATCCAGCTCGCTGCAGAGTTCTCTCCAGCTTTAAGATGTGAGAAACACAAGTGTAATAGGTGGTGCTCGACAGGACACGACAGAGGTGGCACTGTGTCAAGGACATTGGACACATTAGCAGTGAGCCACAGTAGCAAAGCAAAGAGCTCCTGTGTCCCTCGAAGCCCATACCACAGTGCGGTTCCCAGGCAGTAACTTTTTGTGAGCTGAGGGCACTAGGGTGTGTGTATTGGGATAGGTCTGGGTGCTGGAGGCTTCGTGGGAAGCAGATCAATGTGCCCGCTGAGCCATTTTGAATAATCAGTTTGTCAGATGATCAAGTTGATAGACTTCATATTGCACAAGATGAATTCTACAGGTTTTAAGGATTTGCTTTTCTAATATTTTGGTTCCAGCAATTAGGAAAGTTGTCATAGGTGCTTGAAAATTAACATGCACGTAAATTCACCATTTGGTAAACAAAACAAATCCATAAAAATAGAAAAGGAATGAAAATTAGAATAGAGCTACATTTATAAGATATATGTATGTATGTGTATATGTATATAATCTTTATCTGAAAAGTTGACACTTTTCAAATTTGAATATCAGACACAATACACATTTAACTAAGTTAGTTGGGCAAATCACTGGGCTAAGAGATGATAGTAGCACAAAAAACTAAACTGAAAAAAGGAAGAGAATTTCATGCTATCATTTACAATGCACACAGCAATTAAAATATAATTTCAAACATAAAAGGAGTTTTCATTCTAAAAATGTGGAAGCCTCAAAGAACAGAACATTGTAGATTATTTTGACCTTTTGGCAGTTTCTGCCTAGGGCCTGTAACTCAGTAGTCTGGCTGACTCTTCTAGCTCTGATTTAAAGGTATTTGACTGGCAATTTTTGACAACTTGATAATCTGTCAGATAGGTCATTTAGTGACTCTGCTTTTGGAAAATTGACCTAGAGTTTGTCCAAGGCACATGAAATACATTTCTGTAAACATAGGGGAATAGTAGAAGATGGTAACTGTTAATCATTCTTTTAAAAGTGTACAAGCAACAGAACACTCCAAAGGTTTTGAAACCAATTGCACAATGAGGGCCCAGACCATGTAAGCAAAGAATAGAACAATTTCAAAATTTTACCAAATTTAAAAGAACAAGAATGAACATTTTGATACAACTTATAATGTACATGGCAGGGGATCATATGACACGTTTGTTATTTTGTAATATGAGAAGAACAATTTAAGCACAGACTGCTTGATTTTCCAAGTGCTTTTGGGTACAAAGTCAAGAAATAGAATTAGCACATTCAAAAAGACAATTATTCTTCCTTTACTTCATGTTCCCTGACAAGCTGGAGAGTCTGGTCTACCTTTTCCTCCCCAACACGTCCACACTTCTGACCACCCAGTTAAGAACATAATGAAGACTTCCAATTGCCTTTATGGTACCTTCATACAAATTAGAGAATGACACCTCTTCCTCCAAAACAAGTTATGTCCATGAGTCATAAAACAACTATATGGTACCGATTTTGTTTGCAGTGGATATTTCAGTGTCATATGCATAATTTTTTTTAGCATAAACCTATAATTTTAACAACGTAGAATGCCTCTTCTATGAAATGAGTTCTCTCACATATGTCCTTGTGCAGTGTGCAATCTAAAAGATTCCATGTGGTGCTAGTGGCCCCAGGGGCAGAATATAAATGGGGAGATTGGACAGAACCATTGGGAGATGTCATAGTTTAGATCAAGAATGACCCTTAAAAGTCTCAGGTGCCCAGAAGTGTGGATTTTGAAAAGTGATTTGATCTTGGGAGGCTATAACAGGCTGTTAAAGGTAGGGCCTATGTGGAGTTGGGTCACTGGAGGTATAACCTGGATGGCCATGTCTCCCTGTCTGGCCCTGCCTTTTCCTCTCAGCTTCCTGGCCATTATGATGTAAACCATTTTCCACTGCCCAAGACCTTCCACTGTACCCTCCTGCCTTGGGATCAGATGACTATGAATTAAATCCTCTAAAATCTGCGGTGCAAAACAAACCTCTCCTCCTTTGAAATACAGGGGTTAGGTATTGTGTCTCAGTGATAGGAAAGTGCCTAAGACAAGAGAGTAGCTGTCATGAAAGGGAAGCCTGAGATCAGAAGAAGGACTCTCAGGAGGATATGGATTGACCCTAATATTCTTCCGGGGGACAGCTCCCAGTTTGGTAGAGCTTACACTTGCCTGATTTCCATTCAATCTGCTGGAATACTGTTCCTCCGGTTTTCTAATTCTATTAATATTCCAGTGTCTGTTTTGATTTCTATTTTTCATGATCTAAGCTAGATACTTCTATTCTTAAGTAACCAGATAATCATAGTGTCTAACATGTATGTAATATGCAGTCACATGACTGCAGTAATTAGTGACATTCATGTATTTTAAAATTTGGTTTAACAGTATGGTAATTGCCCAAAATGTCCAATTCAGAATTACTAGTCATTTGGCCAAGGCAGAGATCTTGAGCTGGAGCTCAGTTCTTCTCTGAAGGAACCACTCTATTACTTGGTGAGTGAGCTGAATTTTCTAATCACCAGTCACATCTCAATCATGGTTGTTCCCATCCCACACATCTTATAACAGTGTACATACTGGGGGATTCAAATGGTTTCTAGACTTAACTCTTGAATATCAAGAGCTTACTCTATATTCAGTTTGGTTGCTAAAAATGTATTATTTTCAGTATCACGTGTTCACTTGTGTTAGTTATGCCTTCCCCTTGAGAAATCAGGTCTTACATGTTTTTGTTTTTTTCAATACCCAGTATCTCAACTCAGGGCACATGGGGACTTATTTTCAATAACAACTCAATGAGTTAAGAATTGACTCTATAATTATATTCTAAGAGCCTCATATGTAGCCCTAGACAGCTAGACACATAGGTGAAAGACTAACAATGAAATATTTGCAGCAGATCTTTTAACTGATTTTTTACTGCAGTTGACCATGACATACAGGTTAGATAGAGGAGAACTGGGTTTCTTCTGAGTGCTCCCCAACACTAATTTAGATAAAGATATATAGATACTGAAATTTAAGAATTCTTAACATATCTGCCAGAATATGCTCTTATCCTTTTGAATTTTAGATAAACTCTGGGATAATTTAGTGAGATCCAAATAGAGGCAAGTTCCTGGTAAGAAGCTATGAATCACAGGACTCCATTTTTTTATCCTATTGTTTTGGAGATATCTAATGAAGATCTTAGTGCATTTAATTATCAACAATGAGAAGTTTACATGCAAAGATACACACATGCACACCCCCCCCATATGACTGATAATAATTTGTACTTTATAGGGTACAACCTGCAAATAAAGAATTAGGTATTGTGAAGATCAGTAAATTAAAGTCTAATGGGGAGCTCTAAATGTTCCTAAACTTTAGATGATAGCAAGCAAACACTATCATTATGAAAATATTAGCACACCCAGTAAAACATCCACCTCTTCCACTACTTTCTTCTCTTGCAACATAACCAAGCTTCCCCCAATCAATCCTTATCATTGACCAGAAGACAAATATTCCAAAGGTTTGCTTCAAACCTCAACTTTAAATGCTCAAGTATATATCTACCATATAAATTCTGTTTTTGCTTGCTACACGGAGAATTAAGAGGAGGGTCAACAGACAAAGGATGAGGAGAATGATGAAAAAGTGAAAAGTATAAGATCATGGCTCCATTTGAGTTGTTGAATAATTGTTCTAACAGAGCAATTTCAAAAATACTGGAGAAGAGGTAAAGTTTTCAGGGCAACTTTCTTCTATGTTGGAAACTCCCCAGTATGATATACTTAGGCGTATATATTTTCTAGACCTCAACACGATATACTTATAAATCTGTATTTCCCATAATTTGGGAAAAATTCACATGCCCTCCAAGTGAGGAAAAGAAAACCTTTGACTGTGAACGACAAGGAGTTACATAAGTCTAGAGACAAGACAAACAGATTAAATCTATTCCACTGAAACAGAGATAGATAATTTCTCTCTAGAGAATACCAAAGATTGACAAAATAAACAAAGAAATAACATGTTTTTTAACTTGTGAAATGTGACAGTCAATGGCACCTGGCAAAACAAAATGCAAGAAAATAATGCTATGAGGTTTTCAATGTTAGCAGCTAAGGAGGAAGGGGAAAGCATGTCTCTCCTCTTTAAAAGAAAGTACTTTTAAAAAGTATTTTCTAAAGTCCTTTTACAAGATAGCGCTTCTTATTTTTATGATAGGCAGTACTCTGTAGCTTAGGAACAGGGAAGCAACATGGCCCATCTTCTATTCAATTTTCCAGAGTACATGCATTTGTTTAGTCTGCACACACCCTCTGCCTTTTGCTAACAGAACTGCCAAGAGAAACTATCACTCCACTCCATCTGTGCCCAGGGCATGTGACACAGGCTGCTCATTGGGAATAATGCACTCATCTCTAGCCATAGCCATAGGAATATGAATGGGCCATGAGTAGGTCAATAATAATCACACATGGAGACTTTGCCAGAGTTAATAGGACAGTGGCCCTTTCATTTCCTGGAAAAATTGCTAAATGAGAAGTCTGAAACTCTGGAAAAGCTGCAACCATATAGTGAAGTCTTATGGAAGAAAAGCTAAGGTCAAGGAAACCAGGGGTAAAAACTACAAACAGACTGGTTTTTGGTATTATGTGAGTACCTAGGTCTGACCATTATGTGCTTTTCATCCACATGAGCTGATAAACTCCTTTTATGCTCCAGTGGGAGGTTTTCTTTCCTCCTCCTTCTGCCTCATCTTCGCATTCCTCTTTTTCATTCCCAGTGTGACAATAAAGTCTAACATACATCAGTGGTTATGATTGAAAGGGACAAATAGGTGGTGACCACAGTTTGTGACATATGAAAAAGCTGTGCATATAAGACTCACTGTAAGGAACGTGTTCAAACAAACATATTTCTAGTCTGGTACTATTTGACCATCAGTGTTCATTATGCTACCTGGTAATTAGTTATGAATTCTGAAAGGTTCCACACATACCTCATATACCTAATCTCACATAATAAAGCAGGTAAAGATAGAATGGACTTGGCCTTCCCATGAAGCAAGCCCCTCTATGCTGATGGGTAAGAGCCTCAGCCAGAAGAGAAACCACACCTTCTCGTGAGCCAGCTGGTGCATGGACTGAAAAACCAGAAGAGCATTCCCTCCCTCGCTGACTCAGAGGACTCAGGGTGAAATGATAGCAACTGAGAGGAAGGGAATGGCTTGGTGCTTGTATTGTTGGGTTGACATTGCAGGCCTGGGGCTGGTGGTCTGGGCATCTACTTGGAGGATGACAGTGTGCATTGTGGCAACTGTGGGGGGATTTTCTCCTGTCTTGTTTTTTAAATCCAACGGTTTGTTTCATTTTACTGTTTTGTTTTATCCCTGTGTCTGGTACCATCAGCAATTATTTTGAAGACAACAATGTGTAGTATTGTTCTGTTTTGTTTTGTTCCAATTTATTGTTTTGTTTTATTCAATGTTATGCTGTGATTGGTTTTATTTTATTTATTTATTTTTTGTTTGTTTGATTTTGCTATGTCCGATGGTATGGACAATTATTGTGAAGGTAGCAAGATACACTATGGTAGCCATTGTTGATTTCCTATTATCCTGTTTTGAAGTTCTGTACCACTTTCACTGCTTTGCCTTGATTGGTTTTATTCTGTTTTATTTTGTTAATTTCTATTCTTTTTAAAATAAAATATAAAAAAAAATAAGAAAAAAAAGAATGAACTCAACCACTCCAGCCATATAACACAGAAGTGTCAACTCAGTGAGAACACAAAGAAATATGCTTTCTTTTTCTAACTTTTTTTTAGTAGATATTTGTCATATATATCAATCACATTCTTTATAAGGAATTAGTACCTGTGTGTAATATCTTAATTCCTTTTTTCTTTTTTTTTTTTGCCACATTCTTTGCCCCTTTCTTCAGCCCTTTTTCCCCTCCCATTTACAAAAGCAAAAAAAGAAGAGAAGGGCTGGGGTTTTAGCTCAGAGGTATGAGTGCCTCCCTGGCAGGCATGAGGTTGTAAGTTTGATCCCTGGTAAAACCCGCCCCCGTGAAAAAAAAAAGAAACGAAAAAAAGGCAGAATAGGCTTTCTTTATCCCTGGATCCCCAGCATTTTACACAATCTAACAAATGACTAACATCCTATTTGTAAAGGAAATGAATAGCAGAATTTCTTCTGTTTTGATATGTTCAAATTTGTCTATTCTCAGATTCAAAGAATGCTGCCTATCCTATTTTTAAGAAGAAAGACAGAAATTGGTGCAAATGGAGTTTTGTATACATCTTAGAAGACAAAGAGTTAACATGCTAAATAAATAGAGAACAAAGGGACTTAAGACTTTGCAAACAACGTGGAATGCTGATAAGCAAAACTTTGTTCTTAGTATTTTAAATAAAATATTAAATCTTCAGAGAAATCTACTTCTTTGAATTTTAGGATCTTTTCTGAAAACTTCTCTTCCTCAGACTTAAAAAAAACCCCAGGCAAATGCTTCCTACAAATTATCAAGCCTAGAAAGGATTATTCAATAAATGAAGTGAGAGGGCTATTATTAAAAAAAAAAGGTGAGGTGATGTCTAGATAAATTAAGAAATTAAATTGAAAAATAAAACAATAATTCAGAAAACAAAGTAAAATAAATTATGCAAAAATTTGCCCTGTATCTCCAAAATGGTATGAGGAAATCAATAAACAAATAATAAACTGAGAAATAATATTTGAAACATAAAATGGACGAAGTGCCAATATTCTAAGCACGTAGAGAATACGAACATGCAGTTCACACAAGGCAAATTATAAAGGCTGGTGCACTATAAAAATAATGGGCAATAATAAAAAATACAAAATAAAGACATAATTTATTTGGCCCAGTACAAATGGAAAATATAAACAAGAATCAAAATCCCCAACGCTGGCAATGGAAATGGGTCATTCCATAAAATTTGATGGAAGCACAATTTTGGTACAATTTAGTTGTTTTATTTTTTTGGAAGACAATTTTAAAACAATTTATCAAGGACCTTTTTAAAAAACATACTAAAAAAAAAGGATAAAACGATGCAGAATTTTAAAAAGAATATGAAATTAATACTAGTTAATATATTGCGTATTATTAGAAGGCTTACAGTTTCATCCTTCAAGACTAAAAATTCTAGTCTTAGAAGAAAAAACCCATTAATTTTACTCCTAGAAAAAAGATAGATGTGTACAACTATTCATACCATAATAACTCACATAAAAGGTTGAATTAAACCCAACCCTTATCTCCAACAATGAGGTTCTGGTTAAGTAATTTAAATTTATATGATTGAATATGTTCCAGAGTTAGGTAACAGAACATAATGTACTGGCATGTAGCATATTGTTAAGACAAAAGCATGTTAAACGGAGAGTGCAGTGTAATATAAATTCAATACAAATGGTTAAATGCATTAGTGGAACTACACATAGTTTTTACTTGGCCCTTTCCTTTGTACTCACAGATTTTTTATTGTATTATATATGCATAGCACATATACAGAAAAGTATATACATCATATGTATACAGTTTGGTGCATTTTCAGAAATCGAAAGAAATGTATATATCTAGAACACAGATCAAGACATAGAATATTATCAGTACCCCAGAATTCCTTTTTTTCTCCTCTTTTAGTCACTAATATGTATCCCAAGAGCAATTATTATTAAGACTTCTAAAGAAATAGAATGGTCTATTTTGAATCTTAAATAAACAAAGCTATAAATCATATATTAAACAATTATGTAAAATGTGCTGTTTTGTGTCTAACTTCTTTCATGTAACATTGTGGTTAAATTGTGTCGAAATTATTATGTTTGGCTATAGTTCTTTCTCATTGCTGCAAAATATTCAACCAGTGAACACACTGTAATTTACGCATTCTACAGCTGATAGAGATTTGTGCAGTTCTCACTTTGGGGCTATAATAAATACCACTCCTATGAATATTTTAGAATGTGGCTTTGTGAACATGTATACTCATTTGTTGGTTATATACCTGGTGATGGATCTGACATAAAGTACAGCAACATTCAGTTTTAATAAAATAGTTTTTGAAAATGGTTTTATCCATTTATTTTCCCACCATCAGACTAGAACAGTTCTATTTGCTCTACATTCCTGTCAACACTTGGATCTTTTCTATTGTTTTTATTTTAGCCATTCTAGTTAATGTATAGTGGTCGCAATCTGAGTGTAATTTGCATTTCCCTAATGACTAGTGTGCATTAATTTATAACTCAAAAAATGAAATCCTTTTCTTTTTGAAGCTATTCCTGTAACACCCTTCTCTAGACACGATTACATTAGTCAACAATAGTACATTGAAAAATGTAATACAAAAGGGCTGTATGGTTCACTAAGAATGTATTTAGTTTGAGAGTCAGACAGGTTTGGGGTGTAATTCTCTCTCTGAAACTTAGGAGAGTAAGACCATAAACAAATTGTACAAAGTTTCTAAATCTCTGTTTCTCATTCTCAAATGCTTTCTATGGGTTTCTATGAGACTAGTTTATGTAAAGCACACAATGGGCACTCAATATATGTTAGATTCCTCTCCTCCTACAATTACTACAATTGATGGAATTTTGTGGAACTCCTAGGTCCTGGAGAACAAGTTCTCTTAGAAGCATTTTCCAGACAGTTGCCCTTCTACTTCTGCTTTATAAGTATTTTCCTAGTTTTTTTTTTTTTTCAGTCAGGTTGGTGTCTTGAATTCCCCTACTTGACACCTGAGGATTGGTGTCCCTGAGTTTCAAGCTGGCCTTTGTCTTCCGTCAATCCTCTGTATAATCTTACCCTGTTTAAGTATCTTACATACCACATAGGCTATGGGTACCACAAAATTTTATCCCTGATTTAGACATTTATAAAAGCTACCTGATTAATATGTCCACTTAGATAGTTCACAGACATAAAGTAGCATGTCCTACAAAATAAAATGCATGACTTTCTTCCCCTGTCAAACTGGTTTCCCATCATAGTAAGTGGTATTATAAGTCTCCCAAATGCTCAGTTTGACACCAAATATCCTTCTTTATTTCCCCATTTCCTTTCCAATCCACTCCAGTTTGTTGGCGGTATCTTTTTTTACCTATAAACTGAATCTTGGATCAGCCACTCTTACGTCTTCATTGGTTAAATCTTAACCAAATCACCATCACCTTTGCTCAGAGAACCAAGACAGCCTCCTAAAGCTCTTTATGGTACTAGAGTCCTTTGTGCCTCCTGCCTTGGATCTATTATCCATTGGTAACCATTCAATCATTTAGAAACAGAAAGCAGATCAGATTGCTCCATTCAAAGTCTTCAGATGATTCCCACTGCTCTCAATGTAACACCTTCTGCTACAACTCCTCTCATTGCCTTGGTTATCTCCCTTATAGGACTTTTCACTATAGGCATTTGTTAAGTCAACAGGAGCTCAGAAGCTAAACTAATAGTTACTTTGGAAGAGGAAGCTCTGCTCACATAGAATATATTGCTGATTATCGGAGTATAAAGGTCATAACAAAATCGTTATTCTAGGCACCCTAAAAGGAACAATATTGAAGACTGTCTGGTATAGAGTATAATCTTAGGTAGGCAGAGTCTGACAAAATTATTTAACTTAATTCAAATGCTTTTTTATTTGCATTTATTAACTGTGTACTCTTTGTTTCTTGTAATAGTGGTGAATTTCACAGATTTATCTTCAGATGTTAAATCAATGTGCTATTCCTATGAGTAAACCATATTTTATCATGGTATTTTGTCCTTTTAAGCATTGCTGGATTCTATTTTCTAATATGTGTTAGTTATTTTTTGATCTACATTTACAAAGCACAGAGATCATTGCTTTTTTTCTTATAATATTCTTGAAGCATTTGGTATCAGGGTTATCCTGGTCTCACCATCATCCTATGAGTTCTAGTTCTTCCATATCTTTACTAATATTTGTTATTGTCTATTTTTTGATCATTGTTATCCCAGTGGTGGTTTTGATCTGCACTTCTCCAAAGCCTAATAATGTAAAGTCAATTTTTATGTGCTTAGTGACAATTTGCAACATACTCTTTAGAGAAATATCTATGAATATTCTTTATCCAATCTTAATTGATTTGCTATTTTACTGTTGAATTTTGTTGTCAAATTTCAAAATAAATTGAGAAGTATTTCTTTTTTCTCTATCCCCCCTCAATATGCATAAGAGAAATTACTTTTTTTTTCAAATGCGTTCTGGAATACATCAGGTAAACTCTCCAGGTCAAGAAGTAGTCTTGTTTGTCTGCTTTTGCTTCGGAGGTTGATTAGGAATTCCATTTCTTTTAAAGATTTAGCACTATTCTTTCTTTTGGTCATTTTTGATTGTCTGGATCTAAGAATTTATCCATTTAATCCAAATCATCAAATTTATTGGCACATTGTATTTTTAAATTTTAAAATGTATTCTTTTAATATCCATACAATCTGATGTCCTTTTTTTATCCCTGGTTTTGGTAATTTGTGTTTTGTCATATTTTAAAAACAAGCTCTGTAGGGTTTTGTCAATCTGAATAATTGGTTACAAACAACCAGGTTTTAGGTTTGTTGATATCTCTAGTGGTTATTTACTGTTTCATTGATTTATTGACTTATCTTTAATATTTACTTCCTTTTGTGCACAATGGCTTTAATTTACTCTTCTTTTTGAGTTTATAAATGTAAAAGTTTAGAAAAATTTCAAAAGTTTTTCCTTTCTAAATATAAATGTTTAATGCTATACATTTTCAAATTTAGAGAAGATTTAATGCCAACACTCCTCAAACTATTTAATGAAATTGAAAGGGAAGTAATATTCCCTAACTTATTACTGGAGGCAAGTATTACCCTGCTACCAAAACCAGAGATCCCATCCCCATCCCTGATTAAAAAAAAAAAAAAAAAAAAAAAAAAAAAAAAAAAAAAAAAAAAAAAAAAAAAAAAAAAAAAAAAAAAAAAAAAAAAAAAAAAAAAAAAAAAAAAAAAAAAAAAAAAAAAAAAAAAAAAAAGAACTTCAGGCCAATCTCCCTAAAGAACATAGATGCAGAAATCCTCAATAAGATCTAGCAAACAGAATGCAGCAAATCATCAAGAAGATTATACACCATGACCAAGTGGGATTCATCCCAGGAAGGCATGGATGGCTCAACATATGCAAATCAATAAATGTAATATACCATATTAACTGAACCAAATACAAAAATCACATGATCATCACAATAGTTGCAGAAAAAACATTTGACAAGTCAAACACTCATTCATGATAAAAAAAACCTTATAGAAAATCAGAATAGATGGTTTTTATCTCAATCTGATAAAAGCCATCTATGACAAACCCACAGCCAATACCATACTAAAAGGACAAAAACTGAAAACTTTTTCTCTAAAATCAGGAACAAGAAAAGGATATCTACTATCACCTCTCCTATTTAATACAGTTCTGGAAACATTAGCCAGAGCAATTAGACAAGAGAGAAATAAAAGGAATAAGGATAGGAAAAGAAGAAGTTAAATTATCATTATTCACAGATGACATGATACTCTACATACAAGGCCTCAAAAATTCTACCAAAAGACTTCCAAACTTATTCACTAAATTCAGTTGTATAGCTGGGTATAAAGTCAGCACTCAAATATCAATAGCATGGGGCCAGGATACAGCTTAGTGCCACAAGGCCTGCCTGTCAAGCATAAGGTCATGCATTAAATTCCTGGGACAAAATAAAATAAATCAACAGCATTTCTTTACACAAACAACAAAATCATTGAGTAACAATTTAGGGAAAACACACCCTTCATAACAGCATCCAAAAATAAAATGAAACACTTAGTGATTCATCTAACAAAGTAAAAGATCTATATATTAAAAATTACAGTACTCTGGAAAAAAGAGATCAAAGAGGTCATCAAAAAATTGAAAGATACCCCTTGCTCATGGATAGGAAGAACCAACATAGTGAAAATGACCAGCTCCCAATGTTATTATACAGATTTAATGCGATCCCAATCAAAATACCATTAGTATACCTCAAAGTACTATCGAAAACATTGCTAAAATTCATTTGGAAGCAGAAGAGACAGAATAGCAAAAGCAATGCTGGGCAACAAAGACAAAGCAAGAGGTATCACAATCCCTGACTAGATATTATACTACAAAGCTATTATGATAAAATCAGCAAGGTAATGGCAAAAAATCAGAACTGAGTATCAGTGAAACAGATTAGAAATGTAGACACAATAAACACATTCAGCTACCTTATCTTTGACAAAGGGGTCAAACATGTTCACTGGAAGAAAGATAGCCCCTTTAATAAACGCTCCTGGAAAAATTGGCTCTCTACATGCTGAACACTAAAACTAGACCCATGCCTATCACCATTAAACAAGTCAAAATGGATCAAAGATCTAAATATTAAAACAGAAACACTAAATCTACTGGAAGAGAAAGTAGGTAGAAATCTTGAAGACATAGGTGTAGGCAGAGTTCAGGATCGAAACCCAAACTGCCTGAGAAATACTTCAAAGAATCAACCACTGGGATCTCATCTTGGTAAAAAGCATTTGCATATCAAAATAAATCAACAGTGAAAAGACAACCCACAGAGTGGGAAACAATTTTAGCCAATTGTCCCTCAGACAAAGGACTTATATCTAGAACATATGAAGAACTGAAAAAGATCAGATCCCCCAAATTCAAAGACCCAATCCAAAAACGGGCATTTGAGGTGAATATGCACTTCTCAAATGGAGAAATATAAATGAAAAATAAATATATGAAAAAATGTTCAACATCATTTGTCACTCAAGAGATGCAAATTAAAACAACACTGAGATTCTATTTCATCCCAGAAAGAAAGGTTATCATCAAGAAATCAAGCAATAACAAATACTGATGGTGGCTATGGGGAAAATGGAACCCTTCTCCACTGTTGCTGGGAATGTAGTGGTGCAATCACTGTGGAAATTGGTGTGGAGATTCCTCAAAAACAAAACAAAACAAAAAACTAGGATTAGAAGTCCCATTCAATCCAGCTATTCCCCTTCTGAGAATCTTCCCAGAAGAATAAAAATCATCACAGCACAGCCATATATGTGTACCCATGTCTCTAGTAGCACAATTTGTAATAGCTGAATCTTGGAAACAACCCAAATGCCCATCAATTGATGAATGAATAAAGATTTGGTATTTTTTTTACAGTGGAGTACTACTCAACCATAAAGAAGGATATACTGGAGACTTTTATAGGTAAACAGGATGCAACTCGAGACCATACTCATAAGTGAAATAAATCAGACTCACATGTGTAAATATCATACTGTCTTCCTGATGTGAGAAACTGAAAGAGTAAACAGGGTCTAAAATGTACAATAAATATTGTATAATAAGAAGAAATTGTTCAAAAGGAAAAAGAAACTAGGATGGGGGAAAGAGGAAAGGACTGGAGGTAAAAAGGAAAAAAATGCAAGTCAGTTATACTATTAGTATCTGTAAATTCACTGAAAAGGAAGGTTTGTGCTAATGATGATTAGAGAAATTTTCACGCCCTTATCTTTTACTTCAAGCAACTATTTTAATGGTAGCAACATGCAGTGTATTAATTATTGTTATTCTCCTATTTTTGTTATGAAATTTTGCTTTACCTTTTTTCTATAAAATAGAAAATACTATACATTTTCCTATAGAGACTCTAATATATGTGTGTGTATAATATGCCTCACATATAATAGATGATATATACATCAAATTTTATGTATAGTTTCACATGAACATGCACACACATATTCAGTAACAGTCACTCACATTGTCTTCGCTTCCCTCACAACTACTAACACACTTTGACTTTGAATTAGCCTTTTCAGAGCATTTTATATAAATAGAGCAATAATGATATGTAGCATCTTATTTCTGGTCTATTTTGCTTAGGATAATATTTTCAAGATTCAATAATGTCTAAGTAGTTTATTCCTCTTCATAGTTGAGTTATATTCCATTGTGTAAATATAACATCTTTTATTAATGCATTCATCAATTGACAGATACTGGGGTTGTTTCCACTTCTGGCAATTGTGAATACTGCTACTGTGAACGTTAGGTACGAGATTCTGAGTTTTTGTGTAAACATGTTTTCAGTTCTCCTCATATAAAACCAGTAGTGGATTTGATGTGTTATGTGGTGATTGTATATTTAAATTTTTGAGAATGGCTGAATTATTTCCCAGTGCTGCGCCACTTAACATATTCATCAATGTATGATAGCTTCAATTTCTCTATGTCTTCAGAAACACATGTTATTATCTGTCTTTTTTGATTATAGACGTCTAGTTTTGGTTTTAATTTGTATTTTCCCAATAGTTAATGATGTTGAGCATGTTTTTATATGGTTATTGGCTATTTGTGTATAATATTTATGGCTAAATATCTATGCATATTCTCTGCCTGCTTTTTTGTCTTTTATCCTTGCATTGTAAAACTTCTTTAAATATTCTGAATAGCAGACAATGACAATATATATGATTTGCAAGTACAGTATTTTCTTCTGTTCTTTCATAATAGTTACTATTGAAGTACAACAGTATTGAATTTTGGCAAAGATTTTTATTAGTGCATGCTTACAGTATAAGATGTGGACAATGGTCTTAGGATGTAGGTATATGTACTTACCATATTTTGATTTTTATTCCCCTCGAGTGCTCTGGCTAATGTTTGGAGTATTACATTGAGCAGGAGTGCTCATAGTGGACGTCTTTGTCTTGTTCTCGATTTTAGAGAGAAAAGTTTCAGATTTTTTCCCCACTTAATATGATATGGCTGTCAGTTTGTCATAAATGGCTTTCATCAGATGGAGATAAGGTCCTTTTACACCTATTTTCTTCAGGGATTTTATCATGAATGAGTGCTGGATTTGTCAAAATCTTTTTCTGCAGCTATTGATATGATCCTTGCTTCTATTTGTGTAGTGTGCTACATTTATTGATTTGTATATATTTAACTGTCTTTGCATCCCTGAAATGAAACCCACTTGGTCATGATGTAGGATCCTTTTGATGATTTGTTGAATTCTATTTACCAATAGCTCATGGAGGATTTTCACATCTATGTTTATTATGCAGATTGGCCTGTGACTTGCTTTCTCAGTTGGATCTTTGTCTGGCTTTAGGATCACAGTGATGCTGGCTTTCAGAAATAAGTTTGGAAGCACTCATTCCCTTTGAGTTTCATTAAAGAGTGTGAGGACTGTGGATGTTATAACCTCCTTACTTCAATAGCGACTATTATGATGTTATAATTATCCTTGTAGAATTCAATGGTGAGTCTATTAGGTCTTTTCTTAGTTGGTAGATTTTTTAAAAAAAATTATTGCCTCAGCCTCATTGCTTGTTATTGGATTATTCAGAAATTTTATGTCTTCTTAATCCAGTTTTGGTAATTTATATGAGTCTAGGAAATGTCCATTTCATTGATATTTTTCAATTTTTTCAAGTGCAGTTTTTCATAGTAGTTGCTATTTTCTGGATTTGAGTGGTGTTCATTGTGATTTAACCATTTTCGTTTCTAATTGCATTGTTGTGAAAGCTTTTTCTTTCTTTTGTTAAGTTTGACTAAACGTTCATTTTGTTTGTTATTCCAAAGAGAACCAGCTCTTTGATTTGGTGATTCTTTGTACTGTCTTAGCCTCAATTTCATTCATTTCTGCTATGATCTGTATGACTTCCATACTGAAAGTGATTTTGGGTTTGAATTGTTGTTTTCCATATACATTACGGTTCATTATTTGGTTATGTATTTGCTGTTTTTCTAATGTGAACACTTAATAAAATAAACTTACCTCTTTGGACTGCTTTATTGTGTCCCATAGGTTTTGGTGTGCTGCACCAGTGTTGCCATTTAATTCCAGTAATTGCTTATTTTCTTTCTCGATTTCTTCTGTGACCCATTTATTGTTCAGGCATGTTTCACTAAGTTTCCAGGTGTTTATAAATGTTCTGTGGTTTATTTTGTGATTTATTTCTAGTTTCAATGAATAATAATCTGACAGTACACGTAGGGTGATATCAATTATTTTGTTTTTATTTGATCATGCTTTGTGGGCAAGTGGATGGTCTATTTTGGAGAAAGTTCTTTATATGTCTGAGAAGAATGTGTATTTTGTTCCAGCAGGATTGGAAACTATAGATACCTACTAAGTCCATTTGTGTAAAGGTATAGTTCAGCTCTGATATTTCCTTGTTGAGTTTTTTTGTTTAACCGATCTGTGTCTTTGTGAAAGTGGGGGTATTGAAGTCACTCACTATGATTTCCTTGATTATTTGATCTTTTATGTCCAGTAGGATTTGTCTCATGAAGACAGGTGCTCCAGAATGCAGTGCAAGTATATTTACAAGTGTTATCTCTCCTTGTTGAATTATTCCCTTAACTAGTATGTAGTGATCTTCTATGACTCTGTTGATCAGTTTTATAGTGAAAGGTATTGATTTATTCCTGTCATTGTGCTTTCTGTTGATGACTCCATTTTTTTTAACTCTATGCTTTGCTTGATCTATTCTTTCTGTCTGAATTGTGTTCTCTTTGTTGTCTTTGTCTAGAATATGCTTAAATTTTTTTTTTATTGTTGGTTTGGTGTTATCGTGGAATGTCCTCATAGCTCCATCTATTTTGAAAGAAAGTTTTGCAGGATATGTTATTCTACATTGAGAGTTGTTTGCTTTCAGAACTAGAAATACTTCAATTCAAGCTCTCCTGGCCTTCAAAGTTGTCTTTTCTTGTAATCCTAATGGGTTTACTTTTATGGGTGATTTTTTAAATTTTTCCCTGACAGTTTTTAAGATTCTGTCCTTTTGTTGGACATTGACCAAGATGTGTTGTGGGGAACTTCCTTTTCATCATAGATGTTTGGTGTTCTGTAAACCTCACTTACATGTAAGTTGAAGCCTTTCCTCATACTTGGAAAGTTTTCTATTATGATTTCTGTAAGCAAGTGTTTTATTCCTTGTGAATAAAACGTCTTCTAATTTCTGATTCCACTTAGCCTCAGGTTGTTTTTCTTAGCATCTCCTAGAGGCTGTTAGATGCATTATTCTTGTTCATGCATCATTTTACAGTCTTCTCTGAGTAACTTGTCAAGATTTATTATTTTGTCCTAGATTTTAGAAACCTTTTCTTCACATCGGTCATTTGTGTAATTTATGAATTCTGTACAATTTATTTGCAGTATTTCTGTCTGACACTTTTTCATGGAGTCTATTTCTTTGCTACATTTGTCATTTGCGCTTTGAAATGTTTTTGTCAGCTCTTTCTGTGTTTTATTCCTCTCATATCCACATTGAACAGTTTGTGTGATAGTTTCATTATCTTTTGGGCCATGTCTTCTTTGAAATCTCTGCGTTTCTTTTACCTCTTTTTTAGTGATCTCATAAAACTCTGTAACTTGGCGTTTCCCTTCCATCGGTGATCCCTGGATCATCTGCCTTAGGAGAGTTGTGAGAACTTGGGTGCTTTTCACTGTCTTGTTTTTCCATATACATATATTTGGTGCTGGGGGTTAAGTCAAGTAGAGTGATGAGAGATTATGGTTCATGTGAAGATGTTTCTAGTTTCCTACCAGTGATCTGTTTGTGGCTTTGTTTGTCCAGAGATCCCAATAGTTTTCACTCATTTAGCTACTGAATTTAAATAATTTGAACCAAGTCACTGTATTTTTAGTGAATCTTTTCTGAGTCCCCCCAACATATTTCCTCTAGTTGGTCATGCTGGAATTTCCCAAAAGTTTTGAATTTTGAAGTCATATTTTTCTATCTTTTTCTTCTGTTTCCTGTGTGTTGCATGTCTTATCTTAGGAACTTTGCTTAATTTAAAGGAAAAAAAGATTTATACCTATGTTTCCTATTAAGAGGTCTATACTTTTAGCTTAGATTTAGATCTATCTGCTATGAATTAATTTTTAATAGGATGTGAAGTAGGTGTACACATTAATTTTTATTTGAATGGATGGGTCCCAGAACTGTATGTTGAAAAAATTCTTCTTTCTCCCATTTGTCTTTGTATCCATATAAAAATCAATTGATCATTAATATTAGGGCTGGTTTTTGTACTAAAAATTCCATTCCTTTATTATCTTTTCCATCCTTTGAACAGTATTATATGATCTCAATTACTGTTAACTCATGTTTTAAAATAATGACAAATTATTAACATCATGATTACAAATTGTGAATCTAATTTTGTTCTGTTTTCAAGACTGTTGGACTATTCTGGATTCCTTGCATTTCCACATGAATTTTTAGATTGGCTCTTGTTAGTTTTGAAAAAATGGATGAAATTTTTATAGAGACTGTTGAATTCAGACAAATTTAAAGAATATTGGCATCTTGAAAACACCAACTTTTCAACTGGGCAGAGAAGGCAGTTTCCCAAATTCTAGCTCAGCCTGGACTCATCAAGATCATATCTCCAAATAAAAACCAAAAAAACAGACAGACAAACAAAACCAAACCAAAAAATCCCCAAAAAGCCCCTAAAATCCAAAAAACAAACAAGCAAGCAAAATAAATAAATAAATAAATAAATAAATAAATAAATAAATGTTATGGGGCTGTGTATCTTTGTGTGAAGGCCCTGGCACTGGCCAGTACCATAATATTTTTTAACATTTCCAAAACATGAGCATAATCTATCTTTTCATTTATTTAGCTCTGCAAATTTTTCCCACAATGTTATATCATCTTAAATGTGCAAGTTTTTTACCTCTTAGGTAAAATGTCTGCTTAACTGTTTTATTTTTGATGCTTTGTAAATGAAATTGTTTTCTTAATTTAACATCTAGTCTTTTCAATTTTGATGCGTACATTACAGTTGAGTTTTGTGTAATAATCTTGTAGCACTGTAAACTTGCTCACAGCTATCCTTCTCGTTTTCCCCCCAAAATGTTTCATTTATGGTTTAGCTAGGAATTCATTCAGTAAAATTATAGATAAGATTGTGTCTGCCATTTTCTGTTTGCTCCTTCCCCTTCTTTCTGTTCTCTCTCTCTCTCTCTCCTCTATCACTATCTCCTCTACATTTTCCATTTCCTAATTACTACCTCATGTTAAAAATATTTTTCTCATGCATCTTTGAAATTCTTGATTTCTTTTATTGTGTTTAAAAATTATGTTTTTAGGAGTTTCCCCAGGGATTACAATTAACACCCTAATTCATAAAACCCAAGTTTAGTTTAAGACAAATTTTTGATTGCATATAAAATGTTGTTATATTGCTAATTACTTCCTCCTTTATGTTGTTACTGTTTCATGAATTCCATTTTTATATCTGTGCACCCTAAATATACATTTTAATGTTGTTTTGTGAAGTTGTCCTTTAAATCATACTGAAAAAATTGAGATATAAATAAAAAATTCATTTGTATTGTATTTATATTTACTGGTGTAGCTATCTTTACTAGTGATACTTATTTTGTTGTGTGGGTAAAAATTATTGTATAAGGTGCTTTCATTTAAATCTGAAGAACTGTCTTTGTACAGTAAGTCTGCTAGTAATGAATTCTCTGAGATTTATTATCTTGTAATACCATTTCTCCTTCAATTTTTAAACATGATTTTGCTGGATATGGAATTCTTAAATGACAATCTTTTTCTTTCATAATCTTTTAGTATATTCAATTGTTTTCTGGTCTCCGTGGTTTCTGACAAAGGAATCTGCTGTTAATCTTACTGAAAATTCTTTGTATGGGAGGAGTTGCTTCTCTTTTTCTAATTTAAGATTCTCTCACTGTGTTGATCTTTGTATAGTTCAATTATAATGTGTTTTGGGTTTTGATGAGAATCTCTTTATGCATATTCTGGAAAGGTATGCATTCTGCTTTATACTGTTCGATTCTGTTGAACTTCTTGGATATACAGATTAACATTTTCAACCAAATTTGAGAAGTTTTGTGCTATAATTTCTTCAAATATTCTTTCTGACACTGTATTAATCTATTTTTTGTTACTAGTAAAACATTATTACAGAGTTATTGTCTTAGCTTTACCTGGCACTTGCCGCTTAAAGGAGGAGAGGTTTATTTTGGCTCATGATTACAATTGATGGTCAGCAGACTCTAAGGCAGAAATAGGGCGGTAGAGAGGCATAATGGAGGAAATGGTGCTCAACCCACAGCAGCCAAGAAGAAGAGAAAAGTGAGGAGCCAGGGAGGAAGACCTGCTTTCCCAGATCACGCCCTGTTTGGCCCCTTCTGACCAGACTCTACCTACTAAAGTCACACTCAGCTGTGAACTCCTCAGTGGATTAATTCACCAGTGAGTGTAGCACTCATGATCCTGTCACCTTTCAAAAGCCCTACTTTTGAATAAAAGAGGTTTTTGAGAGACAGTCTAGATCTAAACTTTAAAAAAAAAAACAAATGTTTATTTTGGTTCACAGTTCCATTCCAAGGTCAAAGTGCTGTACCTAGTGATATTCTTCCTTTAGGTCAAATTCTGAGTTGATGCAGCAAATGACATGGCAAAGTTAAAAGGGAATATGATCTCTCTCTCTCTCTCTCTCTCTGTGTGTGTGTGTGTCTCACCTTGTAAAGCCTCCAGTATTCAGTCAGAGGAGATCAAGAGTTATGATCTTATTGAATCCTAGTCATCTTCCAAAAGCCCAACCACTAAATATCATAGATTAAATTTTTACTCACTTTGTACCTCACAATAGGAATTAACCTCCAATAAAAATTTCTGAGAACACAGGCCACCATGTTTGTGATTTTCTGTGTTTTCTTTCCCATGGAATCCCATCTCACATTTTGTATTTATTTGGTATATTTGAGGGTGCCCCATCATTTTCTGATGATTTGTTTATTTCTTCTCATTACTTTTCCTTTCTGCTCCTCAGACAAGCTAAACTGAATAGAGCTGTATTCAAATTCACTGAGTCTTTTTTTTATCTGCCCAAATCAGACATTGAGCTCTCTATCCAATTTTTCCTTTCAGGTATTATACTTTCTATTCTAGCATTCATACTACATTATTTTTAATAAATTCTGCCCCTGTATCAATACTCTCTATTAGTGACACTGCTCTCATACTTTATTTTAGTTATTTAAATGTGATATCCTTTCTTTTTTAGATATGTTTAAAATATTTGAGTAACAGTCTGTATAGTAAATCCAACATCTGAGTTTTTTCAGTTTCTGTTGATTCTCTTTTATCTACAAATGGGCCATGCTTTCTTATTTCTTAACATGCCCCATAAGTTTTAGTTGTGATCTAGACATTTCATTTTATTATGGTGCTGGAAATCAAATTCAGGACATTTCACAAGCTAGGCAAGTTGTCTGCCACCAAATTATACCCCTGGTTTTGAAAACTTGACATTTAAAATAATGCAATGATTCAATTTTGAAAATTGAGTTCTTTTCATTCAGGATTTGTTGTTGCTATTGTTAATTTTATGACCTTTTAAAAACTAATTCAATAAAGTCACTGTCGTGGATGACTACTCATGTCACTGCACAGATAGTGATTGGTAATTGGATAAATATTTCCTTAGTTAGAATAAAGGCAATTCTATGTATGTTTTGGGCATGCCTTCAACAACTAGCCAGCGGCTGAAAAAGTGCCTTAATTTTCACTTCCTGCTTGCATAGAACTTCAAATTCAGTCTAAGCACTCAAACTAATTTATAGATTCAATGCAATTCCCATCAAACTACCAATGATTTTCATCATAAAAAATAGAAAAAGCAACCCTAAAATTCATGTGGAACTACTAAAGACCCAGAATTGTTAAAGCATTTCTGAGCAAAACCAACTAAAAAATTATGTAGGCATCACAATTCTTGACTTCAAAACATATTATAAAGCTACAGTAACTCAGTAACTAAATTAGCATGACATACTGGCATTAAAAACAAACATAGATCAATGAAACAGAATAAAGAACTCGGAAATTATTCCACATTCATACAGCTAAGTGATTTAAAAAAAAAAAAAAGGTGCCGTGATCATTCAGTGGATAAACAAATAGTGCTGAAAAAATTGAATACGCATATGTAGAAGAGTGAAACTGGATTTGTGTTTCTCATTGTATACAAAAACCAATTCAAAATGGGTCAAAGATTTAAATGCTAACTATGCAATTGTAAGAATACAGGATAGCTAGGAATATAGCTCAGAGGCATAAGCACCTGCCTGGCAATGTGAGGTCCTGAGTTCAATTCCTAGTACAAAAAAAAAAAAGGAGTATAACAAAATTACAGCCTAAAGAATACAGGAAATGGGCGTGGTGGCACATGCCTTTAATCCCAGCACTCAGGAGGCTGAGGTAAGAGGAGCATTGTGAGTTCGAGGCCGGCTTGTGCTACAACGCGAGTGCAAGGCTGACCTGAGCTACATAGTGCGACCCTGCCTCAAAAAACTAGGGCCGGGAGTTTGGCTCAGTGGCTTAAGCGCCTGTCTGGCAGGCGTGAGGCTATGAGTTTGATGCCTGGTGCCCCCCCCAAAAAAAAGAGAATACAAGAGAAACCCTTCAAGACATTGGTGTATGCAACAATATTTTTACACAGGACCCCAAAGATAGATAACTAAAAAACAGATAAATGGCATTATA
Source organism: Dasyprocta punctata (assembly GCA_004363535.1). NCBI lineage: Eukaryota > Metazoa > Chordata > Mammalia > Rodentia > Dasyproctidae > Dasyprocta > Dasyprocta punctata. The sequence goes on from RJWM01000017.1 coordinate 425,536, forward strand.
TCAAGCTAAAATATTTCAGCATAGCAATAGAAATAACAGAATTAAGAGACAACCTATAGAACTGATGAAGCTATTTGGAAACATTCCAAATATTCACCAACACATTTCTATCCTGAATATATTGGAAACTCAAAAAGCTGAACACTAAAATAAACAAACAAATTTAAAAAAACAGACCATCCAACTTAAAAATTGGTTAAAGAACTAAAAAGTCACTTGTCAAGGAAAGGCGCACAAATGGCTATATACTTCTAAAAAGTGCTCAATTTCAATAATCAACAGAGAAATACAAATCAAAATCACAAGGAAGTATCATTTTACCCCCAATGAGAATGGCCATTAAAAAAGAAGAAAAAAATAAAAGTTGGTAAAGATGTGGAAAAAAAGGGAAACATTTATATAGTATAGGTATTAGTGTAAAGTAGCACAGTTATTATGGAAAAAAGTATGGAAATTCCTCAAGAAACTAAAAATACAACTACCATATGATCCAGCAATTTTACTACTTGGTACCATTCCAAAGAGATGAAATTATTATACCTAAAAAAAAAAGACTTGTATTCCTATGTTTATTGCAGTAATATTCACAGTAACCAAGATATGGAATCAATCCAGATGCACTTAGGTAGATAAATACAAAAAGAAAATGTGGTATATTTATACAATGAGATACTATTTAGCCATAAAAAGAATGAAATTCTGTCATTTGCAGTTACATGGAAAGTCATTATGTTACGTATAATAAGCCAAACACAGAAAGGTAACTCCCATATGTTTTCACTCATTTATGGAAACTGACAAGTCTAACTTGTAGAAAAATGAAATGCTGTGGTGGTCACTAGAGACTGAGAAGCTCATGGGGGGATAGGAAGAAATTCAATAAAAGACCACAAAACAGAATGGATAAATTCTTTGCTTCTTCTTAGGCACAGGAGAGTAACTATTGGTTTAAACAATCTGACACATTTCATAATGATTAGAAGAGCGTGAAATTTCCAAGAAATAAGGATTAATTGTTGAGGAAATAGAAATGCTTATCACCCTGATTTGATTAGTACACAATGCATACATGCACCAATTTACCCTATTAGCATGTACAAATATTATGTCACAACAACAACATAGCATTAAAAGAAAAGAATTTGGGTCCTTTTCTGGTATCTTCAGAATATAAACAAATCCTGATAATGCACATAGACCTCTAGATTACAACAAACATGTCAGACATTTTCAAAGTTCTTATGGACATCTCATTTTCCAAATTCTCTTTTCTAACTTTGTGTTTCATCTATTGTTTACTCCAAGTGTTATACACCTCTTCAGGGGGCCATAAGGTTAAACAAATGCCTCTACAGTCAGACCTTGCTACTCTTCTACTTTGAAACTTGGCAAATTTTGTACTTGATGCATTTTGACTAGAAAATTTTGCACCACAGTTATTTCTTTAGTACTCAATGTGCAACATTTGTCACTGTTGATTGCCTTGTGACTCACTACCTTTTCCAACTAAAACAGTCTGGTGCCCATTGTTCCTGGTACTTGCTGCAGCTCCTGGAGCCAATTCACAAGTATTTACTTTCAACAAATGTTCCCAGGCAAAGGACTCTTCACATGGCAAGTACCTGGTCATGTTAGACAAAGATAGCCTTCTAAATAAGGTCTACTGAGGAACCATAAGACAGGTCAAATAAGGGTAATTCTTTGGGAATGAAGGTTGGAAGAGGCTCCAGCTCCATTCTATGTCCTTCAGTGGGACTACTGGTTTTCACTGTTATGTGGGATGGTGGCTTCCAAGGTTCCCAAACCACCAAATCATTGAGTAGGTCAATAAGGCATGGAAACAGGGCCACTTAAAATGCCATAAGGCTCTCTGGTTTAACACAGATGCAATTTTTTAAACTATTCACTAAATTGCTGCTAAAGTTTAGTTTCTAGACTTCGAAAAGTTGACTGTAGCAGGTTTTGCCAGTTTTGCCGATTATTTTGTGTGTGAAGGAGATAATTTATAGACGTCATTTGCTAAAAAATCTCCAAAGTATTATTATTATTATTATTATTATTATTATTATTATTATTGAGATACGGGTCTTTATATGTTGCCCAGACTGGACTCAAATTCCTAGGCTCAAGTCATCCTCCCACTTCCATCAATCAAATGCTAACTCTACAGGCACAGGTGACCACACTAACTAACTTTTGGAAGTCTAATTTAATACTCTCTATAATCCTATGTAGCAGAACAAATGACAATCATTTTACAAATTATAAAGCTAAGACTGGAGATTAAGTGACCTGTTCTGACAGTGAAGTGACAGGGTTCAAACTCTGGTTTACTAAACTTCCCAGCTTGCACTCAACACCAAATTACTAACAGATGCAAAATGACAGCAAACAAATGTCTCAAACCTTGGTTATCTTCTTCTGGGATCCATTTCAGGAAGTGTAGGGGATTACTCTATCACTTCTCTTCCTAGATCCGAGGAATCTGAAGATTCTGCACACAAGAATATCATTATCTTAGATCTTGGAAACCTGATGCTATTTAAGAAGCAGTATACTAGAAGATAATATCTTTGGGCACCCCTAGAAAGCTGCCCAAAAGGCCTAAACTATTATGTCCTTCTTGGAGGAGCTTCTCTCATGTGTAGGAAGGATGCCCCTTTTTGTGGCTGTTTCCTGAGTAGAGTTTTTTAGCATACGTGCCTGTCAAATCACTCATGGGCATAACATTTGTGCCATTTGCCCTCTTCCATTTCCACGATTATATGAAAACAATAGCCAGCACTACACCAATTTGAAGAATAATGTTCAGCCTCCAGCAGGATTGCTTTGTTACTTCTGTCACCAGAGAATGTGGAAATATGGAGCTCCATTTTTCAAGTGAGCAATGGAAATAGAACTAACAAGCTGTCCCAGATTTACTCATATGAAAACAATAACACATTCTGTGACTTGGAGGTCTGGAGGTTTATGTTGGCACCAATTGGAATGCTAATGTGCAAAGAATCTGGTCTCTCCTCTCAACATTAACAAACACCAGTCATTTCCTACTGATTGGTTTTAACCTAACAAGCATTTTCTTGAGCCCAAAAGAATATTTCATTTTACAGTATTTAGATTATGTTGATTACTCACTTAAGAGCCCTAAGTTGGTCAATGAAGAACAGATTGCTTCAACTTGTTATTTTAGAGAACCTCTCCACCCACTCATTGCCACTACCATCATCACCACCCAGGATTAATACTCACAGAGAGAACAAGATATCATGTGAAAAAGGATCTAGAGCTTTATAAATGCGTCATGGACTTTGAGCATTAAAGATTCCTTAGAGCATGTGATAATGACAGTATACATGCTCTCCTATGTAACTGGCCTGTAGGTAGAACTGTGTTTTCATTTTGGGGCTTTGAGTTCCTCCAAAGCTTATTTATAAGTGAAAATTTCCTCTGAATGGCAGATCTTTGTTCTAATGCCACTAGTGCCTTGGCCTTCTGTGTTGTAGAATGCATCTCAGTTCAGGAACTCTGAACTTTTCACCAACTAATTTTAAATTCTGTTTGGTCTTCATGATTTTCTATGTACAGTTGAAACTGGACCATCATTTCTGGAAGATCATAATCATTCATGTGAGGAGATTCCTACAAATGGCATACAGTAATATGGAGCAAACTCTGGGACCAAGAATGTTATGAAATGACATTGATTCTTTGGTACATGTAAGACTGCTACTTTTCAAAGCTTTTTAAAAATCAATCTCTCTTTATTTCATGGTAGTATGTACAAAGATATTAAAATAGACAGTAAATGGAAAAAAATAAAAAATAAGCAACTTGTGGGTCATTTAAATATCGCAAGTAAAATAAAGTTATAACTGAAAAATTACTTAAGCTTTCATTTTTATGTACTGCTGAGTATAGACTATGATTACTTACAAATGTAGCTATTTTCTTTGTAATTAGTTTTCTTCAGTTCAACTTACATTGCAGACTACCACTTATGGGGCAGATCATGTGATGGGTAGTAGTCTAGGATAGGTGAGATTCTTAAGTTTATCAGACCTTGAGGAGCAAATCATGCAGCTGAGATCTTTATACCCGAGGACTGCTTTTGGTAACAGTACTGTAAAAAGGGCTCTGTTAACACAGACCAAGGGGCATGGTCCTCCGGAGGTGAGAGCAAATGAGGAAGGTGGCAGAGGAGTCAGAAGAAGCCTCTGGGAGGAGACCAGGGATCAGACTTTGGAAGGAAAAGTGGAAGGTCAAGCATTGTAAGAAAAAAATGACAAGATCTTCAAAGGCATTAAGCAGCATAGTACAGAAGCATCACTGTGAACTCAGCAGCTGATGGTGATATGATATGTAATTAGGGAGAGAGGATAATGGGCCTGAAGATGTTATTAGAATGACTGGTCTCCAGAGGTCTTGTGTTCCTTGAAAATAAGTCTTTTCCAAGAAGCCATGGGAAATTGTGTGAGCCGGGTAGTCATATGATCAGGCTGTGTTTTAGATGGAAGACTGGCTGCACCCAGCAGGATGGATTTAAGGTAGAAACAGAAAAAGGAGGGGTGCAGTTGTATTTGTTAGGGTGAGAAGCAGTAAAGGCCAGTGCTTTGGAAGAGATGGTTACAGCACAGAGAAAAGGACTGGATCAAGGAAAATATCTAAGACAGAACAATTAGCACTTAGTGGTTGACCAGATGTTACGAGGAGGGAGAGGTAGAGAAAAGATGGGAAAATGTGGAACCATGAACTAAGATTGATTGTACAGAAGAAGTCTCACTGACACAGCATGCAGAAGGTGCTGCACTGAGTGTGAAGGACAGAGGGAGACATCTGGTAAGTTTCTGAGAATGGACTAAGGATAATTAAAACCACATGAGTGAACAATCTCCCAGGAGAAATGTATAGAAAATTATAATACTTGGTATTTTGGAATTATAAATGCTTAGAGTGATATGATGTGAAAGATTGACTTGCTTAGAAGGAAAAGTGCCCACAAATGCATGCATGTGTGCACACACACACAAAACAAATTTATTTATTATTTCAAGGATCATAGAACTTGGTTTAAATTTTCTATGAAAAGCAAGAGCAGCGCCCTATGGCGGGAGGTAGAGACGATTGGATTATAGTTTCTGGCTCATAAATCAAATTTCATCTCCTCTAGATGGTCCTGGAGAGTTCACCTGATCTTGAAATAGGTAAAAAAGAAATAAAGTTTAGTAATCGCCGTACTTCCTCAGTTATGGGGTTGACAGTAGTTCTAGAAAATTGAGAACCACTAACCAGGAAAAACTGCCTCTCTGTTCCTCCATTAGTCTAATTTTCCTGCCTTCCCATCACATTGCTGCTGGCTCAGCTCAGTTGATGATGCACAAGGACAAATCCATCCTCCACATATGTGGAATAATCAGGTGCTTTCTAAGTTCTTGCCTAATATGTGGTTGGTATACAATGATTTTTCCAAGGAATTTTCATACCTTGTAGTTCTACTACTTCTACAACATGCCCATCAATTTCATGTCTTGCAATTGATGGGTGGGGGCAGGTTCCAAGGCAAAGAAAAGATGATAGATGTGCCTAAGTTAAAGTATTTCAGGGTTTAGCTCTGATCAATGGCTGGCCCATTTTGTATCTATAAGTCCATTTTACTTTATAGCCAAAGATCCGCTAGAAACATGTCCAAACAGTACTAAAGTGAAGTATGGTATTTTATTTTTTTTAATGAAAATTTTGTACAGATAACAAATAGCCTTATCATTAGTATAACAATGTGTAGTTTCAGTATCAAAAAGGGAGAAATCAAGTTTCTTGGAGCTTTTTGTTAATGAATCTTGATCTTTTTTGCTACTTTTGTTGGCTTCTATATCTTTTGTTTTATGAAAACACAGCTGTATTAATATATATTAATATCCCTAAAAAATCCACCAGGAAAGGGTGGGACTAAATTTATCAAACACCTAGTAAAAACTAAGAATACACTATGTACAATTTCTTTAATATTCACAGAAAGCTTAGTTTTTGAAAAAAAGGTGAAATGTCAACATCATCAAAACAGCTCAAATAATCTAGCAACTTTAGTCTTTATTTTTTTAAATAAAAGAAAGAGAAAGAAAAGGAAATGAAAGGAAGAATAAAGTAGAGGAAATAATAATCATTATTGAGCACTTATCTTGTGCAGGTTTTGTAGTGACTGCTCTCTAATCATTGGCATATTAACACTCACTACCTCACCCTAGGATACAAATATTTACTACTGACCATAGAGATGAAAAAACACAAACAGAAACAGAAAACGAACAACTCCCAGAGAATTGACCCAAAGTCACATGGCTTTTTGCTGGTAGGCTTGGAACCCAAAGAGAGAGATTATTGGTGCATGTGTCCATTTGTGTGGGGCGGTGGAGACAGGCTTGTGTTCTCAGACTCACCCTAACTCCAAAAGTGGCGAATGTTACAAATCATGGAAAGTATCCATCATCTCTCTACTGCTGTTTGACTTTGAGCACATGTTTTTACATTATTGACATGCTGCAGACTTAAATGTGATCATGAATTAGATGTTGTCTTTTCCAGTGGTAGCTATAATTTGGAAAAAGTCACTAACATTCTGTCATTCCAGAGGTTTCCACACTAACAGCCAGCACATGGGGGATGGAAGAACAGAAATGGGAGGTATGTGAGAATTTGGAGGGAAAAAAATCTTCCAGTCTTGGAAGCACAGTTGCCTTAACAAGCTGAATAAAACAGATCATGTTCCTTTTCCATTCTCAAACTTCTAGAACTCCTATTGCCCAAGGAAACAATGTCCAAGATTCTCAGCAAAACACACCAGGTAGGGTATCTAACTCACTGTCTTTTGACATTCATTACTTTCTTTTCCCTATCTCTCCCTGTCTATGCATGGGTCACTTTGTTACACAGTATTACTGGGCAGCCTCTAAACATGGGCTTATTCCTTTGAAGACTGTTACATATACTGTTCCTTCTGCCTGACATGCAAACTTATATACATGGAGAGAACTGATTGCTTTTTTTGTATAGCATTTGGCATGCCATTCCTAGAGCAAATTTCCTTTTCTCTGATAGTTCCTTATGTGTCTGTTTCCTGTTATTTTTGTCTGAATCTGTAAATCTGGTACATTGCTTGGCATGCAGTAAGAGCTAAATAGATGTCAAGTAAAGGGATGCAGAATAAACAATACTGTGTTAACCAGGCACTTGCAGTAGGCTTTACACAGAACCCAGCCTAAAGTAGAACAATTCCAATGTCAGTTTCTATAATCTTCAATTTAGTTTCATGAGATAGACTGAAAATAATTAGATTTGTGTATACACATTTCACCTATTCATGAAGTGCCTTCTCTAGGGTAGGTTTTATGAAAGGACTCACACCAGTGAAGTAGACAGATTTCACTCTAGATCTTGATGATTTATATTTTGGTTAGAGAAAATGTCAGACAAATCAACAAAATAAGATATTCTTAGATTAAGAGAGATCTGTGAAAAAAACTGAAGGAGACTAGAAAGATAAATCAAGGCACTAAGGACTGAATTGTTTCACTTGAAAATTTGCATGTTGAAATATTAACTTCTAATATGGTGGCATTTGAAGATGGGGACTATGGGAGGTAATTAGATTTAAAAGAGGTCCTTAGGTTGGGGTCCCCGTGATGAGATTAGTAACCTTAACAGAAGAGACATCAAGAGCATGTTCAGTCTCAATCTCCAACTCTCTATACATATGCATACAAAAGAGGACACAATGATTGCCACATGCAGGAAAGGAACATGGAACAGCCCAGAACCTGAGAATGATATCAGATTTTCATTCTCTAGGTAGGTGATAAAATAAATTGTTATTGTGTAATTTATGCAGTCTGTGGTGTTCTTTTATGGCAGCCCAAGATTAAAACACATGAGTTGGAGGCTGCCAGTTTTGACTAGATGGTTGAGGAGGGTGCTCTGTAAAGCTGATGTTTGAGTGAAGATTTGAATGTTGAGAAATAAGACAAAAGAAAATTGGGGAAAATCGAACAAATGTTTGAATAATATGGGTATGTAAGGAAGGCTGTTTCTTTGTACAATTATGACAAAATCAAAATTGAACATCAATTTCTCCTCCTTGGTTTCTATACCACAAGAGTCTGCTAATCATGCCTCATGCCTAGTGATTTTGACTATCACTTCCTTTGCCCTCAGAACCATCCATGTGGTCCCATTCTTCTCTGAAAGGCACCTGGGTTTGAGATTTTCTTCATTTCCTTTCTCCATTAAACCTTGCCTTTCATGCATCTCATTTCATCCATAACTGATACCTGCTAATATACCTAAAGGGCATAAATTATCTCTTCCAGATAACAGCTGCATTTCACAGGGACCTACTAGAGGCAATTTGCTTTCAATAAATGGCAAATACGATGGGGATTCAGGTACTGTGGGGGCTACTGAGAGGGTATTTTAGAGCAAACAGGTCTATAGCACCTAAATGACACAGCATAGCTAATTACGCTTTTCCTTTCAAAGCTGGCTTTTCCTGTATATAGAAATTATGGACTTCCTGGAATATATTCTAAACTGACACATGAGAAAAAACTAAATATTTCTATTTTAATTCAAAGCACTCTGAAAAATGGATCTAGGTTGTGATTTAGGGCAAATACTGACTATAGTTGAAGTAGACTGTACCTCAACACATTTATATAAGCTCGAGGTTGAATAATTCCTTGTTAAAGGATTTTAGATTAGCATCTGAGTTTTAAATGTTGAACCACACAAAGGAATTGTTGAAACCTTCTTAAGCAGCTGAAACCTAGCTCCCAATTTACAAGAAATTTGGCCAAGGAAGACATTAAATAGAGTGGTGTCGCTAGTCAGAGTTGATGAAATGCAGGCACAGAGACAGTACTGATCAAAAAGCAAATTAGAATAAATCAATATTAAAATATTTAAATTTATAATAATGTGTTCAAAACACAGTCCTGAAGAACATTATCATTGGAAGTGAGAAACCAGTGCTAAGTCACTTACAATCTTTTCTGAGCAACCTTCCTCCCTCCATTTCAACTCATTAGGCTAATATTAGCTTCTAGTGTAAAAGAGTAATTTTAACTGTACTATACACAAATTACTCCAGTTCTTTCTCTGACAGGATTTAGTAATAATCCTTTTGGTAGGCCTTTAGCAACTGCTACACTGCTAGAAAAAGAATGAAGCATTTAGAAATAAAATGTCGCAGGAAGCCAGTAGATTATATTTATCCAGAGGGCAGTGATAAACTTTCTCCTTTTGAGTTGGCTGGGTTGAGTGGCTATCATCCAAAAAGTTCAATAAAAAGGAGTTTGCCATTTCTGAAAGGCACTCATCACTCCAGATCTTGTACAATGTCATGAGGTATAGCCCCATCCCATAGATCTTTGGCTTTTACTGAGTTAATCACTAGAAGGATAAACTTTCAGTACTAACCTAAATGTGTGCACACCACTCATGCATACCCACAAACATATGCTTATGTGAATTCTAAGGTCAAATTAATTTCTGCAATAGAGTTTAGAGCAAATATGTATTTTTAATGCTCAAAAAATGACCAGCCTCCAGGTTTCCTGTATAGAAAAATAGAGAGGTGATAGCTATCTGGAAGTTTGCTGTGAGCATTAAGCAAGGAATTGCATGTAAAGTACTCAGCCCAGTGCTGCTGCCTGGTAAAGACTGGTAGATGGCAGGTGTTATTATTACTATTAATACTGTTAGCCACAAGGTAAATACAGGAGACTCCACATTTGAACAAGAATGCCAAATCTCAAAGGCCTTTATATACATTTTTACATTTAAACCTTAAAATCGCTTGGTGTGATAGGCAGACCAATACCCACATTAGTGCTCACAGGGAGGGTAGACGCAGCAAGAATAAGCTATTTGTTTAAAAACTATCGGTAGAAACACAACCTAGATCTTCTATATCCTAGTGGCCCACCTTTATTGCTCATAACTCTTAAAAATGGAGATATGCACCTATCCTTTAATTCCTGCAATGTTAATATCTCCAATATCTCACCTTGTATTAGGCACTACTCATTGTAGAGGCCACAGAAAAAGCAAGACAAATGAGGTTGTCATGGTTATAAACTTCATTTTCTGTGAGAGTCTTGGGCTAGAGGATGGAGACAGAGAATAATCATTTTAATAAGAGTTATCTAGTGTTATGGGCTAACCTGTATTCTCTCCCAAATTCATAAGTTACATTCCTAAACACCAGAAATTTAAAATATGATTTCATTAAGAGATAGCACCTCGAGGTGATTAAGTTAATGGGTTTATTATGGTGGGCTTTAGGTCAGGCAAACTGATGTCCTTATAATAAAAGGAAATTTGGATATAGGGAGAAACAGCAAGTTTGCTAGTATAGAGAAAAAAATCATGTGGGTACATAGTGAGAAGCTGACCATCTACAAGCTAAGGAGGGAGCCCTTCAGGTGAAACCAAGTTGTTGGCTGATACCTTAATCCTAGAGGTCCAGCCTCCATAGCTAAGAAAACAAATTTCTATCATTTAAGCCATCTGGTCTGTTTTGTTATGGCAACTGTGGAAAACCAGTACATCTGGTAAAAGAAGGTGCTACATACTGTGGGAAAATGCCAAGGGTGGTCAGGTGTGTGGGGAACATGTTGACATGGCCAAGAAACTGATGAGTATAAGTCTCACTGGACAAAGAAAACTTAAAGTCTTGAAGGAAGTAGGGAATTTGTGATAAAGGCATTTGAGGAAAGGGCTTTCCATGGAGGGTACACTCCTCAAAGATGGGAGTGTGCCAGGCATGTTGAGGAATAACGGTTGAGAAGAGGATGGCTGGAGGGTAAGGAGCAGGGGGTGCACCAGGGAAAGTTGAGGGGAAGAGGGATGGACTGGCTGGGAAATCCTTGTAGGTCATTGTGTCATGATTTCTTCTCTACATTAAATGAAGACCCACTGCTGGGTTCTGAAAAAATGACATGGCTTGATAGGTTTTATGAGAATTATGTTGGCTGCTGTATTAAGAATAAACATAGGCTTTTGCAAATAATTCAGGCAACAGATGATAGCAGATTCAAACTAGAATGCTTGGCATGTGGCTGGTCCTAAACACTCAGATTCTGAATCTGTTGTGAAGGTGAAACCAACATGATTTCCTGATAGACTGGATGTGGATGGGATATGAAAGAATAAGAAGGATGGAAGGTGACCCCAGGGTAGATGGTGTGAACAAATGCAAGGGTGTGGGTGCCACCAGCTGCAAGATTTACAGAGAAAAATCAAGAATTTATCAGGAATACAAACAGCGATGTTAAATCCAAAGTCTACTACTGGAGGCTGATGGGGGAATACAACACTGTGTGCTGTGCTAGAAATATAAGAGTCGGTGTCATTAGAGATAAGATGAAAACAAGAGGAAGCGTCAGCAAAGGAGGCTGTGGGGAAACAATGGCATCTAGTTTTTCCCAGGAAGCCCATGGAAGAGATTGTATGTAGAAGGAAAGGTTTGATCAACTCTGTCAGATGTTGCTAGGAAGACCAGGAAGTTAAATACTAGACATTGGCCCTTTTAGTATGGAAATCACTGGGGACCTGAAAAAGGAAATTTCCTCGTGTTCTTGGGGGAGATAGCCTCACAGGAGTAGGAGAAAGAAGTGAATGACAATAAATAAAAGTAACTTCTTCAAGAAGCTATGCTGCATAGGGGAGCAATGTGAAAGGAGACAGAACTGGTGGGGGGAGTGAGAGTCAAGAGAAGATTCAATATTTTCTTAAAAATTTTCCAGGAGAAAATGGGACACATATCCAGATTTTTATGTTTCCATCCAGGGGAGAGAGGGAAACAGATAAAATGAGAAAATATCTGGGGTCACACAAACTGTTAACAAGTGGTTAAGAGAAAAGAGCAGGCTAGAAGATGAATGTGCTTATTTGGTAGCAAAAGTAACTCCATGACACATTGTCATAACCTGGACTTCTCCACTAACAATTGGAGAAGCCTGAACTTCTCCACTAACTTTAAGCTGAATGGTGAGAGTATAGAGCGAAAAAAAAAAAAGGATTTTAATTCAAATTTGTGGTTTAACCTATGCTAAGGATTCAAGGATGTATATTAATTGCTGATTATTATGATTCTTGTAGGGAAGGAAGAGTGAACTTGGAGTTAGAAGAGTTAGAAAAAATTTTAGAATCAGTGAATTGGAATTGTGGTATGCTAGAAAGATGGTTGAATGTGGTTCTTGGGAAAGGAAGCTGGAGAATTAGATGATGATAAGAAGAGAGAGGAATTGAAGGACATTGAAATAAGATAGTGCTTAGTCACTGCCAACTACAATGTTTAACATATGACAAAAGTAAGAGTGGCTGAGCTTGGGTAGTTCGTAGATAGTATCACTGGAGAAGCAGAGGCCACAGTATTGAGAATTCATTGCTTTGGAAGGCCATCTGTGTGCGTGTTGAAATTACAAAGTTATGATTCATTCATTCAAATATTTATGTGCCACCTATTATGTCCTCAAAGGATGAGGACTCTATTGAGGACAAGGCTCATAAAACCCAGCAATACAGTCACTGTTACACCCAGCTGTCCCTATCGGAATTTAGAAGCTGATTTTAGACTGGCCTACGCCTATACTTAAGGAAAGAGAGAACAGGAAAGGAAAAACAAGCTAGGAGAAGTTAACTTTGAAAATTATTTCATATCCAAATAAATGATTAATCCAGAATAAAATAAAGAAAAAAGCCTCATTCTCTAAACATCTTTCACTGCCTGTTTAAAAAATTATTATTATTTGGCCCCCTTAGTAGCTTCCATTCATTGTGCTGATATGTGTGCTTCCTGGGGACTCTACACACTCCAAAATCTGAAGAGTAAGCAAAAATAGTGCTTCTGCTTAAACCCTTCACAGTTTATAGCCACATTTACATAACATTAAATAAGTCAACAAAGGCATCATTAGCTCCCATTAAAATATGAGCGAAGAAATTTAAACGAACAAGACAGGCTAATTGGTAAGTAATGTTGTGTATCAGAAATTATGACTGTAAGACACCCCAGTTAATGAGAAGCCCTACAATCATGTTTACTACATATTTAAAAATTAGATGAAGGTGAATAAAAGTTAACAGAAAAGAAGATTTTCCCCTTCATGGATGCTATTTAACCTGTTTTCCTGTGAAAAACTATTAAGGGTTATTTTAGTCATCCATCTTTACAAAAGAGCTCCTTTATATACTTTTTACTATTTTATTCTTGTTTGATGGTAAACAGGGAAGCCACAGCTAGAGGAGAGGACAAGGACGGGGCTCTTGAATAATACTGGTGAGTAGGTCCTTTTTCTATCTCAGGCCTTGGTTGTGAGACAATCTTTCTCCTTTCCTTTCTCTATGAAAGCTGAAGACCAAGTTTGCTCTTCAAGTCAGCAACACGGCCACTTACCGCATGTCAGTGACAGTGGTTCCTAACATCTTCTGCCTATCAGGGTGCAACTCAAAACTGCTGGGGTTCTCTCCCAATCAACTAATTTAGAAGCTTGAGGAGGGGTGTTTGTATTTTAGAAAAACTTTTCTTTATTCAAAGGGGCGGCCAAAGCTGGAACCTTAGTCCCAGTCCTCTATTTAATGAAATAACAACTAATATTTACTAAGCAACCACTATGTGCTAGGCTTTTTAATAGGGATTTAGGGCATCTGTTTTATACTTAATTTTCTGTAATTGCGAACATTTGCTATTTTCAGAGACTGTATAGAAAAGGTAATATACTTTACTCAAATGAGTATCTCCTAATGGTAGTATTTCAGACACTGAGGTTAGAAAGTAAAAAATATTTGGTAAGAGAGTGTCTTATTTTCTTGTTATCGGGATAAAATGCCCAACATCCAGAAGTTAAAGGAGGAGAGGTTTATTTTGACCCACCATTTGTAGTGGTTTCAGTCTATAGTCAGCTGGTTCCAAGGCAGGGTGGTGTGGCAGGCAGGAAACAGAGGGAACAATGGAACATAAGGGATTTATATCCTTTGTTATAGTCAGGGTTTCCAAGGAAATAGATTTAATACAGGATTCATAATTGATAGGATTATTTTATAATACTCACCCAAAAAGTCAAATCCAGAAGAGTGCAAGAGATCTGTCCACTCATTAGAGAGTAAAGAATCTAACTGAGGGCCTGGATGCCATGGCAATCTCTTCCACAATTCCAACAGGAAGCCTAGAGCCCACGACAGTGTTTCAGGCAAATCTGTATCAAGGATCTGCACTGGGAAGGCCCAAAAGTCAGTGGTGAAAGCTAGAAAGTCTGCACCAGTGGCATGAAGGATCTGTGCCAGTAGGCTGAAGATCTGCACTGGAGCCAGGAAGTGATGATCAAGGTAAGGACCAGAGCTCCCCTGAAAAAAACCGCAGCCATCCTCAGTGACAGTGAGGACCCGAGCTCCTCTGACAATGAAAACAGTTGAGTTCCTATCAGGAAAACTAGCACACCCAACTTCTCTGGGAAAATCAACAGCACACCTTTTTCTTCCCCTCCAGTCCTCCTTTTATGCTGCTGGCAACAATCCTCAGGTGTGCCTTCCACACCCAGAACCACACTGATTCATTTCAGCTGACTGTTACAAGCAGACCATTTGTTAATCCACACCCTTGCAGGCCACACCCACAGTAATCCAGCTCTTCCCACCAGACTTCACCTCCCAGCCAGCTGTCAACCCATCGGTGGACTAATCCATAGATGAATATCAAACACCCATGAGTCAGTCACTTCCAGAAACCCCACCTATGAGCACGTAAGCCTTTGGGGAGACATCTGGGTATAAACCATAAAAGAGAAAATGTAAAAGGGATATCTCTCTGGTATCCTTCGGGTGATTCTGAAATTTCTGCAGGTTGAACCGGTTTTAAATTATGCTATTTTAGCACCTTACAGGTAGCATGTCCAGAGTAGAAGCTGCCTTGGCTTTGTTGTATGCCATGGGGTCCTCTCAGTATGAATTCTCTCTCTACCCCTATTCCCTCTGCTTCTGTCACCCCTCCACCTCCTCTCACTCCCTCTCACCCTCTCTCTCTCTCTCTTTGCATGCATGACAGTGCCCGTGCATGTTGGGAGAAGTTGTGGTTTTGAAGCTTTTTCAAGGTGGAAACAGTAATAATTCTTTGAAAGGAAATGACTTTATATATTTCTCCTCTTAGCAAAGTCTACAATAATTGATAAAAGAGCTGACACTTTTTATAGAAATCTGAGAGCGGCCCAAGAAAAGCTGCTTCCTAGACTGTCTCCATTGCCCTTCTATCTCACAGAGCTGCCCAGATTAACAGAGGCTCCATAATTGGGACTGTCTATGGGAAAAATAAAAGCACAGTATCATGGGAATCAGTGCCTTAAAATGCTCATGGTAAAAAGAAATCTTGTTCTTGTCTCTAAACTCTCAGAAGATAAGGATTAATTTAGTGGATTTTAAAGCATTTTGAGCCATGTGTCCAACCTGAAGTAGGAAGAAGCCTTTGTTATGTCACTGGAGTTCTCCTTTTCACACTTCAGAAAGATGTACTCACAGGCTGAAGCACCAGTAGAGTCTGACGTGTGTGTACTCTTAAGTCATGACTTCTTTCTGGGGCTCCAAGTTACACATCTACCCCCAACTTTGTCTTAATTTGAGCTTTTCCAAAGTGGTTTTCTGTACTGGTGATTGGCTTCTTCCAGGCTTACTACCTCTTTCTCCCTTTATTTAAATTGCTCCAGGAATTCAAAATCCTTATAAAGACTTTAGTTTATTCATTGGGTCACTCCACAGATAGATTGAAACATATTCCATTCTACATACCAAGCCAGGTGCTGAAAAAGTAGCAGTGAGCGAAACAGTCATTGTCTTTGTTCTGGTGAGGCTTGCATTCCCTGATGAAAGAGATTATATGGTTGAGTAGACTATCACTTTCTTGAAATTTTGATAATGATTATAGTCAAACATCCAGGGGATGTTATGAGTATGTATAAGAGAAAGCCTCATCCAGTCTGTGAAGTATGATAGAGTTTAGGAAAACAGTGCCTTAAGCAGGAATTGAACATAGCTGGGAGAAGTGAAATGAGAGCATATATAGCAGTGGCAATAGCCAGTGCAAAGACCCTGATGGGAAAGAACTCTACAATTGCCATGAATTGAGAATAAGGAGTGAGAGTATTGTGGCTGGTGTACAACGAGCCACAATGAGAGGGTCAGAACTGAGAGCTAAGAAGAGTCATGTGCAAGAAATGTGTATTTTATTTTAATTACATTGGGAAGTCTTTGAAAATATACTTGTAAGCAAGCAGTTAACATAGTCAAATATGCATTTAAAAAAATTCACCCTGGCTCAGTGTATAAGATTGGAAACAACTAATGACAAAACCTTGAAGGACTGCTTTGGAGACTGATATCCATATCCATTGGTACAGATGATGACCTGATTTATACTGGAGGCTGTGGAGATTAGGGGAAGTGTCTGAGGGTAATACCAGCCTACTCACTCTGGCAGGTTCTTGTTTACAGGGGCCACTTGACAATGGGATTCCTAATACATTGACTCACAACAGAGGTCTTACCAATAAATATTTTTGTTGTAGTCAGGGGTTACAGAGAGAACAACTGCATAAAGGACACAGAATTTGTAATATTGTTTTATAATAGTCACGCAGAATTATACACAAGAAAGTGCAGGAAAATCTGTCCACAACACTAAGACCCAGAATATTTAGCCGAGGGCCTGGATCTCACAGCAATGTCCTGCAAGAGTTCAGCTAAAGACCCAAATGCAAGACAATGCCTCCCACAAATCCAACTGGGAATCTAAGAGCCCACAATAAGGACTCATGCCAGTCTATTTATGGTTCTGTGCCGGGAAGGCCAAAGGTCAGCAGTGGAACTAGAAAGTCTATGCCAGCGGGATGAAGGAACTGTGCAGTGAGTTGAGGGTTCTACACAAGAGCCGAGAAGTCATGCTCAAAACAAGAAGTGGGGCTGCCCTGAAGAGTACCACAGCCATCCCCAGTGGCAACGAGGTCCCACGCTCCTCCGACCATGAGAACAGTTGAGCACAGGTCAGGAAGCCCAGCGTGACAAGCTTCTCCAGCACACAGCCTCCCCTCCAGAGCCAGGAAGCAATGCACAATGTGAGGAGCAGAGATCCCGCAACATGAACCACAGCCTCTCTCATTGATGAGGTCCCGAGCTCCTCTGATGATAATGGCCGAATCCATATTGAGGAAGCCAGCATGACACGCACCTCCGGGAGAACCACCGGCTCAACACAGCAACTCTTGAAGGAACCCACAACGCCTCGCTCTTCTCCTCCACGTCTCTATTTATTCTGGTAACTTTCCTCAGGTGGGCCATCTTTACTCAACACCAGCTGAATTAATTCAGCTGGTGCAAAGTTGACCACCAGTTTTTAATCCATAACAAAATCCAAATTAACATTCGTGGAAATAGTATATGGCCTGAAAGATCAAGAGAAAAGATTATTTAACATAGCCAGCTATACTTTGGAATAATACATAGACCTCTGTTAATCATTTCATGGTTTATTTAACAAAATTCTATTTGCAATCGACAAGCTAGGAAAATAAAAAATCCATGCTTCTTTTCACTTTCTATTTCCTTGGTTTGCCCAGAGTCTCACAGTCCAAACCTTAGGGCTGTCCTTGGAGACCCATTAGGCGGGCCTGGATTTCTGCTTTTGAATGTCCCAAGGAAATCAGCCACAGATAGCCATCAAGCGCTATGAGAATGGGGACAGGGAGACATTTCTTGTTTTCATCACCGGAAAGGGTATTTTAGCAGGTTACCAGCCTCTTAATGTGTGTGTGTGTGTGTGTGTGTGTGTGCGCACACACATGCGTGTGTGTGGTTGATTTATTTGCCTTTTGCCTTAATTTTATTTCTGTGCCTGGTTTCAAAGCAGGCAAAAACCTTAAGCAAGCATTATAGTGATTTGGAGGACTTGTTTGAAGACAGACTGCTTTGCTCC